>CM076569.1:433215352-433546284 GCA_034641835.2 Pinus albicaulis
AGCAACGGTTTCCAAATTACTGTCAGCAGATCCTCTTTTCCTTGCCCGGGTAGCGGCGCGACTAGGGCGTGAACGCCACAATGCGCTTGAGCCTCCATATCCTTGCCGAGCCAAATACTTCCTTCGCATGGACGGGCGGTGCATAGTTTATTAAGATATCTGAGGGAGACGTGACGTTGAACAAAGATATGTGCAGCTTGGAATCACTTCATCACAAAAGATGTACCATTTGGCGGGGATCTTCAACTTAGTGTGTGGGGCTGAAATCAGGCCAGGAATTTGACATTTTGACCATTTTGTGGTTGTTTTATGTTAATGAATTATTTAAATTTTAATGAGTGATTTTGATAGAGATTAATTTAGACAATCTGCTTAGCACCTGCTTTTTTCATAGGCTAGAATTATATGTGCATCTATTTCTTGTCACTCTTTGATATAGTTGAAAATGAGTTTTTTATAAATAAATAAAAATAATACCATCTAACAATGAAACAATTTTCACATATATTACATTTGAGAAAATAATAAATATTATAAAACTAAACTAGTAAACTATTATGTTTAAAAAAATCTTCTTCTCAATATATTATTATGTTTAAAAGATTCTTTTCTAAATATAACTACGTCCAAGCCTACCTCACACTAAAGAACATACATAAAACCTTTGAAAAAATAAACACAAAAACAAATGACGAACATATATAAAAGCTGAAAAAAATAAACACAAAAAACAAATCACATCACAGTCGTCGAATTTAGCCTTGACACACCTACATTTAAAAAATTTGAGGATGGGCTGAAATCAATGTGCCGGACTTTTGTGAGTCTTCAACCAATTGTGCGCGTAAAATCATGGAATCACGGGAATCACGGGATCTTGGAAACCAAGATAAGAATAGCATGCGCACATACAGATGCTATTTTATGCAACCCGATACTCTTTGCAACTCTGAACTCGCATCAAATCAAACCTCTCCTTTCCATATTCCAAATAAGTTGTCAAATAGTTAGGATTCCAATTTTTTGTCTGAATTTGTTAAAAAATAAAAATATTCTCTTTGCAAGATAAGAATAGCACGCGCACAGATACTCTTTGCAACTCGGAACTTGCATCAAATCAAACCTCTCTCAATATTCAAACCATGGTCCTTTGTGGTTGTGGTGATGTAGGGCATGATTTTTTAACTTAATATATAATTTTTTATGATTTTTGGTAAGATTTTGTTATTTAAATTGTGTTGCTGTAATTGTGGATAGATCATATATATATATATATATAGTGATGAGTTAGCCATCATTATTTATTATTTTGAATTATTCATAAATTTATAATATATATATATATGTTTGTTTGTTTGTTAAATAATTAATAAGAGATTTTATCTCTTATTTTGCTCAAGATCCTATATATTTATTATTTTGTGGCTTTCTCCCATTCTCACATATACATAAATTACAATCATCCTTTCCATATGGGTTTGGGATGAGGAAAAACAGATACCCTCTTGTTAATAAATGACTGAATGAAACATTTTTTTGTGTTGGCCTGATTTCAAATCTTTAGAAAATTTACATTTATATTAGTTATGAAAATTTTTATAGATTTTTCTACTTAAATAAATTTAATTTTTTTAAAAATATTTGAGATTTTAAAATTATATAAATTTAATAACTTAAAATTATTATTTTATTTATTTTAATTTAATTTTAAGGATAATATATTAAAAAAATATAAAGAAAATCACAAAGTTCTAACACAACCACATTCATAAATGTGGTTGATATATAAAATGATATAAATCTCATTAATCATGGACAACAATACATATCAAAATAAAAATATTGAAAATATGTTTTATATTATAATAATAAATTTTAAACAATTCCATTAAACATTAAAGATATTCTTATTTTCATATTAATTGTAAATTTTATCGACATAGATTTAATAATTTTATTTTACCATTATATAATTTTTTCACAACTCCATCAATATCAACAACGTTTTTATTATGTTAATTGTACATTCCCTTTTTTCTAGAATGAAGGGAATCCCCATAGTGATGAAATTATGTCAAAAATAATAATACGCCCACATTAAAAAAGTGAAGACGCGTGACGGTTTAAAGTAATAAGTATTACAAAGTCAAAAAAATGCACAAACATTAAACAAAGTCAAACAAATGGATGTTGAACCACTAGTCATCAAAGTTATAGATACTGAAGCAGTAGAGGGAAAATTTGATGAAACTAAGGGAATCCCACTAGATGGAAATCCAAAAGGATAAACACTAGTGAAAGGGGCAAAAGATTGAGTGCCCCCACCCGAACCCGGGATGGAGGTAGAGCCAACAACTACCATGCTAGGTGTAATAGTAGAGATAGAAATAGTACCTCCTCCTATAGTTGAATAAGGAGTATGCATGATGACTGTATCGACAACCACCCTTGTGCTACTAACATTGGCCATTAAGAAAAAGACAGGACAGTGAACATGGCTAACCGGTCTATGAGATGAAGTACCCACAAAAGATAAAACATAAGGAAGATGAGAAGAAAGAGGTTTGTAGGAGTCTCAGGGGACTCTGAAATGTCTTCAATTTCTACTTGGTATTTTGATTGGAAGAGTACTCTAGCAAGAACTGGAGCATTTCCGCTCGGATTATGGACTAGACTTGGTTCTCCCTGTGAAATAAGAACCCTCGGCAGATGATTTTTCTCTTTTTTGTTAGCTTGTATTGGTTCAAAATAACCAACAGAATTACTCATACATCTTCTTGGTGAAGACTCGGCACTCGCAGGTGAAATCCCAAAAAGCCTTCTAGACCGACGAATTGGTTGATCAACCACCTTTATATATAAAGACTCATATCACCTAAGGCAAGCTAGGAGCACAAAGAACTCTCTAACAAAGTCCTAAATATACAAAAAATAAAACAACTTCTAAGTATTTCCACTCAGGGAGATTAGGACCAGACACCAAAATACAACAAATTGAAGAAAAGGACCTCCAGAAGGTAGTTTGGGATGGAGGGCCTACGATTACCAGCGAAGCTATCAAAAGCAACCATGTTGACCTCCAGACAATGGTATTTGCCATTGAAAGTACCCAATATTTGCAAGGGCACCCTTCAGAAGTACTATGAAAGTGATACAATGTCTACCTTAGGTACCATGGGCCCTCGCAGTCACCTATGTGGTCCCTAGGAAAGGAAACTAAGGTCACCATCTCATGATTAGAATTCGAGTAGAACAATCATGGCTGTGTGTTCCAACAAGTAGTCCTAGAGGGGGTATCTCTCTTTCTTTATATTCACACATCCTCATGCTTGACTCCCTTATTAGAGGAGCTTTCCCATACAACTTAACGACACTAGATTTACACTCTTTATTCAACTTCTATACTTTTAAGTTTGAGTGGCCTTGGATAGTTTACTCTCCACACATCTATTCCAAGGCCCTAAAATGTCATAGACTAGTTGATGTTACTATGACAAAAAGTAAAAGTATAGCCCATTTTAATTTAAGCACTCATTTTAATTGTCTTTTGTTTAGGACAAGGGAAACAAAAGTGCAATTGATGATGTTTTGATGCAAAAGAAATCAATAGAAAACCTAGGCTACATGGGAATGCAACACTTCTTTTTCTTCAATGAAAGAGATTTCTACAAGGGTTCTACAAGAAACCTAATAAAGTAAAGAAAAAATCTTTTCCATTTTAGCACACACACATTGAGGACCTCACAAAAAGAACTAAATGATGTCCAAAATGCATCTAACCTAATTCACACTAGCATGCAAATGAAAGATTCAAAGAGAGACTTAAAGGTAAACAAATGTGATAAAAAATGTAAAGTCCAATTCAAACAAAAAAGAGAAGCAAATCCCAAAATAAAGAGCACTCAAATAAAAAAATAATTTGAACCTTATAACAAAAATTTACACATTTTCTAAAAACCCAAAAGACTGCAAATGAAAAGAAAGCAACAAAGAAAATGATGTAGGAGCAATCTCATCAAAAATTTATTTGGGAAGAGGCCTACGAGGTCTTTACAAACTTTACTAAAGGGAGTAGGTTCCCTTAATTTGAATTTCTTTTATTATCTTAAGATTGTAATTATGTTTAGGAAATTTAAATGGAATTGTATGAATATCTTGTGAGGTATAGGGGTCTAGAATCTATGTTAGGTATGAAGGAGTGATTCTAGTGATTTCTCCATGAAATTGTGGATTTGAGAGATATTAGGAGTTTGGTGAGGGACTTTCACAGGATCTGAACTGAAATTAGTACAAAATCCTTCATTTTAAATAGGATATATTTTGTAATCAAAGGGGTTGGATTGCGTGAGTGTGAGAGTGAGAGGAATGTAATGATTATCGAGCCATTAAGGGCCAAAAAAAAAAAAAAAAAAACTCTCTTTTTATTTTAGCAATTTTAATTCAAGAAGGATTTTTTGCAGAGATTATTGCTGTTTGTGTTAAATTTATTTTATGTTCTCCCCGAATTTGTAAAGATCATGCTGAAATCGCTTCTCATCTTAGATAGGGAGGATCCGGTGACTTTGGGTGTGCACCATGGAGTTCATATGGAAGCTTTGAATATTCAACTAATATGGTTTCAAAAAGGTCATGGTCAATAGAATGCTAATTTTTTATTTGGATATCGGTCTCATGAGGACAGAGGGTTAGAAAAAACACTCTATCGTCTCAAATATATAACATATGATGTCATTTTGATCATAGAGTTGGAATGTTAGAGAAATATTGAAGAAAACGGGTGAAAGGTTGTATTTATGGTGCATAGAATACCGAACTGCATGCTTCACTAACAATCACAATCCTCTACTGGTTGTCGGATGTCATTGTTTGCCTTGTTCAGGAACATCATGAGAAGTTGAATCATCATCAGAAGTCACATGTTTATAATTGAAAATGCCATCATCAGAAGCCGAGTGTTTATAATTGAAAACACCTGTGAGTCTTTTACATAGTCATAGTTCTTAATAAGGGAATCGTATGGAGGCCCTTGGAAACCTTAGATCCCTAAAATTTTATCAATGAAATTGTAAATTGTGTGCCAGAACCTTGGATTCACCAAAGATTAGGAAGAAGTAAAAAAAAATCGAGATTTGGTCATAACCTAGGTTTTCAGTTTAAGACGCTACACATTCATTGCGCAGGCCCTGCGCATACCCTGGAGATGCTGAGTATACACCTAAGGCGCTACACATACACCTACTCTACCTTTACACGCTATGTTTTTATCGTTGCATGCTACGGTTTCACCTGTAAGTTAACCCTCACCTCATCAACGAACATATGAATCAATCCAAGTTCTAGTAAGTTTAAAAAATAGAAAGAAGGCAAGGAGTAAGGTATGCAAGGTTTTATACTGCGAATTTGAATCTGTTTCATTTTGATAAACAGATCTATGCATGAAAATGTAAGTTACAGAAAACAGATAAATTTTTGACTTGAGTTGTTTTCTAGTTTGTTGTTATGGTTTTCTGAGGAGACGGGTGGTCTAGATACGCATAGAGGCTCACTGTATAGAGAAATATTTTTTTTGTGCATCAGAGGAGAAGACAACAGTATTGATCTGAGATTAATTTAGCCTGCATCATTTGGTATCAGAGCAAGTAAAATCTCTTTGTGGATAAAATTAGAGAAAGGTTATGCTCTTGAAATTATATGAATTGAGGTAGAAATTTTGATTGCAGAAAGGAAGAGAGGGTCAGATTATTAAAATCTAAAAAGCAGAGGCATGGTATTAGGAAATTATCCATTCAATTGCAGAAGAGTGGATAAAAAATATCAACAAGAGATATTGAGGGAAAATTAGAATATTATTATGTTAATTTTGGTTTGAGATTTGTTTGTAGATTGCAGGTAGTAGACAAATAAGGTGCTAGCAGAAAAGATAGATGGGAATATTTGTAACAAAGAACCATTGTGTTCTTAATTGATAAAAGCATGTGAGCTCTTAAACAGTGGCAAAGAACCTTGAAGATACAACTACAAGTTGGACACGGAGGAAAAAGTTGAATTTTCTTAGAAGAAGTGGATTATTGTAGAAGGCAGGAGAAGCAAAGGAGTTGCTCAAAATTTGGTTCGAAAGATAGAGAACCAATTAGATACCAAGAGGCCAGACTCAGAGGAAAGATTAGATTGGTATGAGGGTAGGTATGGATACTTTCTAAAGGTAAGGCTTAGGTGCAGTCCACAAGTGAAAAAGACAGAGTTCACAAAGGAGGTGAAGCCAATGATCACTGAAGGTCATTGTAGAGGTTTAGAGGAAAGCCACAACAAAAGGAAATATGCCAAGGTAAAGGGCATAGAGGTGATGATTCAAAAGGTATTTGACAAAGAAATGACTGAGATAATAGATGAACTCAGTTACATGGAGAAGCTGCTACAAGAGGAGGAAATGAAAGATAACCAGAGAAGAGGATG
Source organism: Pinus albicaulis (assembly GCA_034641835.2). Classification (NCBI taxonomy): domain Eukaryota; kingdom Viridiplantae; phylum Streptophyta; class Pinopsida; order Pinales; family Pinaceae; genus Pinus; species Pinus albicaulis. The sequence goes on from CM076569.1 coordinate 433,221,806, forward strand.
GAGTATGAAGAAGCCAGTTCGGTGGCCAGTGGTACAATTATTTGTAAGAAACTGAGGAAAAGCTTAAGGGGCATGAAGAAGAAAGAGAAAATATGAGGAGCTGAGTTTATATTGAAGCCATTGATTGAAGAAGGAGTTCACTACTATGAACTAGAGCAAGGTGACATCCTTGGAGAGGACATTGTTGAGAGAAGATCTATTGTGGATCTTACAGATTTCTTGGATAAGGAAGAGTAAGAGAGACTTGCAGGAAGTCTCATGAGCTATTTGAAGAGTTCAGATCAACATGATGAATATATGTTGACAAGGGAGGTTGAGAGCTTTAATAGTTTTAAAACTAAGGATTTGTGTATGTTTGTTGGTGAAGCTGGTGATAGAGAGTTACTTGAAGCTGTCATAAGGATGAAGAAAAAGAAATGTACAAAGACCTTTCAAAGAGGGAAGATCAAAACTGCATTCTGATTGAGGATGAGGCTATGTTGTCTCATGAAGATAGCCAAGGGAGATCACATGCACATTTGGATAATGATTCCTTAATAGTAGAATCATTAATAGTAGAAGCCTTAATAGTAATAGCTATTTGGTTAATAGAAATTTCTTCACATTTATCAAACTCAAGGAGTTTTTTTTGTAATAATTTTGTTGAATGTGCAGGTATAGATCATGGAATCAGTTAGTCATCCACAGAGAAATTGAATAAGGATTGGTCAAAGCAATCATATTCCTTAGAGACTTATGAGGGAAAGAGGGAGAGAATATCTAAAAATCTCACTCAGCATAATATCGAAACTTGGATAGATGAATGGAAATTAATACTTCAAGTTGATAGAAATTATGATTTCTGGTTTGAAGAAATAAGGAATGTCATACAAAATGACATAGGTTTAAAAATTAAATTGAAGGCAGAAGTGGTGCAAGAAGAAAAGTTAACAAGCAGATTGAAGAAATTTGAAGAAAGAAGAGACATAAGTGAAGTCATGTGGCCTGAAGACAATTCAAATTATCAATTTCTGAAGTGGTTACATCAGAAATATAAAAAATTTGAAGGTTCAGATATGGATGATCATTTGCATATGGTCATGAAGGATGCGAAGTCTTTAGTTTTTAATGTTTTGAAGAGCTTAGAGGAAAATTTGATTGATCAATTGCATATGAAATAATGTTTTCAGGAAAATGAGAGTGGAAATGAAGGATGAAGAGTTTTTACGCAGGGCACTGCTGAAGAAAAATAAGATTGCAGCAAAAGTGAAATGGCAGAATTGGAACAAAGATTGTTCATGGAAACAAGAGGAAGTGAAGATCAAAGAATTGCTTGGAATGGTGAGAAATTTGTTCATGAGGATGAATATTATATTAATGCAAGGATTAGTTTCCAGAATGTAGAGATACAAGGACAAATTTGTACAGTTTAAAGGAAGCATACTAAGGAATGGTTTTATGTTTTTATACCAAGAAAACAGTCAAATGGAGTTGCAGATAAAAGGATCTCATTGAAAACAGATGTTATATGGACAAAAGGAGGAGTAGAAGAGTTATATGTTATAACTTCTACAAATGAATTGTTTATTAATAGACAAGATGAATTAAAGGAGACATATGACAGGAAACAGATGATATGGTTAGAAGAAGCACAAAACAGAACAATTAATGAAGATTACAAGGAGCATAATTTAATGGATTTGACTTATGAGATGGAGATGCAGAATCGAAATATGCATTTCTTAGTCCATGTGTTTTTACCCAAAGGAAACTGTCATCCGAATGTTGAAAATAGAAGTTGGGACAATGATAAATAATTGACAGCTATTACCCAAGATTTTGATAAATGTTGGAAGAGGATAGAGTACAGTCATAATGTATTTCAGTCAAGGAGAAGTTTGAATATGGGACTATATGTGCTCTGGGATAAATTGATGAAGACTTCCAAATGGATGAGAGGGAACAAAAACAATAGTGGACAGATGATTCATGATGAAAGATGGAGCAAAAGGTTTGTAGGAAAACAAAGTAAGAGTTGGGATCCTGGAAGGTTACAGACAACAATAGAGTAGCAAAAAAATGACAAAGCAAGTGGAAATTGGTAGCATAAGACATGGAATATAGGATGAGTTCAATAGCAGAATCATGATCAGGAGCCCATGAAACATTTTATACCTTGGGAGTCTGATGGATGAGCAATATCATCAGAAATTTATTTCGGAAGAGGCCTAAGAGGTATTTACAAACTTTACTAAAGGGAGTGGGTTCCCTTTGTTGTCGTTCCTAGAGACAACCTTGAGTTGTGAAAGACCAGTTCCTAGGACATCTTATATAGCAAGGAGCATGTGATATAATAGGGGGAGTTATCAACAAGAGGCTCTCATGCTATCTCTTGAAAAAAAGAAATATTAATTTGAATGGGACCGAGACCTTCAGAAACTAGATACAGGGAGAGCAACACTGCAGAGGCAAGATGCAAAACTCCAATATAAAAGCATCAGACAATTCAGAGGCATCTTACTGTAAATAGGGCCGATTCAAATGATATGTCACAGAAATCAATTATCAGAAGGTGTGGCTATGTATGAAAGATTAAGAGAATACTAGCTGTCATTGAGATGATATCCAGATACACAATATTACCATGTAATGGGCTTACCAATTTAAGAATCCATACATGACAATAACGTTTTAAAAATAACCTCCCAAAGAAACTAATATAGCAGAAATATGGTTTGAGTGAATAGTGAAACTGTATATCATGCCTGAGCCATATTTAAAGCGCTTGACTAATCCGAGCATGGGTATCAACTAGGATAAATCCATACCAAAAATCAGTGAGCCACTCGCATCCCAGAAACATGATACGGGAAAGGTGGATGAAATGAAATGATCTATTAAAATAGCACATATGAGAGAAAGTTACACATTGTGAGAAATCAAAGACCAGAATCCTCTTTAAAGACGTAACTCCTCCTCATTAAAACCCAACAGGCTCTGTACATTCATATAAAAGTTTTAACAAAATGCATACAAAATATCCTCTTACTGCATAATTTTCTGATAAAATCTGGAACCCTCAATAATCTGTTCTTCAGGGGTTTTATAGGAAAAAAGAAAACTTAGTAAATGAAGTCGATGATGAACATTTAATTTGCTTCATAAAGACCGGATGGCTGAAACGTGCACGCCCATACTGCTTGATGACTCTGTAGTGCTGTATGTACTCTGTGGCTTGCTTTCTGAAATAAATGCACTGGGTGGAAGTTTCTTCAGGAACACGATATAGAAATAAAACCCACATGGGCAGTCTGTACTTTTCCTGGAAAGAAAATTCTGCTGAAATGAAACCTTGAAGGTATTATTTTCTATGCATAAATCTTCTGCGTGATCTACGGGGTCTTCAATCTGGTACTCTGCCTTCAAATGATTAGGTTAAGGCTCCAAAATTTTCAATTACATGCCTTTAATTCTTTACCTTTCATTGATACTCTTTATCTGCAATATTAATGTCTCCGATCGTTGAATATACGCTTTGAACGACTCTGGAGCGTTTGAAAGAGTTTAAACCTTCTTCTTTAATGGCGGTCATGTCGTAACAGCTTCCCAGACCCTTTCTCCATAATTCTAGCCTCTAAAAAATGGTCCTTTCTAGTGTTCTCTGCTACTGTAATCAAGACTGTGAATCATGGTGGTTTACTGCTGTTCGTACCCTGCAAAATACACAAAATCGTCAAGAAAGCAAATGAACAGAAAATTGGATGCAGTGGGGATAGCGAGGATAATAGCACAACATGGTGAAATGGTGGAATGGTGCATGGTGATGGCGGAAAAACACAACGAAATTATGGAGGAACGCTCTGGTTGCAGGTTGGTGAAATGCAGAAATTTAAATGCAAAACCTTAGAGGTCGGCTTTAGAATGGAAAATGTATATGGTATGGGAGTGTGACGAACACACGTGGAATAATGACGTGGCGGAGGACACGTGTCAGAGGCGGGCAGGGAAGCAATCTGGACCGTCCGATTTCAGGAGGAAATCGACGGTGGAAAACATATCGGAGGGCGACGGATTGGCGGGCTAGGGGTACGGATACCGTGGGTTAACTCCCGCGCATCTTCGGAGTGCGATGACCGTTGGATGAAGAGTCCCAGATTAGACGGTTGACATGAATATCATGCCGGGTCAAATTCCGAATGATAATGCATGATGGGGGGGGGGGGTGGTTTTGAAACAGTGACGAAGCCACGTGTCATACGCTGAGTGGAATCGCTCCGAAATGGAAAATATTGCCCGCCCTCCAAAGGCAGTGCGATGAATACCACCGGTTTTGAACAGTGTTTTTGGGCATGGGGACCACAAAGGCAGGTGAGCTGCGGATCGTTAATTTGTTGGTTGATCGGGCGGTGGACGGGCGATCGGAGCAGTGAATGGGTTGGGCCACGGGCACGACACTGATCAATGAAGGTCGTCCGATCTGTACAGATCGACGGATAATACTGCGCCCGATATCCATCTGCGATAAGCACTCTCCAGGCTAGCGCTTGGTCTAGCGCCCAGGTTACGTGGAGAAAAAGGTTGAGGGGCTAGGGCCGAAAGGTGCTAAACCTTATATATTTTCAAATGTGGGTTTTCGGCCCTTTTTAATGCAATTTGGGGCTGGGAAAGAGTAACGGTAAAGGGAATGAGGGGTTTTTTAAACCAAACAAGGGTGTGAGTATGGCTTAAAGAGGATTTTGGGATGGTTTAGAAGGATTAGGGGGAGGGATTTTGGGGTAAAAAGGAAGGTTATGAAAAAGAGGAAAAGGGGATGAAATGGAGAAAACTGCAGGGGCACAAGGGGAAAATGAAGGCCTCTTGGGGCACAATTTTTCACAATAAATGAGGCTTATTGACTTAATAACAATAGAGGGAAAAAATTAAAGGGTAGAGGGCTTGAAGAGGCTTTCAAGGATGATGTGTATTCAGAGGGAAAGCATTCCTCGAAAGTTCAGAGACAGTTTGACCCCCTGTTTGCTTGTCAAAATTTAATAGGGGGCTAACATGATCAACATTGGCTCCACCTAGGGACAACACGTTCATCCTTGGGCGTGTCGAGAACTTTTCAGACCACCTACATCATCAATTTTTACAGACAAGAAAAATAAACCTATTCTACTTCTACCCTTATTTCTCCATGAGACCAGATTAAACTGTTAGTCTCATATTTTCTCTACCTAAACTACATCTTCTAGGATTAAAATGTCTAGCAGATTTATTCTCTACATTCTAAAACGGAAATTGAAAAACAGCCAAGCTAGGATTAGACTGTCTGGCTTGCTGGAATTTGAAGAAATTAAAACAACTAACTACATGCTCACAGGCTGAGCTTTATTTCAGACTTCCTACCTACTCTACTCTAACCTGGAAATCTCTGATGTTCTAGGTGATACAATGATGCCAATGCAACCAGTCATGCAGTAGAAAAAAAGGATAGGAGCACTGACTGCCTGTCAGAGATAACCATAGGGTGTTCTTTCGGTGGTCCTCCAAAACTAAGGTCACCATCAGTGGTGACCACTCCTGATGAATCTAGCCCTTGCGAAGGATCAATGCAGGAGCATTTGGACTGATCAGGGCCTCCATATACTCTGCCACAGGATCGAAGAACATATGATGTAAGCTTTCTTCTTTTAGGTCTGCCATGACTGATAGGCTATCTGCATCCTGGGCAGCTTTGATTATTGCATCTTCCACTGCATCTTCAATGTGGCTCTTGAGAACCGGATCATTTTCTTCTTGTACTTCGAAAGGCAGTGGAATCTCTTCTCTTTTAAGGGGAGGGGGACTTTCCAAAAAGGCTCTCGGGTCTCTGAACTGATATGATTTTTATTGTGAGTTCAGAAATTCGATCTCAGCTTCATATCTTTCAACCACCAATTCTAGAAAGATTTTCTTAAGTACGGGTTTAACACTTGAGCTGAGAAGAAGAATAGCCCGTGGAAGGTCCTCCACTTTCAGTTTTTCCAGGCCACGTGACATTTCATCTCGACACTCTGCTATGAAATTTGGATGCATATTTGCAAACTGCTCAGAGTCTTCCATTTGTGAAGTAGCTTGGTCTTCAGCACGACTAATGCTGTACTGCGACATGGTCTCCCAGTGGAGTCGGGAACTAGCACTTGGGCTACTTGAGAAGAAGAGGATGGAAAGTTTTCTACAGACAATCCAGGGATTTCAGTGTGGACCGATTTTCTTTCCCTCCAATTTCTTCTATGCATGATCTTCTCTGGGTCAGACACTGAAGGTGTCTTTGGCTGTGACGTATCTGACCTCTGGTGTGGCTTACGAGGAGCCAGGACTGCAAGTGAATTTATCTAAATAGAAAATGTGGAGTCGCCAAGGTGAGGGATTTACAACTCTCAACTCTCCATACTCACCTACTTAAAGAGTGAATTAGGTTTTTTCGAGGCCCAGGAATTTAAATTTTCTCAGCTTCGTTCCCTGGCAACAGTGCCAAAAACATGTTGTCATTCCTAGAGACAGCCTTGAGTTGTGAAAGACCAGTGCCTAGGACATCTTATATATCAAGGAGCATGTGATATAACAGGGGGAGTTATCAACAAGAGGCTCTCATGCTATCTCTTGAAAAAAAGAAATATTAATTTGAATGGGATCGAGACCTTCAAGATTATGCCTTTTCACGCCTCCTCAATGCCTTCTTCGTCTATGTTGCCCGAGGTGAATATGAAAAGTTTAGTGTCTTGGTCTCAATGCCAAAATATGCTAAGTAGGAAGGGAGTGTAATGTAGTGTAGGACAAAGAACAGCCCTTGCAATGATAACTAGGCTTTGTCAATGGAGAATTGGGAATAGTGAATATGGGATGGTGTTATAACAAAAATGATATACAATGTGACAATGGTATGGTAATGGCAATGATAACAATGATTTGAATAGGAGAGAGAGAGCTTGAGGCTATGGTAAACCATAAGAAATGACACCAATAATAATAGAGATCATGAGCATATATGTCAATAACACAAGTCTGGAAACCCCCACAATATCACTAACATGTCTTTCGAAACCCTAAGGAGTGAATTTGGCAATGGATATAGGGTTTACATTTCACCATATCAAACACTTGTTTCCTTCACATTCCAAACTCCATAGCATATCCATGAATCACTGAGAAGGCATAAATAACTTACTTTCAGACAAATGAAGTGGTTTGATAAGAATTTGGGTGATGAACTGTTGTTTTCCAGCCTTGAGGCTCTATGCGCTGCGCGCACTTTTCTATGTGTAGCGCGCTACATAGTGAATTGTTCAGGAGGATTTTGGAGGCCTTCCTGGTGTCCAAATTGGGCGTGTGATAGCTCTTTGGAAAGCTCGTGGAGTCTACTTTCCAACCCAAGTGGAATTTCCAAATTTGGAGCTCATTTACCCTGTCAAAAATCAAATCTCCCAACACTACTTCCTGCAAGTGCATCAATTCTCCTGAGGCAACGATATTCTTGACATTTCTCCAAAACCATTACACCTGTGTAAAAAGTGAAGGATTTTTTTCTTCCTTGGCATGTTTTGTACAAAAACCTCTCTCATTTTTCCAAAATTCATCTTTTATTTCTCTGAAACATCATTTTAGTGAAACCTATCCCGATGTGTGAAACAAGGGATTTTGTCGAAATGAAGCGAAATGAAGGGGATAAGGGGTTTCTAAATTCTTGGGGAAATTTTGGGAAGTAGGGAGGGATGTTAGGAAGCAGGGGAAAGTGGAATCTCAGAGATTGAGTGAGGGGAAGGGGTCCAAAAGGGAAAAACACAGGCCTAGCCTAGAAAATTGCCAAGTTGTGGCAAGAAACTAGGGTTTGTGCAAAAATGAGGAATTTGGGGGATCTCAGTAATGGGAAGTGTTTAATAAGGTACATTAATGATAGGGGAAGGTGTATGAACATCAGGATACAATTTTTTCTAATGATTTGACCATCCAAGAGAAATTACCTCCAAAACCCTAGGAGAGGGAAATGGACCTTACCTAGGCACAACTGAAGCATGAACAAGCTGTAAAATGACCCAATGGAACTTGAAATGATGATGAAAACCCTCTGAATGATGGTACACTCAGCTGAATGGTGACATGGACCAACATTTGGACAACTTTGAAAAGAGTGAAAACAAACCCTAGACCTAATCCCTAGTGAGCAAATTTTGCTTGAAGAAGACTCTTTGAAATGACAAAATTTGACCTTGACACCTTAAAATCACTTTGTAAGAGTATGTTTGATCACTGAAGGAAAGATGCAAAGGCTGACACTAACATTGGCTCCAATGGGGATGGTAGCTCCTTGGAGGTGCCAAGAACTACAGATCTTTGGAAAGCAGACAGTGCCTTCATCCATTGGGCAATGGAATCAAAACATGAAAACTGACATTATGTAGACTTACTCTGAATAAGACTGAAAAACCATAATATAACATGACTAAAACATAACTGAAAAACTAGAAGGATGCTCATGATTGAGCTTATTCATCAACCTACTCTAATTTTTTTTTCACCACCTGATAAAGTGAAATGGAACAGCCAATGCAACCATGTAAGCATGCTGGCTGATATCTTAATTCTCCGCAAGTGCTTGCTTATGAACAACGAGAAATAACTACTGAAAGGAAACTCCCATGGAAACTTTCAACCAAGTGGACTACTGATAAACTTGCAAAGCACAAATTGACTGGATGACTGCAAGAATATTGCGAAAGGATCTTCATAAACATAGCTCTAGTCCAGATAATCTCCATACCTTGATCTTAAACTTTTCCTCACATCTGCGGTGCTTTTCTTTGGTGATTGCAGCAAGCTGTCAAAAGGATCCTGAAATTCATGAATAACCAAACTCTGTTTCTGATTCCAAACTGAACAACAACCTCCTTTATCAATCTCCTCATATGACTGCAAACCTTGATGAGAGCTTTGTAATGAAAAATCTGTTAGACAAGACAATGAAGGAAACTTTTGAATAAGATTATCATCAACATTCTTTTCCGGCACATGGTTAGCTAATGAAGAAGAATTTTTACAGCAAACATCATCCAACACACGAGCAATAGGATCATCAAAAACTTGAGAAGACTGCTGCACTGTATCCCTTGAAACTGTATGACATCCTACTGGCTATTCATCTTTTCCTTGAGATATATTACGAAGATTCTGCCTTATAAACTGAAATGCTTCGAAACAAAAGGGTATAGAATTTTCCTGCATCATCAAATCATGTATTTCATCTTCCATGCCTTCATCTGTAATCTGACCTTCAATTTCATTTGGTGGCTGCAAATCTAACGCTACAGGCTGCTCAAGAATTTCGTTATCTGTCTCATCCTCAACATTGAAATTGAAAGATTGTTGATTTCCTACAAACTGCTCATTTGAAGATTTACTATGCAATTTTTCTCTCAAAAACTGAAATGATTCAAAACAGAATGGTACGGAGTCACCTTGTATCATTTGATCAAATGTGCTAGCTTCCATGGCTTCATCTGCAACTTGACAATCAATGGCTTTCGAGAGCTGAAAATCTGAATATGAGAAGTCTTGAACAAGGTTTTCATTGCCCTTAAGATGGTCCAGATCAAGACTTGTTGACATTTGATTTCTGATTGCATGGAAGTTATCTCTAATGAACCGAAACGAGTCAAAACAAAAAGGCAAAGATCCTTCACTTACTTCAAAATTTTCTGCACTTTCCTCATCATTTCCATAGCTGATCTACATCGGTTGATCACTGTACTCAAGCTGCTGAAAGTGAACTTCCTCCTCGCACAAACTAGCTGCTGATTCGTCTGCAAGATTAGCTTCTGTTTGAAGAACATAATCATCATCATACTGATCAAAGTGAGGCAATTCATCGGTATAAAACACATCATCAAACATACACATCATATCAACAACTCTCTCTTCTTCACAATGATCTATAAAACAATCACTATGACAACTGGGATCAGAAACAAAATGTTTTGGGTCAGCCGCTTGTTCTTGAATGTCATTTTCATTTTTTGTAGTCATTTTCCGCACCATCTCTTCTATTGCATTTACAAAAAGATCAAGCTTTTCCTCTGAAGGTGTCAGCTGCTCTGAAACATTCTTCTTTTCTTCTTCCTTCAACCTTGCCCTCAAGATCAACAAATGAGCCTCTACATTTACTGCACTGTTCTGCATCTCGTGAAGTGTTGCAATATTCTTTTCTCTCAGCTGAAACTCCATTTCCGGATCAAAGGCACCCGGGTAGTGCAAGAGAGCAGATCTAGGAGAAGGTCTTATATCAGCTGGTATTGAAAAATATACTTGATTAAATCTGGCAGAAAACTATTGTACTGTCTCTCCTGACTGTCTCTTCAGCTGGGCGTACTCGTCTAAAATCAAGAAAGGGTTCTATCCAATCATCCACCTGTCAAGGAAAACTTCGACGAACTGCTGGAAATATGAGATGCTCGCATCAGGCAGGGCTTTAAACCAACTCTTCACTTGGCCTTGCAAAGAAAGAGCAAAAAGCCTAATACTAACATCTTCATCATCAACTTCAAAAATATCTAGAAAAGTCTCAACATTCTGCACATGTTGCTCAGCGTTGACATTGTTACATTCACTGTCAAATCTTGGTAGATATAGGTCATAATTTTTAGGGAAAGCATGAAGAACAGAAGGTAAAACAAGAGGTTTGTACCGATCCGGAATTTTACAAGGTGTAGGGGTATGTACAAGAGCTGCGGGATCAGCTTGATTTTCTGGCTCATCACTCTGAAGAGAGTCAACATAAGATGTGGGAAAAGTAAGGAGACCAGGATCAAAGGGAAACTCAACATTTACACTTTTTGAATGGGTCGAGTGAAGATTTTGATCACCTTTCTCATACAACAAATTCTGAAAAACTTTCAGGAAAGCTTCAAGACCAGCGAAGAAGTAATTTACAAGAAAGCAGACTAGATCCTGAATACCATTCTAGTTTAGATACCTGAACTTTGTGTAAGATCCTTCCATTTTCTCAGAGAAAAAGTCAGTCCTCCAGTGGAGTCTCTACTTTGAATTGGAGTCACCAGGTGAATGATTTCAGCCTTCTTATGTCTGATCGTTGTCCACCATCAACCATCAGATCTAAACTCGATACATGTACTGGGGCAATTTATAAGTTAAGTGTTACGATTACAAGCTAAACCAGAGATTGAATGAAGCAGCATTTATCTACTATGCACTCGCAGAGCAAGAGCAGTTCGAAGGCTACCTGGCATGAATTTAGACTCCGTCTATAGCAAATGACAGTAATAAGCAAATTCTTCCCCAGTATGGTCACCACTATGTTAGCGCTCAAATCTACCTTAGGCTGAAATAAGGTAAAACTCAAGGCTACATCAAACCACGCTCAGCCTCATAGCTAGCCCTACGAGGACAGGAGAGGGCTCTCTCCGGGTCTATCTCGGCAAATGGTCTTCAAAGGGGTTGAGATGACTTAAAATGAATACTGATTTTAGGCTAGTAAAGAGATAGGAAATTTTGATTTTGATTTTTGGGTTTTTTGTTGAAAAAATGGGAAAAACAATTTTGGGTCCAGGGATAAGGCCAGATTTTTGCAGAATTCAAGTTGGGGCGAGGTAGGCAATAGTCTTGATGCTTTTGATCAGGTGTATGGATGGATCAGAATGACAAGGAGCTGAAGAGGGCAAGGGAGAACATGGATCCTCTCCAAACTGGCGAAAACATGTAAAATTAAACAAATTTAAAGGCAGAGCACTGAAAACAATGGATTCAACCTCATTTAATCATTCATTTAGTTTCAGAAGCATAAGAAGGGAATGGCATACATTAAACATGAAATAAATTACAATAAACTGAGAGAAAACACCATCAAGAATTGAAAGCCACAAGAATCCCAACAGGTGCTGCAAAACCTCTGATCTTTCCTTAGCCAAAATATGAAAAATATGTACAATAGTGTGCCAAAGTTTTCCCAAGAGTCCAACCTGTCCAACCCTGATAGTGTCTCAGAAATTACATCATATAGACCATCCTAACCCCTTCCCATGCCTCTAGGGGTCGAATTCCTCCTTCTAGGAGCAGTTCCAACTAATTCTAAACAAGGAGCTAGAATATAGGCAACCAAACAACTTGCCTCTAAAAGGAAGGAAACTGATTCTTACACTTGATTTTTACTTTTTTAGGAGTGAATCATCTAGAATATGTAAAAGTGAGTCCAAGTTACATGCCAACCATAAAATTACATCAAGATAACTCAAAAATTACACCCACAAGCAAAACTGGTCCAACTGGCCGAAATCCTGAGCTGGAAGATGAAAAATGGACCAAAAATCTCTATGCGTAGCGCGCCTGAGCTCTATGCGTAGCACGCCTTTCAGCCTGCTTTTGGGGCACTTCCCGGAGTCCAAATTGAGCTCATGATAGCTCATTGGAAAGACCTGGATGTTGGCTATCCAACCCAAGTGTAATTTGTCAATTTGGAGCTCATTTTCCCCTCCAAAACGTCATTCTCCCAGAAGTACTTCCTGCTGGTGCAAAAGGTGGCAAAAAGGTGATTTTCATGGTGTTTTTTGCCCTTTTGATCATCCAGAACTTGATGAAATGCTTTGGTCCAACTGGAGCATGCATAAATTACCATGAAAAATCCAAAATATAAAGTTTTCCTCCAGCAAGTGTCCCAATCATAAGCGAGCGCGTCGACGCGCTACGCGTTGGGCCGAAAAATCTGTGTTAAGGCATAAAAAATCGCAATTGACAAAATTTTCTCCAAATTTGCTGAAATTTGGACTGAGGGTACATCATCAAGTATCATGCTCATTGAAAGAAGTTTCGGCCAAGATTATGCCTTTTCACGCCTCCTCAATGCCTTCTTCGTCTATGTTGCCCGAGGTGAATATGAAGAGTTTAGTGTCTTGGTCTCAATGCCAAAATATGCTAAGTAGGAAGGGAGTGTAATGTAGTGTAGGACAAAGAACATCCCTTGCAATGATAACTAGGCTTTGTCAATGGAGAATGGGGAATAGTGAATATGGGATGGTGTTATAACAAAAATGATATACAGTGTGACAATGGTATGGTAATGGCAATGATAACAATGATTTGAATAGGAGAGAGAGATCTTGAGGCTATGGTAAACCATAAGAAATGAAACCAATAATAATAGAGAGCATGAGCATATATGTCAATAACAAAATTCTGGAAACCCCCACAATAACACTAACATGTCTTTCGAAACCCTAAGGAGTGAATTTGGCAATGGATATAGGGTTTACATTTCACCATATCAAACACTTTTTTCCTTCACATTCGAAACTCCATAGCATATCCATGAATCACTGAGCGGGAATAAATAACTTACTTGCAGAAAAATGAAGTGGTTTGATAAGAATTTGGGTGATGAACTGTTGTTTTCCAGCCTTGGGGCTCTATGCGCTGCGCGCACTTTTCTATGCGTAGCGCGCTACATAGTGCATTTTGCAGGAGGATTTTGGAGGCCTTCTCGGTGTCAAAATTGGGCGTGTGATAGCTCGTTGGAAAGCTCTTGGAGTATAATTTCCAACCCAAGTGGAATTTCAAAATTTGGAACTCATTTACCCTGTCAAAAATCAAATCTCCCAACACTACTTTCTGCAAGTGCATCAATTCTCCTGAGGCAACGGTATTCTTGACATTTCTCCAAAACCATTACACCTGTGTAAAAAGTGAACGAGGGTTTTCTTCCTTGGCATGTGTTTTACAAAAACCTCTCTCATCTTTCCAAAATTCATCTTTTATTGCTCTGAAAAATCATTTTAGTGAAACCTATCCCGATGTGTGAAACAAGGGATTTTGTCGAAATGAAGCGAAATGAAGGGGATAAGGGGCTTCTAAATTCTTGGGGAAATTTTGGGAAGTAGGGGGGGATGTTAGGAAGTAGGGGAAAGTGGAATCTTAGAGATTGAGTGAGGGGAAGGGGTCCAAAAGGGAAAAACACAGGCCTAGCCTAGAAAATTGCCAAGTTGTGGCAAGAAACTAGGGTTTGTGCAAAAATGAGGAATTTGGGGGATCTCAGTGATGGGAAGTGTTTAATAAGGTACATTAATGATAGGGGAAGGTGTATGAAAATCAGGATACAAGTTTTTCTAATGATTTGACCATCCAAGAGAAATTACATCCAAAACCCTAGGAGAGGGAAATGGACCTTACCTAGGCACAACTGAAGCATGAACAAGCTGTAAAATGACCCAATGGAACTTGAAATGATGATGAAAACCCTCTGAATGATGGTACACTCAGATGAATGGTGACATGGACCGACATTTGGACAACTTTGAAAAGAGTGAAAACAAACCCTAGACCTAATGCCTAGTGAGTAAATTTTTCTTAAAGAAGACTCTTTGAAATGACAAAATTTGACCTTGACACCTTAAAATCACTTTGTAAGAGCATGTTTGACCACTGAAGGAAAGCTGCAAAGGCTAACACTAACACTATTCTCCCATAATTCTTAACAAACTTACAATAATACCTTGTTAACCCTGGAAATCCTCGCAACTGCTTTATGGTTGTGGGGACTTTCCATTCCTTAATGGATTTAATTTTCTTAGGGTCTACCTTAACACCCTCCTGAGATACAATATGAGCCATATATTCCACCTCTTGTACTCCAAAGAAACATTTGGAGGTTTTTTCATATAATTGTTTCTCCTCCAATAGTTTGAGCACTCTATCAACATGTTGAACATGATCCTTCCAATACCCACTAGTATATCATCAAAAATACTAACACAAATTTTCTAAGGAAAGGTTTGAAAATGGAATTCATCAACCCTTGAAATTTAGAAGGTGTATTGGTAAGGCCAAAAGGCATGACCAAAAATTCATAATGAACCTCATGAGTTTGAAATGTTGTTTTCGAAAGATCTTTAGTCTTCATTCTAATTTGATGATATCATGAATGGAGATCCAGCTTGGTAAAATAAATTACTCCATGTAATTCATACAATAATTCATCAATCACAGGAATGAGAAAATTTATCTTTAATAGTGAGCTTATTGAGCTCCCTATAATCTGGACACATGCATCATGATCCATCCTTCTTATGCACCAATACTACTGGAGCATAGAAAGAACTTTGACTAGGTTGAAATATACCAACCTCTAACATTTCTACAATCATACGTTCAATTTCGCTCTTTTGGACATAAGGATATCTGTAAGGCCTGATGTTTGGAGGAACACTTCTTGGAATCAAATGAATAGCATTATCATGATCACGGATATGTGGGAGTCCTTTGGGAGTTTCAAACACCTTGGAATGATTGTCCAAGAATTTTTGGAGGTCTGGAGAAATAAATGATTTTGATGTTGGAACTTATAGTGAGCATAATTGTGAAATTACGCCTCATTGTTATTTCTTCAAAAGCTTTGTCATGACATTATAGCTTATTATCTTTCACGGCTTCCATTTGATACCTCGTATTTAAACTTTCTTTCCTTCCGAAAAAAAATTCAAGAAAATTTCTTGAAAATTAAAAGCTATCGTCCCCAAAGATTGTAATCATTGCACTCCTAGTACAACATCAACACCTCCCATTGGAATGGAAAGAATTGGACTATTAATTACATATTCCCCCATGGTTAGCTTGATATTATGGCACATTCCAGAGAAATTTATATCTCCTCCATTTGCAACCATCACTTGACACTATGGTGCTGGGTATAGGAAGAAATTCAATTCCTTGGCTACCTTACAATGAATAAAATCATGGTTATACCCGAATCAATCAACACTATTACATTTTTCTTCTTGATATGTCCTTTTATCTTGAGAGTTTAAGGAGTGGTAATTCCTGCCAATGCATTACAAGATATGGTCAGACTCATTTCTTCTTTCTCTAGGGTTGGTTCCTGGTGTATATCCTCTTCTTTTGAAGTTTTTTGTTTTATTTTCTTCCTCCTCTTCACAATCTATGTAAATAATTTATTCTCGGCACACTTATGACCTTTAGTGTATTTGTTATCACAACTGTAGCAAATCCCTTTTGCTCTTTTTTCTTCCAATTTTTGTGGTGTCAACCTTGTAGGTTGTGGAAGTCTAGGAGTAGCCACACTTTCATATTTATAGATGTGAGTGGTAGGCTTCCTTGTCGCCATAGTTTTACTTTCAATTTTTCTTGCCAACCTGAATGCCTTCTCTAATGAATTAGGTTCCCAAAGGCAAACATAATGTTGGATGTTATCCTTTAAAGTGCATATGAAGACATCAATCTTGTGTTCCTCTAGAATATCAGTTACCCTTATATTCAATTTTTGGAAGTCCTCAATGTGCTCCACCATTGAACCCTTTTGTTTGAGATTTATCAATTGGCTAAAGAAGGTGTTTCTCTTTGTATCCTCATAATGTGCTATCATTTCCTCCATAAAAATTAACCAAGTGAATTTTTTTACGAGAGAAAAGCCATCGATACCATACAAATGCATTTTTTTATAAATATAAAGTGGCAATGCATACATTTTATGTTTTTTTCACATTATGGAGATCAAAATATTGCTTTATTTGAAGTACGCATGTTATGAGATCCTTTCCATCAAACTGCCTCATATCGATCTTTGGAATATGGTGGGTCTTCAATCCAACATTAGAGTTTATGAAATCACGATTAACATTTATTTTGTTCCTATCATGAGTTTCCTCTACTACCTATTTGCAATTAGGAATTATTTCTTGTATTAACTTTGTCAAACCTTCCTTCAAACCTTCCATGTTTGCTTTAAGATAATTCTTCATGTCTTCCGTCTCGTCTTTCATTTTTTCATCGATCTTAGCTTCCATGCCATCCATCTTAACTTCCACGCCATTCTTCAAACCATCCATCTTAGTTTCCATGCCTTTCTTCAAACCTTCCATATTATCTTCCACGCCTTTCTTCAAACCATCCATCTTAGTGTCCATTTCATTTTTTGTTACTCTTTGCGAGAGAGAAATTTTTTGCGCTTGGTCTTGTAATTTTGATATATCATGTTGCACTTCTTCCTCTTCATGAGTCATAGTAGAGCCCTATGAGGGCTTAATGGGTGTTGAATTCTTTTTAGGTGGAATTTTAGAACCCAATACTGATATCTATGCTTCAATATTCCTTTTGGAATCACTTCTAACTGATTTTTCAAACAAGACTTATGCAATTTAAAAAATATATATACACCTTTTTCTTGCATTTGAGGAGCTTGATATTGAAATTGATGTATCTCTATAATTTTGGATCCCTAATATTTTATCGTCGGTACTTTCAAGTATCCCTTTGAATCTTCTTTCCAATGCCAGACCTGATTTAGAATCTTCAAGGAAAATTTATGACCAATCTCCCACAATGAATTAATTATGGACTGGTTCAGTAGAGAAAAATTGTACAGCGTGCCATGTGTCACTGTTTCCTCCTTCAGCTCTGCAATTAATATAAAGGAAACTACAATCCATTTAATTTCGGCCACTTTTTACAGAATTCTAATCTAATGCTCAGAGAGAGAGTTATGACGATTTTCCCAAGGGCACCTCTTTGAGATGAAATTCGGGAGCCTGCAAAAACCCTAACTTCCACAGATCATATCTCCAAAAATATTGCAATCTAAGATTTAAAATATTTGCACAAAATTCCTTAGGATTTCTTCGCAAACGGGTTTTTTTTAGCTTCTGAACCTTCATAGAACAAAATTTATACCTAAAATTCCACAATGACATGTTTGAAGCAACAAAACCCTAGAATCCAAAGCTATGATACTAAATGTTATGAAACCAACTCACAAAATAGAAGAAAAGATAGAACAACGACTTAGAAATCTGCCTCTTCGAGGGGGTAACCTCCTTTACATTACATAAATGAACAATTCTTGGATGATACAAATGAAAAAACCTCCTTTCTATATATAGGAGTCCATGGGGTCACAATATAATCCTAGCTGACCTAACAATAATAATGTAAGGGCACAACAATAACAATAGTGGGCTTTTATGGCGCACAATAATAGCAATATGGGGACTACAGGGGTACAAAAATAACAATAAAGGGGTAAGGATTAAACTAGTAATATAGGGACCTAACATGCATGGTTTATTGCATGGCCTGATCCTGGCTAAGGAAATGTATGTGACAAACATTTCTATTCTATAGGATTCACTAATAATAATGCAACACTTGCATAAAGGAACCCGACCAAAGGATAAACACCTCAAGCTATTTATACATCGAATAAAAAGGTTACTGGAGGATATTCTACAAAAATATTTCTTCTATATCCTAAGAAACGAGAATAATAAAGTTGATCATCGAGCTAATAAAACATGCCTACTCAGAACAGGCCAATTATAATTCAATAGAGAAGAAGGGTGGTGAAACTTTCCTTAACCCCTCATTCCATCCTTATAATCAGAATTCCATGGGCTCAACTCTGTATCAATCTAATTTGCACCTTTGGACCAAAGTATACATTATGAATCAGTACTCAATAAAACTTGGAAGAGGTTGCATTGTCATCATAACAACCTCAATAAATTTGATTCATGCAGGGCTCTCTAGGTCGACTGCCTCACATGATCAAGGTACAATGTGCTAGCAATGGCTTTATATCAGTGTATGACTTCCATATTAGTTAGTAATTGATACAAGCGATGTGGAAATTATGATATGCTATGATGAAATTATGATCGAAGAATGTGGATGGATTACCTAGAACTATAATTAAATGAAGCTACAACGATACATAGCACAAATAATTTCCCAGTGTGGAAACTTTTGGACTCAAAAAAGTCAAGGTCTAAGGTAATTTTTTGGTCATGCAATTGCCTTGCGGGGATTTCTCTGGCTCCCATAAGGTTCTTCTCAAGGCTGGACCTTCGTATTGCAGAACAAACTCCTGCTCTAAGAAAGACAAACTGGCTAATTGTCTCTGGTGATATTAGTCTCTAGCTAGGTCAGATTATTGGCAAAACCAACTCCACCTCAAGCTCATGGTTGAATAAGAAGAATTTAATTTGGTGTTCCCAAGCGTCTTTTTTGTAATTTCCCTACCTTGCATTGATTAGCAGTAAAATTTATCATATGGTAAGCAACTCTCCCATGCCTAGTAATGTCATATGTGCATGGCTCTCTCAATCCTAGTGAAGGTGTTAGACATCTATCAATTTGGAATCTAACATCTCTTCTTAGAGTGTCATGACATCAATTTGGAAAATTTAGTTCTAGATACCTCCCTTGGTTTAAACCAGTGTCGTGAATCCCTAAGGGAGCATCGACCAATCCATGGGGTATTTCAAGACCTAGTGTGTAACCTTTTCAAAGGTCATCAACAAAATTTTACTCCCGCACATCAAGCATGAGCCATCTCAATTTGAGAAGTCAAAAATATCGGCATAAAACAAGGAGGAATTGCTATAGGGAAAAGGTGGAATTGATAGAGGATTCAAGGGATTCCTAGACCAATTATTCTCAACTGGTCCATAATGAGGGGAATAAGAGCAAGGAACTTGAAGGTAGTAGCTAGAAAACATGTAACAATTGCGGTCAGTTAATGGAAGCTTTACAACTTGATATTCTAGAGGAAAACATGAAACAACAAGACCAAATGAGAACAATTATCAATCTTATGGAATAGATACAAGATTTGAAGGGAAAATTGACCCATCAATCAGATGAGGTGGATGGCCTACACTGGAAAATTGAAGGTCTATAAGAGCATATCACTTCTATGAACAATAAGAGCCTAGATTCAAGCACATGAGAAGCTTCCTCCCTGACATCAACTGGACTCGAGAAGATGAAACTCCCACAATATACTAATGTATTTTCAGTGCAAATTCTCTTCTACTTGGATACTTTTGTAAGATGTAATTTTTTTGTCATACAATCATATTAGAATTCCTAGGTAGAGTTTTTGGTGATACCAGTAATATTCCACCCCCCCACCCCACCCTCCCAGGGGATCAACTACTAGGAGCATACATGTAACTCATTTCCTGGGTATCTACTGTGACCAAGCATAGATTTAATATAAAATATCTCATTTATGAGAAAAGGAAAAACAAAAAAAAAAGGCAGAAGGAGGATCATATAATTTCACCTTTATGTAACATTCATGAATAGAGGGTTGAGATTTATCTCAAAGATAGTTATACATTTTTTCTCTTCAACTTAATTAAAAACTGTCAATGTCCATGTCCATATACACAAGTATCAAATTTGGTTTCCATTCAATTTTTATTTATGGCATTAAAATCTTTTTACTTGTCTTTTTATTATGAGGTCAGCAGTTTAATGTGCATCGTCATTTACCAATCATTTAATTTATAAAATTGGACTACTTATAATTAAAAAAAATCAATTAATAATTATTATATAATTTAACTATTACATTTATATAAATTAAATATTATAAGTTCTTTTGAAATGCTTAATTTATTTATATATTCAAAAATTACATTTCAAATAATAAAATCTAAAATTCTAAAAAAATTATATAGATATATTTTAACTCCAAAAAACTAAACTTAAAACAATTAAAATTTATTTAATATACTAAATTAAAAAAAGTCAAGAATTATTTAAAAGAAAAGAAAATATAAATAAATTATTAATCAAAATAAAATGGCATAAATATGTTATGGTTTACCATCATTTAAAATAAATCCACCTAACACAAAAATAAACATATACATAAATACAACTTATTAATTTAAAATTGAAAAATATATATTATATTATAAATTTTGAATAAAATATTGATTTATTCTAAAAACATAATATTATAAGAAAATAATTCAAATAATATATATATATATATATATATATATATATATATATATATATATATATATATATATATATATATAATAATTTTATGATTATTTTTTGTAACATTCTTCAGTAAATTGTAAGTCTTGAATTACTGTAGTTAAAGACACAATGTTACTTTGCAAACCATGTAAAGGTCAAACAATAATTAGGAAATATTTAGTTTTATTATAAAATATGTAAATTCTTACATAAGGATTAGGGAGAAAAATCACATTGGAAAGTGATGTTGAATTAGACTCACATGTCGTAGTTGAACAATTATGCACTAGGTGGTTACTTGCCTAAACTTCTCTTTGGTAAATAAAATTTCTTAAAAAATAAAACTAAGAGGGTTCAACGAACGTGAGGTGACCTCACTGAGAAGGACTATAAATAAATTTGAGGAAAATCAAAATATAAAGACGAACTTCCATGGTGGTTGGGAAAATGTACCCACTCGAGTGATAGAATTGTTTTTGACTAAGTCCTTACATGTTGGTTGGACAAATGTACCCTCTAGAGTGATAGAATTGTTCTTGACTAAGTTTGGTTGGGACCAAATAGTCGCTGGAAATTTTTTTGTGCAATACCATTCAAAATAAAATACCCTGCTTGTAAGGATAACTCGGGGGGAGATGCAATGTTTATACTTATTTTAATGGTAGGGAGGAACATTCCTTTCCATGTGGCTTTGTGACTACTTGTGTAAGCTAATTAAAGGAATAGATAAGTATTGCTCTACTCTGCTTATTATTGTTTATGAAATATCTTTTCTAGTAAAAACTGGTAAAATGACGAATAGAACGAGTGACATGTAAGAAAAAAAAACTAATTAAGTTTTAAATTGTTGATACAAGATTTCTTGGAAAAATAAAAAGATACAGTTTCGTTGAGACTAGATGAAACCGAGATTGTATTAAATGTTTAGAGTCAAGACATAAGTAGGGAGAACCTATTGGATTTTGGATATTTGTGGGTGTCACTCAAATGAAAATAGTTAAACAAAGGGGTATTTCCATATTCCAGATTAGTTATATGCTGATAATAAAAAAAAATTGAATCTGGGAGGAGCTTTGGGTTAGCCCTTAGGCCTAGCCATTATAGCAACCCAGGAACAATCCCTCTATCCTCCCGAAATTTATACAGTCGAGTCGGAAACCCTCTATGAACACTAAGTGGTAAAATATGCTATAGAAAATCAAAAATAAAAACCCTAGAATGGAACCCTCCATTTAGATATAAACATTGCAGCCATAATGCAAACCAAGATAACAATAAAATAAAAAAATATTTCATATTATATATTGTATGGAAATGTCGAAGGTTTTTTTTTTCTAAATTAAGGTAATCTATTAACAAAGGAAATAATGTACAGCGGGCCGAAGCCTAATCTTTGCCCAGTATTGTGGCAATCTTGACAAAAAACCAAATATAAAGATTGCCCTTATAGAGGGAAACCAACCTTGAGCAGTTTTCTAGATGTTTCCCACGCAGGGGTGCCATAGAGTGATGTTTCTGGAAATTACAGCTAACAAAAACTGAGATATGAACTGATACTACAAAAAACTCAAAAACAAGCCCGAGAGTTAGGGCCAAAACTAAACAAGAAAACCAAACTAAGAAGGAGCGACTATTCATCAGGTGGTTCTTCCACCACTCGGCACCAGAGAGAATCTGGTTCACTGTCATTCTTATACAGATCCGCAATGGAAGTGATCACCTGCCTGGAGGGTGGTGGAACAACTTGCGTCTCGCTCGCTTGCCCAGTATC
Organism: Pinus albicaulis; assembly: GCA_034641835.2. Taxonomy (NCBI): domain Eukaryota; kingdom Viridiplantae; phylum Streptophyta; class Pinopsida; order Pinales; family Pinaceae; genus Pinus; species Pinus albicaulis. Next base: position 433,244,367 of record CM076569.1, read on the forward strand.
GCCATGCGCCATTTCCACATCCTAATTCCCGCTTGCTTGACCCTGCATATCCTTTCTCGACGAGTGCACCAACCTTGCATGCGGGCCCGAGATCTGGGCATCAACTTTGCACAAAACCGCCGGGCTCAAACTAGGAGCGTCCTCCTGAGGCTCTTCGCTGAAGACAATTGTAATTGAGGTCGTGACCCGAGGGCGATTGAGCGAGAAATTGAAAGAAAAGTGCGCAGTTTGAGGCTGTGCAGAGAGAATTGGAAGCTTTGGGGAGCCCAGGCGTTGGCCAAAGTGAAGCATGCGACCTCTCCGATTTCTGGTGTGGCTACCCGAATGAGAAGGTGAATCTGAGGAGGTGCTGGAGGTGGAGGGAGAGCGCTGAGGTTGGCATCTGGTGCTGCCCCTCCGACACCTCATCCTTTGACGAAGGTGAGGCATATTCTCAGTCGTGACAGAGGGCCCAAGAAGCAAAGGAAGAGCAGGATTGACAGAGGTCTGAGGCGAATGAAAGTTTAGAGAGACAAAAGCTAACATACAGAGTCCAGAATGAGAGAAATGGATATTATCTCCAAAGTCCAGACATCAGCTCAGCCTGCTTCGCTTGCCAGTAGCCGTGCGCACATTTGGGAGCCTTGCATTCGAGGTGCACCATTGATTTATCGGTAGGGGAGCGCTAACAGAACCAGAGCAGCTCACCATTATATCAATCCAGACGACCTTGCATTGAGAAACACCCTGCAATAAACCTCCATTAATAAGAGATGAAGGCCGATTCATTTCGTCACACGCAAGATCGCACCGAGGAGTGGAGTCAGGATTACCACCAGTGCCAGGAGTAAATGCAGTTGAGCATTTTGCAGCCAGAGTTAAATGTCGAATGCCAACTGCATTTTGGGTGGGCAGGTGTCTCCACGCCATGCCACACCCCAGTCCCATCAACTTATACTCTGTCCTCCTCACCCGCATCCGCGAGCTCTGCTTCACTCTGGACCAATTTTTTGCATTCTTGTTTTTTATCATGATTCTGAATTATGTCGAGAGTACCTGTAAGAAGATTGTGCACACTATCCACTCCCAAGTTGGCAAGTAGATCAACAACTTTGTTTCCTTCCCGTCTGATATGCTTAAATAGGAGTGCTCGGTTGTTGTGGAGCCACCGTTCTATAGCCTCCAATCGTGCCTCAAGTCTCCAACTATTGGCGATTTTTTGCTCATGAGCCCCATTTAGGAGCTGATTGGCCATGTTGATAAGAATTTGGGAGTCCCCTTCAATCACCAGTGGGTGAAGCCCATGAAGTTGGGAAAGGAGAAGACCCTACCAAAGACCTTCCAGCTCAGCCGAATTGTTCGTGTCCCATCCAAGGCTTCCTAAGTAGATTACGATAGGATTTCCTTTATGATCTCTGAAGATGCCTCCAAATCCCGCTTTTCTTGGATTAACTTTTGAAGCACCATCAAAGTTGAGTTTGAAGGTGTTCTGTGGAGGAGGGATCCAAGAATTCATGTCGGTGTCAGAGGTTCTAGAAGTTCTATGAGCTTGCTTTCCTTGGGGGAGCTGGATGCCCCAATTTTCCCAAATGGCCTTTTCATTTGCAAGAATTGGGTAGTCTTCTATGTGCCAAGATTGCAGAGCCAAGGTTTCTGTGAGATTGAGACAGAAGTTTCTCCAGATAATGTCTATAGGAGTGTTTTGATCTTTGAAGATGCGCTTGTTTCATTCTTTCCACTTTGTCCATAGGAGAAGGCCTGGGATTATTCTCCAAAGTTGGTTTAGTAATTCACTTTTGTATGGAGTCTAATGCCAATTGCAAATGGAATTAATTATGTCTTCAGATATTCTACATTTTTTTGGCATCGAAAACTAGCTTTCTCCCATAATTGGTTAGCCAGAGAGCAGGAATTGAGGAGATGCTGTAGAGTTTCCTCATGAGAATTGCAATTGGGACATTTTTAGGAGCCACGAAAGCTTCTCTTTCTTAAGTTGTCCCAAGTGAGGATTCTTTGATGAAAAAAGAGCCATAGAAATAAGGAAACTTTAGGCCAAACCCCAGAGGTCCAAATTCTGCTCCATAAAGGATCTAGGGGCATTGGATCGTTACACATTATTTTGTATGCTTATTTGGTGGAGAAGGAGCCCTTAGGGGAGTATCCCCATCTTAGAATGTCCCTACTGCCCGATGATCTGATACGTCGAATTGGAAGTTCTGAGTTTATGACGTCCAAATTCTGCTCTTCAGCATTCCTTATCATCCTTTCAGCCTGTTTCCACTATCTGTATCCATGTGTTGTACTGACTGTCCATTATTGCTGAACTGTTTCCAATTGTTACATATCCCAGTCCGGACTAGGAGGCGGTCTGTAGATGTTGGTGAGTTTTAGGATTTGATCCCAGGAATCAGTCCAGAATCAAGCGGTGTTTCCATCCCTTATTTCCCAGAAGCTATGTTGTTGGATTAGAAGATAGTTTTGTTTAGCAGTGTTCCATATGAGAGAGCCCTTCTCCGTTGGTGTGAATCTTATGAGTTCTTCCTGTGGTCTTTGGTTGGCATATTTTGCAGTCTAGATAATAGCCCATGGCTTTTTGGGAGCAGTGAGCCAATGCCACCAAATTTTGGCACTCATAATAGCATTGCTATGTGTAGGATCATGTAGCCCTATTCCCCCTTGTTCCTTTGGCTTGCAGGTTGTCGACCAATTAACCAGAGCCCATTTACGGTTAGATCCAATGGAGCCCCATAGAAATTTGCGCTGTAGGGCTTTAATTTTTTTGTGGACCCATTTTGGCGCTGCCAGAATTGAAAAGAGATAAAGAGGCATAGCCTGTAGCACCACTTTGATTAGGACCAACCTGCTTGCTATATTCAGAGTTCTATGAGTCCATGAAGAGAGATGTGCTTCAAGTTTTTCAAGGAGTCCTTTCCAGGAAGCATGCTTTATAGCTGAGTCAATTAAGGGAGCGCCCAGGTAGTTGGAAGGTAGAGTGGCTATGGAGAAGCCAAGAATGCGGGCAATAGCATTTTGAGTTATTGGAGGGGTATGAAAGAATAAAATCTGGGACTTAACAGTATTAATGCTTGCCCCAAAGGCAGACGAGAAGTCATCCAAAAGGGATTTAAATTGGGAGGCTTCATGAACTGAAGGGTAACCAAACATCATGTTGTCATCCACAAAATGTTGGTGGGTTAGGGCCGGGGAATTGTGGATAGAAAGGCCTCGGAGCTACTGGGAATGAAGGGCATGTTTAAGATGTCGACCAAGGCCTTCCGCCATTAAAACAAAGAGGGAGGGAGACAGGGGGTCCCCTTGTCTAATACCGCGTGAGGGGCTGAAAGGTCGAGAGGGAATTCCATTAATAAGGATAGAGAAGAAAGTGGAGGAGATCAGACTCGAGACCCAGCGAACCCAAGTTGGGGAGAAATCGAAAGCAGATAACATTTTTTGAATGTAAGTCCAACTTAACTTATTAAATGCTTTAGAAAGATCAATCTTGAGAATCATACTTGCCTGTTTGGTGTGCTTGAGAGAGTGTATGATCTCGTGAGTGAGGATAATTCCATCCAGTATTTGCCTTCCTTCCATGGATCCTGATTGTTCCGACGAGATGAGCAAGGGTAGAAGCGGTTTCAGTCTATTGGCAATGACTTTAGAAATGACTTTTTAGATGACATTGCATAAGGTGATTGGGAAATTTTTTTCCGGTGTGCTGGTATTTTCTTCTTTTGGAATTAGGGCAATGAAAGTTGAATTCAAAGAGGGGAGAAGCCAGTGCATAGAGCAAGATTCCTCCACCACCAGCCATACCTCCTCTTTGATAAGATCCCAGAATTTGTTGAAGAAGGAGTAGTAAAGCCATCCGGACCTGGAGCTTTACCCTCCTTGAGCTGCTTCATTGCCAAATCCACCTCCTGAGTCAAGACAGGTCGTAGAAGAAGTTGGTTGTGTTCTTCTGTGATTATTTTTGGGATGTTTTGAGTGATTTTTTCTATGGCCGGTTGTCTGTCAATTATAGGCTCTTGGTGCACCGCCTGGAAGTGATTAATGAACTCCTCCTCGATCTCTGCATGGTTTTCCACTCTTTCCCCCTCTTGATTCTGAATGAAAGTGATTATGTTGTGCATCCGTCTTTGAATTGTAGTTCTGTGAAAGAATTTGGTGTTCCTTTCTCCCTCTTTCAACCATTTGATTCTAGATTTAAGCTTCCAGATGATTTCTTCTTGCTTTGATCTTTCCTCCAGTTGAGTTTGTAACTGCTTTTCTTGATCCATTTTCCTTTCCGTGTGACCTTTTGTGATGATTTGTTGCTGGAGAGCCCTCATTTCTTTGTTTAGAACTTGCTGTGCCTGAAAGATATTTCCAAAGGTGGAGTGATTCCAGCGCTTGATGTGGGTTTTAATGAATTTGAGTTTTTGTTGAAACTGGTACATTTTGGACCCTTCTGGCGCAAGAAGTTCTTCCAAATGGAGCTGATGAGGTTGTTGAAAGCAGGGTGATTGAGCTAGAATGCTTCAAAGCGAAAAGGACGACGAGTTGAGTTACCTGGTCTTTGCCATTGAAGGGAAATAGGCCAGTGGTCTGAGCCGGAGAGAGGGAGAATAGAGGCCGAGATGTCTTCGCCCAGATGAACTGCATTATCTGAGATGAGGAATCTATCTAGCTTGGAGGCTATATGTTGCCGCCCTGCCCTGCGATTGCTCCAAGTGTGAATTCCATTACAGTATTGCAGATCTATTAGCATGTTGTTTTGTATGAAATCTTTAAAGTGGCAACTCTCTTGCTCCAGTTTGGCTCTGCCTCCCTGCTTTTCCTCCAGCTTGGTAATCATATTAAAGTCACCTCCTATGATCCAGAGGGGATGGAATCTGTTGAAGTTGAGCACTAACTATAGTGTCCAGAAGTGCAATCTTACTGCATGCTTCCTGAGGGAAATAGACATTAGTAAGATGTCCATGAATGTTGGTTCCTATGATGTGAAAAGTAGCTTGAATGATATGGTGGGAAGCATGGAATGTGAGAGAGAGATGGCCTGTGTGTTCTAGGCAATGGCCAATCCTCCAGAGGCTCTTGAATCGTCCACCGCTACCGAATGACAACCAGGCCATGATCTTGAGAGAATGTTTCCAAGAGTGTTGTTGTTAACATTTTTTTTCCTGCATGAAGAAGATCTGGGGCTGCTCCTGCTTTATCATGTTTTTTATCATTCTGAGTTTCCCAGGGCTGTTGAGGCCTCTTAGATTCCATGAAGTGAGCTTCATGAGTCACTATTTTGGAGAGCCTTGTAGTACTTCGTCAACTTAGCGTATCTGCCTCAGTCAACCAGGATTTTGCCCACTGTGATATTTCTTTGTAGATTTGTTTTTCTTCCTCGCTTTTTGGAGTCTTTAGGAACTTGGTTGCCATCCCACTGAATACCTAGTTGTATTCCCAGTTCTTTCTATTGAAAGGCTCTGGATATGATGACTTCCAGAGTATCGAGATGATTCTCTTGAATTCTATCAAACTCTTTCCTCTGGCAGGCTTGTTCGAGCTCAAAGATGTTGAGCCCGCTTAGGTCGATGCTTTCTGGTTCTTCATCCATATTTTGTGCTTGACTACTTTCTGCTAAGGCTTAGCAAGGGATATAGTCTACATCCATTCCATTTGGTTTCCAATCAGGGTCTTTCATTTGAGCTTCTAGATTTCCAAGCTGATCCCCCATGGACTGAGGAATGGGGGGTGAATCCGGCGGTGGGGGAGGTGAGGTCGATTTAACCGCTTGGGAGGCTTGCTGGTTTTCTTGAGGGGAGTCTTCGACAGCTGTGGCTAGAACTTCAAAGCTATTACTAGTGGATGGAATGGATGAAGTAGCTAGGTTGGTTTTTTCCCAGTAGCAGGTTTTTTGTGTGACCTCTTTCTACTGGTGACCTTGGTAAACCCTTCATGTGCAGATTTATCTAGGAGATCAGAGGATTGTGGCTTGGAATTAAGCAGGCAATCCCGAAAGAGATGCCCATGAATGTGACATTTACGACATCGGAAGGGTACATGTTCAAAATCTAAGGGCTAGATCCATTCAAAATCATCATGATAGAGGCTTACCGAGTCTAGGAGGGCTTTATCCAGGCGCATATAGGCACAGATGCATGCATAAGAGGTATATTTGCGCAACTTCGTTTCCTCCGCAATTTTTATGAAATCCCCCAGCCCCCTGCCAATGTCTCTCAAATATTCTTCATCCCATTATTCCAAAGGGAACGAGTACATCCTGATCCATACCAGTGCCCAACTGAAATCTTCCTTGTCAGGGTTGAACCATTCCACCCAATCCCTTAAGTATAAGCCAGCTGAGTTAAAGAAGTAAGGGCCTTCATCCAGAACCCTATTACGATCCTCAATGCAGATGAAGATTGCAGTGAAAAAGCCTTTAGGTCCAAGCTGTAGGGTGACATGCCCCTTGGGCTTCCATTTGGCAGAAATCCATCCTTGCAGAGCTTTTTCAATAGGCCAGAATCTGATGAATTTACCAATGAGGGCGTGGTCCCTCATGTACTGGATTTGACCATTTATTCTGTGGCTTGGAAGTTCGATTTTAGGCCTTTTAGCAGCAATGGGTTTGCAGGTGGTTGACGTCACTGTGGGCATTTCTTTTTTCCCGTGTTCTTCTTCCTGTGGGTCACTGCGCTTTTCGGTTGAAGCTTTTTTTTAATCTTGCATTAGGGTGTCCTTAGCCTCTAGATTCGTTTGTTCTGAGATAGAGTCATTTGAAAGTTCCGTAGCATCTTGTTTTTCATTGTCTGAGGGGGAAGGCTGTGAAGCCCCCCCAAAGGGCCTGCCATTTCAGGGTGGCCTATGCCAGCCCGCGTTAATCTAGGAGAAGAGAGCCAAAGTAAAGCGGAAGACGGACTGAGTCAGACTGCGCTGTTGCAGGGGCGAGCAAGAACCCTAGCATAGCGAGCAGCGAGCAGCCGAGCAGGGAATCACACCAACCAATATCTTGGTTTTATTAAAATAATATTATTTAATAAATATCTTGGTTTTATTAAAATATTATTATTTTATAAATATCTTATATTTATTAAAATGTCATCATTTATTTGCATAAGTCAATGCTTTTAATTTTATTTGAACAAAGTATTAGTTTATATTATGATAATGGTAGATATAACTAATACATTCATTATATTATGGTGAGTTAAGGAGTTACTCAATATTTCAATAATTCACTCCTTACTCTACATCGAGTTTCTTTTCATAATTGCTTAGTGCATGTACTAGTGTCATACACGTGATACCTGCATATATGCAGCTATCATATGCACGTCTCATATGCATGCTAATATTTCTATGTTCCATAATTTGAGTTGGGTCGTTACACTTGCACATCCCCTCATAATGGGTTGTAGAATGAGTCTCTCCCAGCAAAGATCCATCTTAAGTATGGATTAACATGAGTCAAGAGGGATCAAATTTATTCATATGCAAATTTTTTTAGAGTGAAAATTACAATATGTTATTTTTCATTGTTTGAATTGTATTTTTGAATGCTAAATAGTGTATATATAAGACAAAATGAAAATTTTAACCATAAAAACTTAATGTTTATATTTGCATGAATTAGTTAATATAGATCATCAAATAGTTTTTTTAAATCTCTTGTTGAAATATTTTTTAAAGTATAAGATTTAAAAGATTCACACATTTTTTTTTTCTTATAATTACTTTACAACAATTTTTTTTAATTATATCTGACATTATTTTTCTATTTAGAACATACCTTTTTTTCTATTCAGAACATAATTTTTATTTTTTTATTTTTATTTTAAAAGGGCATGGATGGAAGGACAGACTTACAGATCCCCTCATAATGGAGTGTAGAATGAGCCTCTAAGTTCAATAATTATTATCAATATTATCTTTCCATCTTTAAAATTTCATATTCTTTTAACCAACAATAACACTCACCCTCAAGTTGCACATGACACTTCAGTTCCTTGTGTCTTTTGTGATCCATCACACTTTCATGTCCACTTACAATACTTCTCCATCTCTGGCACATCTCTTGTTGTATGCTTATTTTCCATGTGCCCACATTATGTATACTCAATTTTTTTTTCCCTTTGTTTTACATATTTATGTGGCACATTTATGGTTGTATGCTTATTTTCCATATATTTACATTATGTATATTCAATTATATATATATATATATATATAATTTTCAAATGAATTTAATTTTATTTATATATTTTATTTAATTTTGTTGATAAATAATATTATATTTTATTAGAATGAAAAAAATTATTTTTATAAATTATTTTAAACGTTAAATAAATCATTCATCTTTTTCACTCTATTAACTTTCTCTCAATTTTCCAACTCTTAATGGCTAGTTTTTTTCCCCTTGTCTATATATTATGCTCCAACACTCTTCCTATCATTATGTGCTTAATGAAACATTCTATATGCATAAAATTCGTAGTGGACCGAACACACTCTTGAAGGTTCTCCCCCAGTAGCAATAAAATATACAATTTGAAATCAATGTTCTCTCATATTTCCTCCATTGTTCAGAAAAGTGAAATTTCGAGGAAGAGTGGTGGCCAAAGGGGCATTTCCGGTAATGCATTGTGAAATTTATGCAGCCAAAATAGCAAATCCCACCTTTTGAGTTTTAATATCTTTTATTACACTTTTATTTTTAAATGGAAACTTGGATTGCATTACAGACTTTATTTTTCAATAGAAAAAAAAACTAACAAAAAACCTTAAACACTATATAATAATTACCAATAAGTCGGAACTTAAATTTTCATTAAATTGATTGTGCTCTGTTAGCTCCCTGTAATCAGCAAGAATGGAAAAGTCCGATCTCTGGGAGAAACATCGTTTCAACCACTTTGGGATTCTAGGATCTAGCCCTCTTGAATCCGAAGAGGGATCTCTCCAATAAGTGCAAAGACGGATTTGTCTTTCAAATTTGGGGTAATGATATTAGGCTAGTTATGAAGGCCAAGGGTTTTGTTTGTTTTTTGGATGGTTGAGCATGAATATTACTTGAGGGGAAAGTTCTAAATGCAAAACAATTTCAAAGGTGAGAAGTTGCAAGTGAATAGAACAGCTTTGGCTAAAGAGATAGATATAACGCTGGTTTTTAGTCCATTGGTCTATGGAGTCATAACAGGGCTTTAATTGAGCAACAACATCAAGAGTGATCCAAGGGGCAAGTCATCTATATCACAAGATTATTGAGATTAGAGTGATGGAATGGAAACAATAAAGTGTTGGAGGGGTGGAAACTGATAATAATTTCACAAAGGATTTATAGTCAGTCCAAACAAGAAAAGCCTCTTAAGTAACTATTTAAAACCAACCAAGAATAGGGCTAACCATTGACTTCTTGGGCAAGTTTGTATTAAAGCAGCTTAATTGACAAACAATCCAGTAATCCACATAATTACCTTCAGAAAGTATGAAAACATATAAGAGAAGACAGAGTGTAAACTTAAGATCAGATAAAGTACTTTTAAACCTAGTCTGCTGTCAGTCAACACGAAGGGAAAATTTCAGAATCTGCCTTTGGAGAAAAGAAGCTAGAAATAGGTCAAACCATCACTTTTCTAGTCTAACTTTAATAAGAAAATAAGGAAAATAACTTTCAAGAACAATGTTTAAAGCAAACAATAGGACAAGGGAACTCCAACATTCCTAACTACTTAAACTGTATTAAATCATTCTTAAACAAACAAATTGGAGGAAAACATTGACATAAAGCTTTTCAGTTAGAGAAGGTTAATGATATACAGTAGGTCTTAACTCTATAAATGATGTTCTTTATCAGAGAATAGTGAACAATATGACATACATAGAAGGAAAACAATAACAAAGAAAGGGGCACTTCACCAGTGATATAGACCAGGATCCCAAGAAACAGCTTGTTATTGATGTCAAACCAGTTACAGTACTCAGGTTCAATGTTTCAGTTTAGAAATCATCTTCACTATTCAGCCTAACTAATCTATCACAAGCAGAGCTCCAAGGGCCAGTGAACACTATTTACAATTAGAAGCTTAAGCTCAAGTGCATTTCAAAGTTCTGCAACCAACCCCTTACTCATCTTCTGCAGTAGTATATATAGAAGAATGAGGAGGTGAGATTTGATAAAAGATCTCCAATTACAATTAATACAGACTTAATGGCTTCTTGGCCTTTTGAGGGGCTCAATGAAGAAACTTGCATGGGTGCACTCTGTATTAAATGTTTTACATAAAGTTTAAGCTCGGTGGGAGCTTTTGTTGACCTTTGAGGCTCTGTGTGGCGTCGAAGTAACTCTGCAGATGTTTGTCATTAATTTCCTTGGTAGAGTTTCCTCTTTGGCTGCGTTTTGAGACAAATATCTGATCCTGATCAATAAATTCGGCCTCTGATTGAATACTTTGAGGCACATGTGGCATCGTGGTAGCTAGAGGGATCAATTTGCCTCAATTGTGGTGGTGGAGGTTTTCCTGTCGATAAAACACTTCAGATTTTCTTTAAACTATGTTTTAAATCGGGGATTAGGCTTTTGATAAAAATTCTTAGCCATGATCCCCGCAAAATATATCTTTAATCCTCTGTTCTGATAAATTTTGGCCTTCGTCACTGATACTCTCTCACTGTACCTGATTCATGGTGTTTTCTGGTATGCAAGGCTACGTAGGGTTATGCGGCATCAATTCTTGATGAATGATTGATGAAAATGTGGATTTAACACCTGTGAATGATTTCCCCTGGTGCATCAAAGGCGAAAGGATCGTCGGCCTTCGTTTCTGAATTTTCTTCAGAAATGGCAAAAAAACCATTTAAACCCTGCAAAAACAAACAAGTATTATAAAATCCATGCATTTATAGGTTTATTGCTGCGGAGAACATGTGGAGGAAGCGTGGCCATTGGATGGTATCATCCAATGGTCAGGATTGATCAGGAGAAGGCATAGAGAAGGCGAAAGATTTGTTTAAATCAGAGTCGTTGATCGCGCAGAGATCGACGGTCGGGAGCGGAAACGGAGATTCAAAGTGGAAAATGTTTGATTGGGCGATGAATTAGGGCGATGGAATATGGGCTGTCAATTTGCAGATCAGATTGATGATGGAGATCTATTGAATGCCGCGTCGTAGCCCGTTTAACTGTCGGGCATCTTCGGTGAGCGATAGCCGTTGGATGGGCGGCCTCAGATTGGAAGGCACACATCAATATCACACCGGGTCCACGTCCGAACGTTAACGCACGATGGACGGCGGTTTTGTGAATAGTACCCAGGCCACACGTCAACCGTTGAATGGAATCGCTGCCAATCGGGAAAAAAACCACCCTCGCTCAAAAGCAGTGCGATAGATACCACAAAGTTTTGCAACTGTTAGTGGATGGCGGGGACCACCGAGGTGATGGACTCCACGCCGTCGATCTGCAGATCAGATCGATGGCGGAGAATGATTGGGGTTTGAACTGGCGGAAAAACTTTAGAAAATAATTTAAAACCCAAAATTTTGAAATAACATAAGGTTTTAATATTTTCGGGGGGGGGGGAGGGGGGGTGGGATATATATGTAATATGATCAGGCACCCGGCTGTAGGGCCTTTGGGTGCGTGGAGAAATATATGACCGAGGGTCAATGGGAAAAAGGGCTAGGACCCATATATGTCCAACATGTGGGATTTTATGGTTTTTTAGTGGTTTTCCAAGGAAATTGAGGGTTCCGATATAGTTTAAAAATGAGTTTTAAACCATGTAAAGAGGATTTTCACGAAAGGGAGAAAAGGAATCATGAAAACAGAGGAGTTTTATGGAGAAAGGGGAGCAAATGAAAGTTAGTTTTGGAAGAAGGGGAAAAGGGAAATGGTGCTTGCAGTAGTAATCTGTCTTAGAAATCTGCAGGATTTCTAAATGAAAGATGAGAACAGCAGTGAAGTTTTGGATAGAGGATAGGCATGAGGTCTTCAAGAGTCTTCAAGAGCCAACACTTTTTAGTAATAAAATTTGTTCCTTGAAGGCTCAACAAGTCTTAGCCACCTTTTTCTATAACAAATATTATAGGTGGCTAATAGTGGCTCCACTTGGGGATGGTGCCTTCTTGAAGGCATCAAGAACTTCAAACTTGCATTCTCTGGGAGGCTGACCTATGCCTGATCCATTGGGATGCCCTTCCTTTTCTGAGATGACTTTTTCTAAAAACATATTATCAACCATAAAAATAATGGATCTTTATCAATACAAGCTTCTACCTACCCAATCCTACTGATCTAACATTTTTTCTTCATTAGAGTGCACTTGGATTGGCAAACTCTTTTACAACATTTTATTCTTTTGAAAGTAGGAAACCTAATCTATTTCTACTCCTTATTTCTCCATGGACTCAGATTAAACAGTTGAGCCCATATAATTCTCTACCTATTCTATCAATCTATCAGGATTAAACAGTCTAACAGATTTTTATTCTCTAATTTCTACAACAGAAATTTAAAAGCATTCAAGTCAGGATTAAACAGTCTAACTTGAAGCTAGTCCATGGCATAAAAGACAAACTGCACATAGACATTTATTTTGTAGAAAATTTAAAAAAAATGGAAGGCTTAATATCTGAAAGTTTCTTATCATGGCCTTCTCTTTTTATAGCTTTGTTTTGGCTCTTGTTTGAGCCGTTTCTTCCTTTTTCTCTTGTTCATATTTTGAGCTAACTAGAACCAGATTTACATGTTTTTGACTCAAAAAAAAAAAAAACAGATTTGAGTCATCTCTTTTGGAAACTTAGGTTCAGATTTTGAAAATGTTTGAACCTTTAATTTATATCCTAAACTATCTACTGATAAGCCAAGATTAAACAGTTTGGAAAATCGAATTCACTATCCTATCAGCAGAAAATTTAAAACTAATTAGTCAAGTTTAGGCTGTTTGACTAACTAGAAGTGTGTTCTTTAGGAGTGGCATTTAAGCTTGCACACTTTCAGAATTCATTTCTCTTTTTTAATATGGGGCTATACCTTTCTTGTTTTTCACAATCTGCCCTCTTTTCTTTCTTTTACTGTTTTTGTATTTTTGATTTTTTTATTTTTCTTCAAAGCAGAAAACAACAACTAACTACATACTCAAGGCTGAGCTTTATTGACATTCCTATCTAACCTATTCTAAACATGGAGTATTTACATATTCATATGATACAAAAGTGTCAATGCAGCCAGTCAAGCAATAGTAAAAAAGGGGAGAAGAACTGACTGCTCATCAGAGAAAACCATAGGGTGCTCTGCATGTGGAATTTCAAAACCGAGGCCACCAGAAGTGGTGACCATTTCTGATGTAATTGGCTCTTGAAAAGGATTAATGCTTGAGGGGCTAGGCCAATCAGGGCCTCCATGTATTCTGCCATAGGATCAATCAGAACATGATATAAACTTTCTTCTTTAAGGCCTGCCATGGCTGGTAGGCTATCTGTATCCTTGGCAACTTCAATCACTGCATCTACAATGTGGCTTTTATAATCACACTCCTCTCTTTCGTAGCTGGGAGCATTTGGCATATGAGCATCAACCAATAATACCTCTTCTTCCATTGGATCGAGATAGAGATGTCTATGGGAAAGAAGGTCTTCCTCACCTTCACCACAGCCTAAACTGGAGGGCTCATCATATATGGCAGGGCTATCCTCTTCTGACCCTAACCGGTTCTGCTGGAGTGAACTAAACTCTGTGAAAAAATTAACATATTCTTGAGCAGGGGTTGCTTTGGTTACCTTGACCCTTTCAGGCGAAGGCTCCAGATATTCATCTTGCTCAAGATTTTCTTCATGTCTTTCCTCCTTGTCCTCTACACTAAAAAGTTGGTGGCTTCCATCTTCTTTGAAATTATTACTGATGATTTGATATATAATAGGGTGAAGATTCAAAGAATCTTCATCTGCTATCATGCTTTCAATGCTTTCTTCATCAGTATCATAGATGGCCTGCATAGGCTCATCATTTCCTTGAATTTGATGGTCGTGATCTTCCTCCCATGAAGCTACTGATGATGGCCCTGCAAGCTCGGTTTCCCTTTGAAAGAAATAATCATCAGACAGGTCAACATCAAAGAAATCATAATTATAAACATTGTCACCCATAAAGTCTTCAGGACTCTCAGCAAGTCTTTTTTAAAAATAGTCTGCAAGTTCATTTTCTGATTCAAACTCTGGTTCATCATACATGCTTTGCATGTGGCTTCTGTCTTGTAGTGGTCTAGTTTGTCTTTCTTGAGGACAAGGTGTAGGTCTCTCCCAATCATTATTTCTAGTTTCAACCTCATATTCTTCCTCTTCTAATTTCAGCAAGGTATTGGCCATCTCTATCGTTCTTTCTAACTTGCTTTCTAAAGAGATCTGCCCTTTCTGCTCTATTCGGTCCTTCCTTGCTGCTTTCAATCCTTCCTCCATACACTTTATGTTGTATTCGACAGTAACTGCTATGCTCTGCATTTCCTCCAAGCTCGAAAGCTCTCTTTCTCTTATACGGAATTCCACCTCGGGTTCAAAATAACTAGGATAGTGAAGTAGAGCCCATCCCAAAGGTGGTTTTACATCAGAAGGTATCGTATTGTACACCTTATTGAACCGGGCTGAAAACTCTTGTACTGTCTCTGCCGGTTGTCTTCTCAAATTATGATATTCTTCTAGGATGAGGAAGACATTTATCGGGACTGCCCATCTATCAAGGAAAACTCGAGAAAATTGATGAAAGATGAAGATGCTTGCAGCTGGAAGGTTTTTAAACCAACTCTTTGCATTTCCTTGTAATGATAAGGCAAAAATTCTAATACGCACATCATCTTATTCTATTTCATATAAGTCAAGTACATCCTCGAGCTTTTGGACATGCTGCTCATTAATGATTTTTGAATTTTCTCCATTAAAAAGGGGCAGCTTGTTTATAAGTTCTGCAGGAAGGGGCTGGAAGATAAGAGGCAAAACTAGAGGCTTATATCTTTCTATGACCTTTGTGGGTGTGGGTAGTGTGACAGGAGGCTCATGGCTATTTGAAGCTTCTTTAGGAGTGGGAGATATAACATGAGGCTCTTGTCCCACCAGATTTTTCACAGGAGTATAGGTCTGCTCATGGTCTAAAGATTGAGGTCTGAGTTCTTTCCCATACTCAATGTGGGTTTCATATTTGTACAGTTGATTAGGCTTAGAGCAGGATAGAACATAGTGATAGACACAAACAATGAATTCTTTAAACCAGATCCAACCCATATGTTCTACCCTTCTATGAGGCCTGGCCATCTTTCGGGTTCTTCCTCCAGTGGAGTGTTTGAGAGTTATGGAGTGTGGAGTCGCCAAGTGGAAAAATTTTATCTCGTAAGGAGGTAAAATGTTTTATGGTTCCACCACCATGTGTTTCTTGTAGAGCTACAAGGTTTTCAGGAACTGAATTAGCTCTCAAGGGTGATCTGAAAATAGTTGATAATTTAATCCTAGGAGACTTCCTAAGGATAGCTTTCTGGGTTATCAACTATTTCAGGTGGATCAGGGTCAGGATAGGCTCTAGTATGAATCTTTCTAGGAGCCACTATACTGTGTTTTTGGACCCAACTTAAATAAGAAAAGTTCAACCAGATATGACATTCTTTGAGAGGTTAACTAGTCTGTTTACACAAATTTTAATCCTATAGTCCTCTAACTGAGTTTGAATGATATTACAATGATAAGGGTTCTTCCCAGTGGAGTCTTAAGGTCTATTTAGGATTGTGGAGTCGCCAAGTGGAAGTTTTTAGCTCCTAAGGAGGTAAAAGGTTTTATGGTCCACCACCATGTTTATTGGATACCAATCTGCAATATATTTGGGTTTTTCTGAGTTTCTGTGGTTGTATGGAAAACTAAAGAGTCTATAAAAGCTGGCCAAGCAACTATGAACTCAAAAATTCCCCAGCAGAGTCGCTAGAAATGTTAGCTCCCTGTAATCAGCAAGAATGGCAAAGTCTGATCTTAGGGAGAAACATCGTTTCAACCACTTTGGGATTCTAGGATCTAGCCCTCTTGAATCCGAAGAGGGATCTCTGCAATAAGTGCAAAGATGGATTTGTCTTTGAAACTTGGGGTAATGATATTAGGATAGTTATGAAGGCCAAGGGTTTTTTTTGTTTTTTGGATGGTTGATCATGAATATTACTTGAGGGGAAAGTTCTAAATGCAAAACAGTTTCAAAGGTGAGAAGTTGCAAGTGAATAGAATAGCTTTGGCTAAAGAGATAGATATAACGTTGGTTTTTAGTCCATTGGGCTATGGAGTCATAACAGGGCTTTAATTGAGCAACAACATCAAGAGTGATCCAAGGGGAAAGTCATCTATATCACAAGATTATTGAGATTAGAGTGATGGAATGGAAACAATAAAGTGTTGGAGGGGTGGAAATTGATAATAATTTCACAAAGAATTTATAGTCATTCCAAACAAGAAAAGCCTCTTAAGTAACTATTTAAAGCCAACCAAGAACAGGGCTAACCATTGACTTCTTGGGCAAGTTTGTATTAAAGAAGCTTAATTGACAGACAATCCAGTAATCCACATAATTACCTTCAGAAAGTATGAAAACATATAAGAGAAGATAAAGTGTAAACTTAAGATCAGATAAAGTACTTTTAAACCTATTTGCTTTCAGTCAACACTAAGGGAAACTTTCAGAATCTGCCTTTGGAGAAAAGAAGCTAGAAACATGGCAAACCATCACTTTTCTAGTCTAACTTTAATAAGAAAATAAGGAAAATAACTTTCAAGAACAATGTTTAAAGCAAACAGTAGGACGAGGGAACTCCAGCATTCCTAACTGCTTAAACTATATTAAATCATTCTTAAACAAACAAATTGGAGGAAAACATTGAGATAAAGCTTTTCAGTCAGAGAAGGTTACTGATATACAGTAGGTCCTAACTCTATAAATGATGTTCTTTATCAGAGAATAGTGAACAATATGACATACATAGAAGGAAAACAATAACAAAGAAAGGGGCACTTCACCAGTGATATAGACCAGGATCCCAAGAAACAACTTGTTATTGATGTCAAACCAGTTACAGCACTCAGGTCCAATGTTTCAGTTCAGCAATCATCTTCACTATTCAGCCTAACTAATCTATCACAAGCAGAGCTCCAAGGGCCAGTGAACACTATTTACAATCAGAAGTTTAAGCTCAAGTGTATTTCAAAGTTCTGCAACCAACCCCTTACTCATCTTCTGTAGTAGTATATATAGAAGAATGAGGAGATGAGATCTGATAAAAGATCTCCAATTACAATTAATACAGACTTAATGGCTTCTTGGCCTTTTGAGGGGCTCAATGAAGAAACTTGCATGGGTGCACTTTGTATTAAATGTTTTACATAAAGTTTAAGCTTGGTGGGAGCTTTTGTTAACCTTTGAGACTCTGTGTGGCATCGAAGTAACTCTGCAGATGTTTTTCATTAATTTCCTTGGCAGAGTTTCCTCTTTGGTTGCATTTTGAGACAAATATCTGATCCTGATCAATAAATTTGGCCTCTGATTGAATACTTTGACGCATAGGTGGCATCGTGGCAGCTAGAGGGATCAATTTGCCTCAACTATGGTGGTGGAGGTTTTCCTGTCGATAAAACACTTTATATTTTCTTTAAACTGTGTTTTAAATCGGGGATTAGGATTTTGATAAACATTCTTAGCTATGATCCCCGCGAAATCTGTCTTTAATCCTCTGTTCTGATAAATTTTGGCCTTCGTCACTGATACTCTCTGACTATGCCTGATTGATGGTTTTTGCTGGTATGCAGGGCTACGCAGGGTTATGTGGCATCAATGCTTGATGAATGATTGATGAAAACGTGGATTTAACACCTGTTAATGATTTCCCCCAGTGCATCGAAGGCGAGAGGATTGTCGGCCTTCGTTTCTGAATTTTCTTCAGAAATGGCGAAAAAACCATTTAAACCCTGCAAAAACAAACAAGTATTATACAATCTGTGCATTTATAGGTTTATTGTTGCGGAGAACATGTGGAGGAAGCGTGGCCATTGGATGGCATCATCCAATGGTCAGGATTTATTGGGAGAAGGCGTAGAGAAGGCAGAAGATTTGTTTAAATGAGAGTCGTTGATTGCACAGAGATCAACGGTTGGGAGCGGAAATGGAGAGTCAAAGCGGAAAATGTTTGACCGGGCGATGAATCAGGGCGATGGAATATGGGCCGTCGATCTGCAGATCAGATCGACGGAAAAGATCTATTGCATGCCACGTCGTAGCCTAGTTAACTATCGGGCATCTTCGGTGAGCGATAATCGTCGAATGTGTGGCCTCAGATCGGATGGCACACATCAATATCGTGCTGGGTCCACGTCCAAACATTAACGCGCGATGGACGACGGTTTTGTGAACAGTACCCAGGCTAAGCGTCAACCGTTGAATGGAATCGCTGCCAATAGAGAAAAAACCGCCCTCACCCAAAGGCGGCGCGATAGATACCACACAGTTTTGCAATTGTTAGTGGATGGTGGGGACCACCGGGGTGATGGACTCCGTGCCGTCGATCTGCAGATCAGATCGACGGCGGAGATTGATCGGGGTTTGAACCGGTGGAAAAACTTTAGAAAATAATTAAAAACCCAAAATTTGGAAATAACATAAGGTTTTAATATTTTCGGGGGGGCGGGATATATATGTAATATGATCAGGCGCCCAGCTGCAGGGCCTTTGGGCGCGTGGAGAAATATATGACCGAGGGTCAATGGGAAAAAGGGGTAGGACCCATATATGTCCAACATGTGGGATTTTATGGTTTTTTAATAGTTTTCCAAGGAAATTGAGGGTTCTGATATAGTTTAAAAATGAGTTTTAAACCATGTAAAGAGGATTTTCATGAAAGGGAGAAAAAGAATCATGAAAACAGAGGAGTTTTATGGAGAAAGGGGAGGAAATGAACATTAGTTTTGGAAGAAGGGGAAAAGGGAAATGGTGCTTGCAGCAGTAATTTGTCTTAGAAATCTGCAGGATTTCTAAATGAAAAATGAGAATAGCAGTGAAGTTTTGGACAGAGGATAGGCATGAGGCCTTCAAGAGTCTTCAAGAGCCAACACTTTTTAGTAATAAAATTTGTTCCTTGAAGGCTCAACAAGTCTTAGCCACCTTTTGCTATAACAAATATTATAGGTGGCTAACATGTCCTTTCTTTGATTTGATAATCTCTGCAGCAATCTAAATCAATGGAATTCTTTCAAAACAACATCTCTACCTACCCATTCCTAATGATCCTAACATTTTTTCTTCTTTCAGAGTGCATTTGGACTAGAAAACTCTCTTCATCAACATTTTATTCTTTTATTGAAAACATAAAACTATTCTAAGTCTACTCTTATTTCTCCATGAGTTCAGATTAAGTAGTTGAACTCATAAGTTTCTCTACTTAACTATTATCTATCAAGATTATACTGTCTAATAGACCTTTATTCTCTAAATTCTAAAAACAGAAATTTAAAAATAGCCAAGCCAGGATTAAGCAATTTGACTTGCTGCAGATCTATGGCATAAAAACAAGCTGCACATAGTCTTTACGAAAATTAAAACAAATTTGTGAAGGCCTAAGATCTGAAAACTAAAACATCCTTCATTATCTCTTCAGCTTTGATTTTGAATTTGTTTGAGCTGTCTTTTCTCTCTCATTTGGTTCAAGTTTTGAGCATATTGGAACCAGCTTGTTTTCTATTTCAAAGGTTCAAGATTTGAGCATGTTTGAAACTTCTTTCTTCTATCCTAATCTACCTTACTGATAAGCCAATATTTTGATGTTTGGCTGATCTAATTCACTAACCTATCAACAGTAAATTGAAAAACTAATTAGTTTTGATTAGGCTGTATGACTAACTAGCAGTGTGTTTTTAGTAGTGGCATTTGAGCTTGCACACTTTCAGACTTTGTCTCTCTTTTTGGTATGGGGTTGTACCTTTCTCTTTTCTATTGTTTTTGTATTTTTCTCATTTTATTCTTCAAAGCATAAATCAACAACTAACTAAATGCTCATAGCTGAGCTTTATTGACATTCCTATCTAACCTAATCTAACTTGGAATCTTTACATATTTAGCTAATGATATCTCTTTTCCAGTACAACCAATCCAGTAAATGATTCCATGATTGGTCCTTCTTCATCTCTTTGGGCAGGCTGGACAAACAAGGCCACTCCCATTCCTTTTGTTTTTTAGCAACAATGCTAAATAATCTTCTTTCTTTTGGTAATACACTGCTCCTACTAACCTTTATCCCTTCTTCGAATGCCTTCAAGAAGTGAGCATAGGGATCTTGAAACAATGCCTAGTTATGAATATTTGTAAGATAGGATTCAACCAGGGTTACCCTTTCCTCCACTGGATCAAGATTAAGATTTTCTTGGGAAAGAAAAACTTCATCATATTCATTATTATTTGAACTGGAGGACTCATCATATACTGCAGTGTTGTCCTCTTGTAGTCCTGGTATGCTTTGATTTCGTGGATTGTACTCTGTGAAGAGATCATCATGTTCTTGAGCAGGGGTATCCTTTATTACCTCAATCCTATTAGGAGAAGGCTCCTTATCTTCATCCTGCTTAAGAAATTCCTCTTCCTTTACAATCCCAACATTACAACTGATAGATTGCTGACTTCCCATTATGTGAAAGCTATCTTTGATGGAGTGGATTTGTTGATTGCTGCTTTCAAGCTGATGATAATGAAATTCATGACACCAATCAAATTTTGGTTGCCCTGCATGATTAGTTTCTATTTGGATATTATCATCATCATCAGATTGACAAAAAATTGGAAAATCATTAGTATAGATAATTTCACCAATCAAGAATATTGGGTTATCAGTTTGTCTTTCTTTAAGCTGATCTACAAGTTTATTTTCTAGTTCAAGACAACAAGGTTCAGTAAGTAGATGAGCAGAAGTGTTTTATTCAAATGAGGTTTTGAGGGCTGGCTGTTTATTTAATATCTGATCAATTTCTTCTTCTGTTAAAAGAGAGGGAATTTTATTTTTGCTTTGGATAGAAAAACAACAGTCCTCTTCCTCTTGTGTTGACTGATTTTGAGGCTGGATGTATTCTTGAGCCTCTTCTAGGGAATCATTACTTGTGCTTGCAGGGAAACTTTGAGGATTCTCTTCTTTTTCCTGATCTCTCTCATTCTCAAATAACTCTCCTTGATTTTCATGAGAGTCCCTGTGAGATTCATGATTTGTCCCTACTGTATTGTCAGGATGCCACTTCTCTTTTAAAATCTGAAATGATTCATAACATAGAGGGAGAGTCCCTTTATGTGCGAATTTCTCTTCTATTTCAGATTTTTTGTTTCCTAGGTGGTCTATTGTTTCCTCAAAACACTGCTCAATTTTTACATTTACATTTTGGTTGTAAATTTCTCTTAATAGTACAATACAAGATAAAGGGATGTTGTCAGGACTTTATTGACAAATTTCTTCATTGTTTTCCCTGTAATCTTGCTCACCATCTTCTATAAATTCTTGATCATCATACATATCTTGCTCATTGTCTAGGTCTTGTAGTGGTTGAGTTTGTTCTTGATCTAAAAAAAGCATGGGCTGCTCTAGATCATCAATATTTAAATTAGCCTCATACCTTTCTATTCTCTTTCCAATCATGTACATCATTTTTTCCATCATGACCAATATTTTTACTTCTGGGTCTATACTTGGATCCATGCTTGTAATAAATAGGTCACTATGTCTTTTCAACCAGTTCAGAGTCTTCTACCAGTGGATTCATTAGATCTTTTGGGATTGTGGAGTCGCCAGGTGAAATATTTTGAACTTTTTTGTCCACCAACAGCATGATTGGGTTTGCTCAATGCATTCCCAGGAGAGTTTACAAGGACTAGTGAAGTAATAGGCCTATTGGAGGCCAATGAAGTCACCAGGTGGAAATGTTTTAGCTTTTGTGAAGGTAAAATGTTTTATGGTTCCACCACCATGTTTATTTTGAAGCCAATCTGAAATATTTTTGGATTTTGTATATTTCTATGGTTATGAGAGTGTCCTATGTCTGATCTTAACACTTAGCTAAGGTGCTCAAACAAGCAGAGTCTACTCTATGGCTTATTAACTGATTTTCTTAGAGATTTGTAGGACTAAAGAGTTTATAATAGTTTTCTAAGCTATCATAGATTCAATAGGTCCCACCGTGCTCACCATTATGTTGGTGTGAACGGTGGGATAACAGATTCCAAGTGTTCAGATAGTATAAGTTTAAGGGCATGTGGGTCTTCTAATGGATGCCTATGTGTGTTTAAGTTTAGAAGGTCCCACCGTGATCGCCATTATGTTGGGGTTCCTGAGTTTTGATAGATTGGATAACCAAAAGACAAGACAACATCAGAACCAATATTTAGAGTTCCAGGATCTAGTCCTCCTGTTCTCAGAGAGGGATCTCTCAAATTATTTGTGTGCAAAAGTATATCTTGTTTGCTTTTAAGTATTGATTTTAGACTAGTTATTAAGTGCAAGTGTTTTTTTGGTTTGTTTGTTTGGTTGAATTGGTATAGCAGAACATGAAAGGTCTAGGTAGTATACATAGAAAGGAGTGTCAGGTTCATTGGGAAATGGAGTCAAGAAGAAGTAAAGAACAAGCTCATAAATGGATATGGGATATCAAAGGGAAAATCTAACTTGGCCACAGGATCCTTTAGTTTTTGTGAATGAGATGGACATTAATGATTTTGAAAAGAGAAGTTTAATTCTCAACAAAGGGAACTTAAAAACATAACTTGAACGATAAAGAGGTATTTGATAGACAAGGCTAACCATGAATTCTACAGACCACACTTTAAGCAAATAATGACTTCAAGACAACTTTCAAAATTAAATATAAGATTCAGGGAACACCCTATTTCCTCAAAGACTTTATTTCAAAGGAATTAGAAAACATGAAAGATTCACTGATAATTGCAGTCATAGAAGAGGGAACACCTAACACATCTATGATTACAGCTATAAAGACTTTTAAAACAATTTTTCAAGTAGGTACAAATGGTATGATCAAAACAGACCTCCTTGGCTAACTATAAACAATGGTACTTCAAAGGGAGACTTCAAAAACAACTTTCAAGTGGCAGCAGACAAGCAGGGAAAACCATAAATCATGCTGGAACCAACTATTTGAACTATTTGAGAAATAAACAAGCATAAGGGTTCAAGAGAATGATTAAAGACTCTAAAATGCCTTAGCAGAAGAAAACATAAAACAGTGAAGGATAAACAAGTCTAAGGTGCTTCTAGGAGTCATTTCTCAGCCTAAACGTTTCACCCTACTGTAGTAAGAATTTATGGAACAAAATGAAAACAGGAAAAACAACAGACAGTTCAGAATACATCACCAACAGCCAAGCTCAGGGATCCAATGATAGAGCCTTCTCAAGAACAAGCATGTCAAAACATCATCAAGCTTCCAAGACTTTAATTTCCTCTTCAACTTCAAATAGACTATGTATTATTTCAGAGAGTTTCAGTGTTACAACTAGTGATCAACCAACCAACAACTTCTCATCTTCTTCACAAGTATTTATAGAAGAAATGAGGAGGTGGAAGAGTTCTTGGGTTGAGTATCATTAATTCTATACTAAATGCAACTTTGAGCCTTGAAAACCATGCAAAGGTGTTTGGTCTCAATCTAGTCTCCTAAATTGAGCTCATTTAATTGTCAACCAGGGTTGGTAAACTACTGAAGTGAAGTGTACTGTATGTACCTAGGTGTTTGTTTCTTAATGCGTTGTGTGTAGTGTTTTGTGATGTTTTTGGTCTTTTGTGATGATTTATGATGTTTTTGATCTTTTGGTGGCTTTATGTTCACAAGAAAAATGACTAGAAAGCTAATGGAAGGAAGCTAATGATTAAGAAAAACAGAGTGAAGCCTAATTGGTTGATGTCAAATGGTAAATGCAAATGCAATACTATAAACAGAATCAAATCTAAACTATGACTAAGCAAAAACAAAGCTTGATAATGAATTTTAAGCAAATGATTCAAAACACAAACTCAACTTGTCAAATTCTTTCATCAAAGGCATTTTGAGAGAGAGCTTGAGACATGGTCAACTAAGTGTGCAAATCCTCCTAACTAAACAGTTAAACAACTAACTCATAATGATGCAACATTTTATCCTTGATTAGAGATTTATTGAAGCATATTTGGAGCAAAACATTGATACCATCATAAGGTCTTCTACTCTAAGACTAGTTCCTAACTCTATTCTGCAACTTAGTTTGATGACACTACACTTCACTCAAAGGTTATAGATTTTTGAAATAGTCTTTTGAGGAAATGTTTGTTTGTGAAATGATAAGGAAGTTGCAGAAGTACTTCAGGCCTTAAAATGATATTGTCTTCTGTTCATATGGTGAGGAATCAATTATGGATTTTAGAACAAGAAGAGGTTTGTGAATAATGAAGGTTGTTTTATTAAGTTTAACAACTGAAGTAATCTAATATGCAGTGAATGACAACTGAATATGGAGTGTAAATGCGATGAGTTAAGCTAAAACTGAACTTAAAATGTCACTAGCCTAAAACAGTGTTGAACTACAAGTCATTATCAAACTTAAAACAAAATAACTGAGCATGAGTTAAGTGCAATTAAACTCCGGAGTATCCTAACTAGGCTATCATGCATTATTCTATGGAATTATACAGCCTGTTTGTTCATCATGATTGGTATTTTGGAAGAGTTTCTTAGAACAATCCTAACTGTACAATTCAGTGCAAATGCAAACGTAAAGACTGAAAGCAATGAAAAACTAAGATATCATAGCTATCTCCTACCCATCATTATGATATTTTGGAAAAGCATTTTAAGAGCAAGAATAGCTATGGTACTTAGTAAAAACACACAACTGAAGCATTCAAGATCACAATCATGCTTAAGACATTATAAGGATTTTTTGGAAGAGTTTCTTCTTTTGGAAGAGTGCTTAGCATAAGTATAACTGTGATGGTGAACAAAAGAGATTACAATTAAATCCTACAACACTATAGCCATATCCCATTCATCATTATAATCTTTTGGAAGATTTTCTTCTTTTGGAAGAGTTTTTAGAACGAGTATAACTATAGTAGCTAATGAAAACAACTACGAATTCAACTTAAAAAACGTAAAGGCAGCTAGAATACTTATCTAAATTACGCAAATAAATACGTACAGGGGGCAGGGGCCCTCTACCACCAGACGGAATCTAACTCCCAATCAAATCAACGCTTTCAAAACAATATTTTCTGCTTCATTAAAGGTGAAATAACTTGAACAGAGCAATCTGCGTCTTCAGAAATGTAGCACAGAATCTAAGCAAAATCTGGAAAACAAAATCTAGCCTAGCTCTCGGTTTCCCAAGTGTTTATATAACAAATGTACATAACAAGACTTGCAACAATTCCAGGATCATTGTCTTTCCTTATCAAAATCACATTAGGACTCTTGAAGTGGCTGCGTAAAAAGGAAAAGGACATCTGGACTAAGACAGTCCTACTAGAAGTCTGCCTTCTTAAATGTGTTCCCACGTACCAAAACCATATCCAGAATTCGTTTCTTCCTTCATGGTGAACAACGAACAATGTAGACATGACGTGGAATATGCCCATATGCGGTTTTTCTTGAGAGGCCACCTGGAACATACCCAAACGTGAAGACAGCTGCAAAATTGCCAGTTAGCTACGGAGATATGCCGTGCAACGACTAGTTGGAGTCAAAATGCATTACAATGAAAAAAATCATAAAACTTAGCAAGTCAGTCATGTTAATCATTCTAAAAGTAGTTTTAACTAAATTCATTGATCAATTGGGTCTGGAATAGAAATGGACAAAGGAGAATGAGGTAAAGTGGAATGAAAGAAAGCACAATCTTGAGGCTCAACACAAGGCATAAACTGAGGAATGCATTTAATTACAACCTCTGTTTCATTTATTCTATTTGCTTTTTAGGCTTAATTAAGGGAAAAATATTGACTTTAAGGCACTTTCTTATCTTTACAATACTTTACTTGCGAGTTTGAAATATTTGTCTTTTCTTGTAATAACTTCGATTGTCTTGGCTAATGTTTCCAACTTGAGATTTGATTCGGGTATTCCTTCCCAGAAACCAGAGAAAACATGGGTCTTATTTTGGTAGTGAGAGTTCAATTAGCCCCTCTGATGTGGCGGTGGAGGCCTTTCAAGCGACAATTCTTTGTTTTATCTTAAAACACTTTTAATTTGCTTTTGAGTTGTGTTTAGGCATGATTAAGCCTAGATATTTGTCTTTGGGTTTCAATCTTTTGATACAATTTGTTGTTTTTGTTTATCTGGTCGCTTTACGCTGTTAAGTAGAGTTTCATCGACATTGAAAATTGAAGGTTGTGATCTCCCTAATAAACCATGAATTCGCAACCCACTGGCTCCTTTTCTTCATTGATTTAAGGTTAGAATCGTCACTCTGAACCTTATCTATCACCTGTCTATGACTATGGAAATACACAGATTAACCACCATTAGAACCCTGCAAAACATAAAAAACTCATTAAGAAACCCTGTGGGAATGGTATAACTGCGTTACATAGGTTTAATGGAAGTGGTAGGAATGCTTGCGGATGGGGAAATGCAGTGGCAGAGGACGTAAAACCGGGCAGAACAGCTAACCAGGCTCGCATTTGAATTATGGCGCGAATATGAAGAAGGGTGGTTTTGGGAAAACCGGCAGCGGTTTTCGCGTAACATTTGGGGGGGTTAAGCGGTATTAGCTTTTGGAACGTAATATACGTTAGCATTCAACACGTGGATTTCTAAAACCACTTTTATCGCTGATCCATGTGGATATTGGTGGTCACCCACCTATTCCACTTGGGGCTCCACCATTGTCTATTTCAGTTTTTTAGTTTCGGCACAGTTTACTATTTTTAGCAGTTTTTCGGGTCCTAAACTTCCGGAGCCGTTTTGAGGCCCTAAACGACGTTTTTTGGGGAAAACGGAGAGCAACATGGATCCATGGATCGATGTTGCTCGTTCCAAATTTGTAGTCCTCGGATAGATCTTTCTAACGAGGTATGGTACGCGCCAAACGGAGATCGTATGCCAAAGTTACGCCCCTGGGAAGTTGAAACACCAATTTACCCAAACGGGGCCCATAGTTTTGGCGCTTCATCTCCTAGGGTTAGGGTTTTGGCTGTTTAAGATTTCCCATTGTTTCTAAATGATAAATAGGCCCTCGAGCCTCATTGTAACTCAGTTCAGAGGCCTGTAGCCGCCACATCTCTTCTCAGAGATAGCTACCAGCGCCCTAGCTAGTTTTATTTCCATTATGTCCGTAAGCAAATTTCAGTTCTTTGATATTAATGAAATGAAGTGTTATTTCCGCTACATCTCTGTATTTATGGTTATATGTTTATTATGTTGCGTTCCTGCATAAATCCGGATCAGTGGTATCAGAGCGGTCTGCTTTTTCTCGATCCTTCTTTGCATGTCCCCAACGAGGTCGGGGTATAAGGAGCTAGGGCTTGATCCGGTGGAACCTTTGCAAGATCAGCCTCGCAAACCTCGACGGACGCCCATGGGGGATGAAAAGAAAGATGAGGGAGCAGGAGATCCTATCAAAATATTGCTCGAGGAGGCCCTCAAAAGACAAAGGAACGTGATGATGGATAACTTTGCTCAGATCCTTCAACGGCTACCCACCGGCGGCGCATCTGCATCCAGCAGCCACTCTGGAGGCGCGACTCATTTTAAGGTACAAGTAAATTTTGACATTCCCATATTTGAGGGTCAAATAGACGCAGATGCTGTAGATAAATGGTTGAATCTGTTAGAAGGATATTTCTCGGTTCATGACTTTTCAGATCGGGAGAAGATTATTTTTGCACTCCTCAAAGCTACCCCCCATGTTAAGGACTGGTGGGAAACCTACTGTGAGAACAAGGACCAGACAGAACCCTCTCTGTTCTTGGCCGTACCAACTTGGAATTCTTTCCGAGACGCCGTCAAGGAACAGTACTATCCCGTGGGGAGCTATGAGGACAAGTACATACAATGGACCACGCCGCGACAACAAAGGGATCAAGATGTGCATGAGCTGACGAATCTGTTCCATACCCTGCGCACAAAGTTGGGTATCAAAGATTCAGAGAAACATCTGGTGCTAAAGTATCGCAGCTGTCTGCACAAATACATTCAGGAGGGAATGGAGTTCCTTGACATCTCCTCGCTTGGTACGGCATACCGGTATGCTGCCAAGATTGAGCAGAAATTCAAGCAGAAGAAGCGAGACTTTGGATCTGCGAATCAAAAGCAAGGGAAAGGTGCTTCCAAACCGCAGAACAAAGGACAGAGCCAAGGCATGGCGGCTAAATACAACTCATCGAAGCCACAAGAAAAGAACAACACCGCAAAGCCAAAGAAGGACACGGGAAAGTGGTGTGAGTTCCATAAGAGCTCCACTCACAACACAAGTGAATGTCGGGCCAAGCAGTCGCTAGTGGCCGAGATGAGGGCTTCTGAGTCAGATGCATGCTCTGACTCCGAATCAGAACCTGAAAAGGCGAATGAAAAAGGGAAACAGATTATTGATGCGGAGCCCAACGCCACTGTTGCCACTGCAAAGATCCAAAAGGAGGAACCGAAAGATCCAGAGGAGGAGGAACGTCTCTTCCACTCCTAGATGTGGGTAAAGGGCTCCCCAGTACAGTTCATTGTCGACAATGGGAGCCAAAAGAACCTCATTTCAGCAGACGCCGTGAAGCGGTTGGGCTTGCCGACCACAGCTCACCCACATCCATACACCATCGGGTGGCTTCACCAAGGACGAGATCTTCGCGTCAGCCGGCAGTGTCGCCTTCCCTATAGCATCAAGCCCTTCACGGATGAGGTACTATGTGACGTTGCTCCTATTGATGTTTCTGATGTATTATTAGGACAACCATACTTGTGGAAGCGTCATGATGTGTATGAGTCTCGGCCTCGTTCTGTTATTGTTACTTTGGTAAATAAGTTGTACAGGATACCAGAGGTACCACCTCCTGCTGCTATCTCTTTGGTTACTGCAAAACAATGCAGTAAGCTCATTTCCCAAACCAGGAAATTCGTTTTCCTGATGATCCGCCCCCAGGGCAAGAAGAAGACTGCGGCCACGACCTCCAGACAGGGCTCCTCTGCACGACAACAACAAATGGATAAGGTTGTGGAGGAGTACGGGGACATCTTCACCTCACCCACAGGGGTTCCTCTGCACTGTCAGGTCAAGCACCCGATTAATCTGACCCCAGGTGCGCCGCTACCCAATGGACCGATCTATTGGCGCTCTGTTCTGGAGAATGATGAAATCAAGAGGCAGAGTCAGGAGCTGTTGCATAAAGGTCACATCAGACCAAGTTCATCGCCCTGTGGGAGCTCGATTGTGTTAATAGAGAAGAAGGATGGGACGTGGAGACTTTGTATTGACTATCGAGCGTTGAACAAGATCACTGTCCGAAATAGGTATCCAATCCCATGGATTGATGACCTTCTGGACCAACTCAAAGGTGCAAAATATTTCAGCAAGATCGACCTCAAGTCTGGGTATCACCAGGTACCAATTGAACCCTTTGATGTGTGGAAGACTGCCTTCAAAGCCAAGGAAGGCCTTTTCGAATGGCTGGTCATGCCTTTGGGTTGACGAATGCTCTCGCCACCTTCATGAGGATGATGGATGACATATTACGGCCATTCACCAACTCATTTGTAGTGGTGTACTTGGATGACATTCTGATCTTCAGCCAGACTTGGGAAGAGCACCTTCACCACATCCGACAAGTCCTCCAAACACCGCGGCAACACAAGTTGTGTGCCAATTTGGAGAAGTGCACTTTTGGCATGACCCAGGTTCAATATCTGGGATACATTATTGATGAAAGGGGGGTGCATGTGGATCCAGCTAAGATCCAAGTCATTCGGGATTGGCCAGCCCCAACCACTATAACAGAGCTTCGCAGCTTTCTGGGTCTTGCTAATTTCTATCGGAGGTTCGTGTTGGGATTCTCTCATATCACTTGGCCCTTGAGTCAAGTCACCAAGGGAGGAGCGAAAGCAAAAATTTTTTGGTCGGAACCTCAACAGAAGGCGTTCACAGAACTGAAAAACCGCCTCTGTTCTGCCCCAGTGCTCACTTTACCAGACTTGCAACAGCCATTTGAGATCGAGACAGATGCCTCTGACTATGCTATTGGGGCAGTTCTTACTCAACAGGGACATCCAGTGGCATTTCACAGTGAGACATTGTCTGACACAGTTCGTAAGTACCCCACATATGACAAAGAAATGTACTCCATTGTGCAAGCTTGTCGACAATGGAAGCATTACATTTTGGGGAAGGAAACAATCATCCATACAGACCACCGGCCCCTGCAGTTCATACAGACACAAGGGAAGTTGCAGAATGATCGCCATCAGAAGTGGTCTACATATCTGCAACATTTTCATTTGAACATCAAGTATAAGAAGGGTAGTACCAATCATGTTGCAGACTGCCTCAGCCGACCACCGATCGTGGCGCTCACCACTGTACTCAACGCTTGTGGGCACGAGACTTCTGATTGGCCGCTTCTCTATGAGAGTGACCCAGAATTCGGCCAAACTTACAAGGCACTCCTGCGGGGTACGCAAGTTCCAAATTTTCACCTCCAAGATGCACTTTTATGTCACATGGGACACCTTTGTGTTCCTTCAAGCGAGCGTGCCAAGATGATAGGGGAAGCACACTACAGTCGAGTCGCTGGGCATTTCGGGGTCGAGAAAACAGTAGCAATCCTGCAGAAGTATTTCTATTGGCCGAACCTTCGAAAGGATGTCGAGAAGCACATCAAATCCTGCACTGCTTGTGCCATTGCCAAACCGACCATCAAAAAGAAAGGCCTATATACTCCTCTACCTACCCCTAGTCGACCTTGGGAATCCATCTCCATGGATTACATGTCGGGCCTGCCTTCTACTAAGCAAGGAAATGACTGTGTTTTTGTGGTCGTCGACAGATTCTCGAAGATGGCCATTATGGCGGCCTGCAAGAAGAATATCACAGTAGAAGCCACTGCTAAAATCTTCTTTGAACGAGCGTGGGTGCACTTTGGGATCCCACAGTCTATCATATTAGATCAGGATAGCAGGTTCCTCAGCACATTTTGGTCCAGCCTCTGGTCGATGTTGGATACCAAGCTCACCAAGTCCACAGCTTTCCATCCCCAAACAGATGGCCAGACAGAGGTCGTCAACATAATGATTGTACACATTCTGCGCATGTACAATTCAAAGCATCCACGCACATGGGACGAGAGCCTCCCCTATGTACAACATAGTTATAATCGGGCTCTCCACAGCTCAATCGGCCATAGCCCCTTTCAGGTGGGCTTGGGATTCCAGCCACTATGTCCCATTGACGTAGCCATGCCATTTGCAGTTGCTCAGGCCGATTCCGCTCATGTCTAGTCTGAGGTTGACAAAGAAAGTAGCTTCATCGAGCGCATTCAACACATCCGCCAACAGGTTCATGATATATTGGACAGAGCCAATGCCAAGTACAAGCAACGCCATGATCAACACCGGGTGCCACACAACTTCCAGGTGGGTGACAAAGTATGGCTACATTTGCAGAAGGAGCGCCTCACTGGACCCCATCGCAAGCTTCGCCCGCTCCGATACGGGCCGTACACCATCACCAAGGCTGTAGGGAACAATGCATTCGAGCTCAGCATTCCACCATTCCTTGGTCTGCACCCAGTCTTCAATGTGGATCGCCTTCGTCCTTACTTCCCACCTCTACTGGACACCTCGGACATTGCAGAACAACTCACACCAACCGAGTTAAATCCAGACTGCATGGAACAGGCCACCACAGATTGCATCATGGACATGCAAATCAAGAACACTCGCCAGCAGAAGATCCAACTATATCGGGTTGTCAAAGCTGGCCAACTCCTGCACCAAGAAAAGTGGTTCACCAGGGACCAAGTTCAGCAGAAATTTCCTCATCTCATGGAGGAACTTAACGCAATGGGGACCATTGCTTCCTAAGGGGGGAGGAATGATCCAGGTGGATATTGGTGGTCACCCGCCTATTCCACTTGGGGCTCCACCATTGTCTATTTCAGTTTTTCAGTTTCGGCACACTTTACTATTTTTAGCAGTTTTTCGGGTCCTAAACTTCCGGAGCCGTTTTGAGGCCCTAAACAATGTTTTTTGGGAAAACGGAGAGCAACATGGGTCCATGGACCGATGTTGCTCGTTCCAAATTTGTATTCCTCGGATAGATCTTTCTAACGAGGTATGGTACGCGTCAAACGGAGATCGTATGCCAAAGTTACGCCCCTGGGAAGTTGAAACACCAATTTACCCAAACGCGGCCCATAGTTTTGGCGCTTCATCTCCTAGGGTTAGGGTTTTGGCTGTTTAGGATTTCCCATTGTTTCTAAATGATAAATAGGCCCTCGAGCCTCATTGTAACTCAGTTCAGAGGCCTGTAGCCGCCACATCTCTTCTCAGAGATAGCTACCAGCGCCCTAGCTAGTTTTATTTCCATTCTGTCTGTAAGCAAATTTCAGTCATTCGTTTATTAATGAAATGAAGTGTTATTTCCGCTGCATCTTTGTATTTATGTTTATATGTTTATTCTGTTGCGTTCCTGCATAAATCCGGATCAGAAATGTAATACGGAAATTTATGTAATATGATGCGGTCATCCCTGAAGAGTTCAACAATGATCTTTGTAATAGTAAGTGCGGACAAGACATAATAACAAGTGTGGATGATAAAAGATACACAGTGCAGATGAAGAATGATATACAATGCGGATGATAAATGAGATATAGTGCAGATGAAAAATGATATACAGTGCGGATAATAAGTGTTATGCAGTGTGGATAATACATGTTATGCAGTGCGGAGTATACGTAGGACAGTGAGAGAAGGTATACTTGTAAAGAATTGTGATGCATACATATGAAGAATTGTGAAGTATACTTGATAGTATGCGGAAATTGCACAGAACTGAAATGTGAAATTTTGAAGTCAATTGCGGTGGTTTAGTGCGTACATTGTCTGAGATGTTAACAAGTGCAAAAAATTTCAAACTGTCATATACCTACCTATACAATGTGGATCTCAAGAGTGAATTTATCTATGTATTAGTGCAATCAATAAGTGTCGTTTTATTTGAGGTGGAACAGTGGTTTGCAATGTGAATATCTAAAGTAATGGTTATTGTTGGATAAGAAAAGAGAGAAAGGTACATCTAGGATTTACCTTCCTTCTCACAGCTAATAAAAGAAAGGATAGTGCAAATTGGTGCAAGAAAGAAAGATCAATATGGAAGATCATCAAAGAAGAAGTAACAAGGTCTTGGAAGCATTCATAGGTCAAGGGTCTAAGTCTGGGTCATGGTAATTGTCATTTTAATATCTATAAGAAGGATTATTTACGGGTTTTCCTCTCCAAGAGGGAGAGGTTTTGCCCTGGCTCTAGGAGCCTAAGTTTGTGTCGTGTTTATTTTTATAATTGACTTGATGAAAGACTAAACAAGATAACAAAGAGAAGACATAAGTAAGCTCACAAGTAATTATCAAGAAGAGAATTTGTAATAATCTCTAGCCCTCCAAATTCTCAAGGGCTGCTTGACAAAGGAGACACTCTAGTAAGTGAAGATCAAAGTTTGGGTTGAAAAGTCAAATCAGTTTGCAAGGAAGACCCTCTACTAGCTACTTCAAGATCTCCTGTCTCATTTAAAGGATCAACTCAGTTAAGAAATTAATATTGTGTCATCAAATATTCACATTCAAGACATTGTTAAAAGGAGGACTTGAATTTCTGAAGATATACTTTATCATCAAGGATTCAAGAACATCCACATTGAAGGTTTCTATCTTCGAAGAAACTCTTGACTTCATCTTCAAACATCATCAAGGAATATGCTGAAGGAGAAAGTCACTCTCTCAAGTGTATCTTTATGACTTCATATGAATCTATTAAAATTTCTTCTTTTCAAAGAAAGAAACAAACTGGTTAGGGTTTCAATCTTTCCTGCATAGAAGACAAGGACAATGAATTCATGCCAAATACTTGAAGGTAGATATAATAACCCAAAGGATTCTTACAGAATCCATAAAATACTCTCTCATATTCGATGTATCAAAACATCAAAAAGGGAATATATGAGAAATTGGTGGAGCTATTCTCTGTGAGTACTGCAGGAGAAGAAATTTCTCTGATCAACTGCAAGAACTAGGAGAAGTAATGTTTGACTCTAGGATGAATACAGTGGTGCTAGGATAATGGGGAAACTTCACTTTAGGATTATAGGGAAGAAACCCATGTCTCAGAAATGAGATAAGAACCTGATGATAAGAAATCTAAGAAAGAAGAAGTGAGGGATCTCCTCTATTATTAAGATCATCTTCTCCTTTAAGTGATTTTTTCTAGTTGTATGATAGAAAGAAGTGTAGCATCTTGATCAAAGCATGATAAGAGTTATTCAACTCCTAGAAAACCTCTTTGATAACTATACTGATGGAAGACATTCATCAAGATCAAGATTCATCATGAAAAACATAATTTTGGGATGGGATGGCATATTTATGAAGAAGGTCAAGGGAATGAAGCTCTTCATTCTAGAAAAACTGCTAAAGGATGACTTAACTGAAAAATTTGTTAGGTATGTATATATTTATATACTGACATTGGATGTTGTGAAGTCATGTCATATGGTTGCAGGTAATAGACTTTCATCTATGGAGGAGGATCTCTCGATGCACCAATAGATGAACTCAACGTTATATATATCCTCATGGAATATGAGGTGGTTGTATATGAACGTGGAACTGGAAAATGTGTAAGTTACTGGGAATGAAGAATGTGCAGAAAGGAAGAGATCATGAAAATCAACCATGTGAAGAGGAAATTATCATCTGAAAGACAAGAATATGTGACTAGGAGATCTCCTAGGAGGATATGTAGACTCTGACAAAAGTCTGGTAAGGAAGAAGACCCTTGACAAAAAATATCATTAGGAGATGTGTCAACATGAATAAAGGATTTCGATGCCTACAGTAAGATGTCATCCTGAAAGATCATAACTGAGGTAAATTTTGTTTCAAAAGTTCATATGTATATGTTTATCTAGATGAATTTGTGCAGGGATGTTAATCATGAGTAAGGGTGTATGATCCTTGAAGACGGTTCGAATGAAAGAAGCATGGCATAACGGTGGACCATATGATAAAGACTGATGAATCACTTTTTGATAGTGGACATGACTCGTGAATGAAAGTGATGAATGATATGTGCCCTATGAATCCAAAAGTTGAAGATTCCTTAATATCAAAATCCATGACATCGAGGGGAGGAATTCTTCATGAGAAGCTGGATTGTTTCTGCATGACCCTGGTTGAGAGGGAGCCTGGTGGTAATTTTTCTTGCTTGGAAGAAATTTGAAGTATGTATTTCCTGTGTTAAGAGGGAGTGACGTATGTGATTCTCTATTACATGTGTCATGCACTAGACCAGGACTAACAACCGTAAGTCTTAGTGAAGGCCATGTGAAGAGAATGGATAGACACATCATTATGGTCTTCACCTAGAAGACAGAATGGAGGATTGGTTAATCATCTGGAATTCGATACTCTTTGAGAATGAGATAGGGCATTCAAGATAAGAGTAGTCGTGGACCGATATTCTTTGAGGACTGGCTACCCAAGAGAAGAATAGTCCAATAAGGTCATACTTTGGGAACACCTGGGTGGAGTATGTACCTTGGAGAGACAATGACTATGGTATCTATTAGTCATGTGTCTTACCAGCATTGTAGCCCATTGTCTCGGTGAGAGATGGGCTGTTAGTCAAGGCCTTGCACTAGGACAATGCTAGTTGATATGATGTTATACAGATGCGATTACCAATCCGATTTTTCTTATGGGATTATTCAGTTTGAAAGTGACCATGTACCTATATGAATACCTCCCTAGTTAAGAGGGAGTGTTGAAAAGTGTAACTAGGTCGATTTTCATATTGACTATGTAATTATGGATTTATGTAAAACAGAAGACAAAGATAATATTTTGTACTTGCTTCATGGGTTTCATGAGCAAGATTTTATTATAGGTTAATAATACTTCTTCTTGATGTCTATTTAAGTTTTTTTCTTCTAGATATAAATGTATTAAGTTTCATATGTATAAATTATCTAGGCAAGATAATTCTCCAAGACCTTGTCAAAGAAGCTATGGAAGAATGGCTTGGAACAACACTTAAATCAATGCTGGAAAATGCACCATCTACTGTAACCAAGTCGGCCTAAATATTTAATGTAAATTTGGCCTCACAGCTAGTGGATGGTCAGCGTAAAAGCAAGAATACTACCTCTATATATATGTTGCCTCTGTGGTCAATTACACACCAAGAAAAAAAGGGGATCTCTCAGAAGTGACACAACAAAGTGTGATGCAGTCAAATGAAAATATAATGTGGTCAACTCTGATATGTAATGTCGTAATCCTGGAAATGAAATGTGTTAATCAATGGAGTATAATACGGTCACCCATGAAGTGCAACACAGATTATATTTAATAACAAGTGTGAATAATACATGCGGTCATTCCTGAAATGTAATACGAAAATTTCTATAATATGATGTGGTCATCCATGAAGAGTTCAACAGTGATCTCTATAATAGTAAGTGTGGACAAGACATAATAACAAGTTTGGATGATAAATGAGATATAGTGTGGAGGACAAATGATATACAGTGTGGATAATAAGTGCTATGCAGTGTGGATAATACATGTTATGCAGTGCGGAGTATAAGTATGACAGCGAGCGAAGGTATACCTGTAAATAAGTGTGATGCATATATATGAAGAAGTGTGAAGTATACTTGAAAATATGCGGAAATTGCATAAAACTAAAATGCGGAATTTTGAAGTCAATTGCAGTGGTTCAGTGTGTACATTTTCTGAGATGTTAACAAGTGCAACAAAGTTCAAACTGTCATATACCTACCTATACAATGTGGATATGAAGGGTGAATTTCTCTATGTAGTAGTGCAGTCAATAAGTGTCGTTTTATATGAGGTGGAACATTGGTTTGCAATGTGAATATATAAAGTAAGGGTTGTTGTTGGATAATAAAAGAGAGGAAGGTAAATCTAGGATTGACCTTCCCTCTCACAGCTAATAAAAGAAAGGACATTGCAGACTGGTGCAAGAAATAAATATCAACATGGAAGATTTTCAAAGAAGAATTAACAAGGTCTTGGAATAATTCATAGGTCAAGGGTCTAAGTCTTAGTCATGGTACTTGTCATTTGAATATCTATAAGAAGGATTCTTTGTGGGTTTTCCTCTACAAAAGGGAGAGGTTTTTCCTTGGCTCTAAGAGCCTAAGTTTGTATTGTGTTTATTTTGATAACTGACTTGATGAAAGACTAAACAAGATAACAAATAGAAGACATAAGTAAGCTCACAAGTAATTATCAAGAAGAGAACTTGTAATAATCTCTAGCCCTCCAAATTATCAACACATATCACAATGTTTTTGTAAATAAGCCACAAACAACCACCTCTCTAACATAGTCACAAGATGGGGGTAGGTTTCAATAGAAGGGAGCCCACAAACATAAAAATAATTAGACTACACCCTCTTGTGGTTGACATATTTAGAAATCACCAGTGGTTGGGATTCTTTGAGTTCCTCAAAGGGTTTAATGATGAAGTGGATCAAGAATTTGCAGTAGCCTTGCACTCTCAAGAAGATGATAGGTCCACCACAGTGGTAAGAGGGCTAGAAATTACCATAACCCTTGAGCTCATTAGCAGAGTCACTACCTTACCTCTAGGACTTAAATGGAATAGAGAGGACAAAGTCTCTTGTATTGCCTCTAAGAAGAGTTTCTTCTTGACCAATGAAGAATACATTGAAGATAAGAATGGGGTAAGAAGGTAAATTCTACCTTACCCATGGGACGAGGTAGCTTACCATATCATGAAATATATCCCCTGTGATGGTTTTTAGACAGACTAATCCCTCTTGCGAACAAGAGCGATCTCCCTAGTATTCCAAGGATATCTAGAAACAAACATACAAATGTAGACCATTTTCTCTAGACTATTTACTTACGAATTATTAATTAACTATAGGAAGATGCTCCTACCTGAATTCCAACGCTTTTTTTGGTCTTCAATCTAGTCACTCCAGAATTTATCGATCCAACACATAAGATCTGCAATCGAAGACAGGAAAATGGGATCAAAATCATCTGCAAGATATAATAATTCAAAAGCATAAAACTATCTTAGTGATCAAGGAATCCAAGAATTAAATTATCCAAAAGATACATGAACAATTTAATGAGAAAATAGAATCCATTTGTATTAACTTTGAACAAAAGAAGAAACCTTACAACCGTGACAACTTGATGTTCGTACAGGTTCTTTCGGGGTCCCGAACAGTCGTTTTCCTCAGTTTGACAAGAATCTGACTCTCTTTATCGGCATAAAGCTATGGCCATGAGTTCATAATCTTTCTCATGCCAATGATGCAGAATATGGAGAGTATGTTCACTCAGCAATTCCTCTCAAAACTATGAGTTCTAAGTACTCTCTCCAAAGCAAGAAGAAAGCACTTAGTACAAAAATACAATCTATAATCTACCCTTGAGACTAAAGCTCTGCCTCAATTTATAGCAGAAGGGAGGTAGTTTCAGCTCCAAAAAGGAAGGAATAAAGCCCTCTCATCATGGGATTTTAGCTCCAAAAACCAAGGGATTACTCCATTCATGAAGGGATAATGGTTCATGAATGGAAGGGGCGAAGCTCGACCAAATAATGCTTCTAGAAGGCCCCAGCTAGGAGAATATTCGACCAGCTGGGCTTCTAGAACTTACTTTTCTCTTTTTTTACCTTTTACAGGGGTCCACAGTTTTAATGAGCTTTACGTGCGGGATGTACCACAGTTTATACATCAATTAGTTGCGGTACCGCGGGGAATGACTAGGAAAAGTGCGGGAGTAGGCTTTTTAGGACTTTTAAGAGCTTCTTCCAATTCCAATACTTGATTTGGGGAACTTTATGTTTTTATACTTCTAAGGAAGCAATAAATAGGTAATTATGAACCCATATAGACAGCTCAATGTCATGGTGAAAAATTTCAGTGTAACAATGGTAGACTAAGTGTGGTCTATGGGTACCGTTTTAGATTGTTTCATGAACTTAGGTTCAAAGGGGATCTGCCCTTAGATTGGAGACTAAATATCACATATTTCCTCCTCCATGCAATCAGATATATGAGCCAGAGGGTAAGGGAGAGAAAATATCCTCACCTAGCTCATCATGGTCCCATTAAACTCATAGTAGGAGATGTTCTCAATAGACTCAACATCCATGTACTTTGGTCCACCTTCATTGTCATGGATAGAGAAGGATTCGTTGGGACACAAATCATCACTCCTGGAGATACCCCTGCCTCTAGCCTTGGAGAAAGGGGCATCAAAGCAGAAGAAGAAGGGACTAAAAGAACATAGGACATAGAGGAAGAAGAGGAAATGGAAATAGAGGTAGAACCCATAGAAAATGACTAGGAAAAGTGCGGGAGTAGAATTTTTAGGACTTTTAAGAGCTTCTTCCAATTCCAATACTTGATTTGGGGAACTTTGTATTTTTAGACTTCTAAGGAAGCAATAAATAGGTAATGATGAACCCATATAGACAGCTCAATGTCATGGTGACAAATTTCAATGTAACAGATTGCCCCCTAAAGTGTGAAGTCTGAAGAGTTTTTTGAAGAATTTTGAAGAGTGAAGTGCTTTATCATCCTGAGGATCAGGCTGTTGGCACATCAATCGAAACCTGGAAAAAAAATTCAATGCAAGCATATATATATATGTATATCATCGTTGAGGTAAGCGTTCCCATACTCAGATCAAAAACTAACTACATGTTCTGATACAGAAATGATTTTAGAATTACATGAAGTGATAGATGCAGCATGGACGCAACCATCTGTTATGAGTAGTCTAACATATGATGAATAATAAAAATCCTTGCAGCCTGGATAGTGGAAAGTAGATCTAGGGTCTTGATTTGCACTTCTCGAACTAGTACGATTCTATCCATGCGATTGATTGTTTCGAAGTTGAACATGGTAGAAACCACTTGATTACCAGTCAATGATGTGAACTATTAACAAGTGTGAGAGAAACCACCAATAATGAAAATGGCTCTCAAAGTACTTAGTACAACCTATGAAATGTGAATTTGTGATCTGAAGTCGAACATTTCACAAATTCATTCGATCGAAGGTCCATGATGTAACCTGTCATCGAAGGCGAGAAATCTGACACTAGGGCATGCAAATCCCAAGGTACTGATAGGATTCTAGATCAAATTTCTAGATGATGAGCTATCGTCGATAGAAAGTGATCCGTCATAGGAAATCCCACGACACGAAACCATTAGATCAAGTTTTGAAGAAATATGTAGCAAGGATTGACTCAGGGATGGTCAATGTGAATGGAGACAAATGTTTGCAATGAATGGTTTATTGAAACTGATCTCTTGAACACATAATGACACTGTATATGGTTTGGTGACAATTGACCTAAGCTAATACCCCGAAATCGGCTGAAGACTTTCAATGTGGTTTGATTAACTGTTTGGCCAAAGGAATTTCCCAACCAGACATGAATGTGACAAAAGTGTCGTGTTCAAGAGTGGTATACAACTTTTTAAAATGAAGTATGACAAGTGGATTCATTTTCTCTCTTTTCCCCCACCATTTCTGGCAAGTAACCCTTTATTTTTTACAAGCTTGAGGAGGATAAAATTTTCTTGTAATATAAGCTCATCCTTCGGATGAGTCCAATTTAGTATTAAAATCGAACTCTAAGAAGGAGTGGTTCGTTCCTATTTATAATTGACAGGTCCTTTACTGTTAAGTTTTAACGAGTCTAATATAGGTGAAACTTGGTGTTTTTCAGTTTTAGGAAGTCAGAAGAAAAACTTAAGAAGACTTCGTGGGTGTACTTTTTCGTAAATTTAGTCTCTTATGCCTGAAAAAGGATAAAATAATGCAGGAGAGAACTCTATTGACCATGATTAGTCAACATATACCTTTTTCATAAATAGTCCATTTCAATCTAGAAAAGGGGTAAACTTATACTGAAGGGACGACTGTTCATTTCCTTTAACGAGTTTGAATAGTCAAGTACTCGACAATCTTTTCATGTTTAGAGAGTCTGAAAAGAGCTTAAAAGAGAACTCCAGGGTTACGCTTTTTCGTAATTTTCAAGAGCTCGAAAAAGTGATAAAAGTGTACTCATCATGTTTTTTCTTTTTTGTAAGTTTTAATGAGTTCGAAAAAGTGATAAAAATTTTACTCATATGGCCGACTTTCAATTTAATTTATGAGCAGGAAAAGATGGAAAGAACTCGGCTTTTTCATGTTTTTACGAGAATGAAAATATAGCTAAAGAATCTCTGGATTTTGATGAGTATTGAAAATAATAACTGAAATGGACTCAAGATAAGTTTCATTTTTACACAAGCTTGAAACAAGTAAAACTTTGCTTGAGACAGGTTTCATTTTTACATAAGCTTGAAACGTAGGGAAACTATGCTTGAGAGTGGTTTCATTTTTACACAAGCTTGAAATGTAGGAAACTATGCTTGAAATAAGTTTCAATTCCCCCCAAGCGTAACCTGATAGAGCGCATGCCCCCCAAGCTTCATTTCATTCAACTAAGTAGATTACTAGTTACTAATAGTTGGATGGAATGAAGGTTCATTTACGAGATGAGATGAAATACTCTACTTAACACTTACGAGATCTAATCAAAGACTCGACTCAATCATGAGAGGATTTGTTTCATTTTTTAACGAGCTTGACACAGAAAAATAACTATGCTCGAAGACATGTTTCATTTTTTAATGAGGTTGACACAGTAAAAGGAACTATCCTCGTACCTAATTCATTTTTAACGAGGTTGACTCAGTAACAAGAACCATCCTTAGAAACTACTATCTCTAATCTATCAATTTACTCTCTACAATCTACCTACATAACCTACTGATTCATTTTTTAATGAGGTTGACACAGTAAAAGGAACTTTCCTCATGGAAACCTATTTCATTTTTTAACGAGGTTGGCACAGGAAAAGAACTATTCTCAAAGACATGTTTCATTTTTTAACGAGGTTGACACAGTAAAAGGAACTCTCCTCATAGTTAATTGATTCATTTTTTAACGAGGTTGACACAATAAAAGGAACTCTCCTCAAAGACATGTTTCATTTTTTAAAGAGGTTGACACAGTAAAAGGAACTATCCTCACATTGACCCTTGTTTCATTTGTTAACGAGCTTGACATAAGAAAA
The DNA here is from genome assembly GCA_034641835.2 of Pinus albicaulis. Classification (NCBI taxonomy): domain Eukaryota; kingdom Viridiplantae; phylum Streptophyta; class Pinopsida; order Pinales; family Pinaceae; genus Pinus; species Pinus albicaulis. The sequence goes on from CM076569.1 coordinate 433,286,741, forward strand.
GGAACTATGCTCATGGGATCCTATTTCATTTTTTAACGAGGTTTACACAGGAAAAGAACCATCCTCATGATGAACTGATTCATTTTTTAACAAGGTTGACACAATAAAAAGAATTATCCTCATGGAAACTTGTTTCATTTTTTAACGAGCTTGACACAAGAAAAGGAACTATGCTCAAGGTGACCTGTTTCATTTTTTAACAAGGTTGACACAGTAAAAGAAACTATCCTCATACCTGATTCATTTTTTAACGAGGTTGACTCAGTAACAGGAACCATCCTCAGAAACTACTATCTCTAATATATCAATCTACTCTTGAGACTGAAGCTTGGCCTCAATTTATAGTAGAAGGGAGGTAGTTTCAGCTCCAAAAAGGAAGGGATAAAGCCCTCTCATCATGGGATTTTAGCTCCAAAAACCAAGGGATTACTCCATTCATGAAGGGATAATGGTTCATGAATGGAAGGGGTGAGGCTCGACCAGATAATACTTCTAGAAGGCCCCAGCTGGGAGAATATTCGACCAACTGGGCTTCTAGAACTTACTTTTCTCTTTTTTTACCTTTTACGGGGGTCCACATTTTTAATGAGCTTTACGTGTGGAATGTACCACAATTTATACAGCAATTAGCTGCGGTACCACAGGGAATGACTAGGAAAAGTGTGTGAGTAGGATTTTTAGGACTTTTAAAAGCTTCTTTCAATTCCAATACTTGATTTGGGGAACTTTATGTTTTTATACTTCTAAGGAAGAAATAAATAGGTAATGATGAACCCATATAGACAGCTCAAGGTCATGGTGACAAATTTCAGTGTAACAATGGTAGACTAAGTGTGGTCTATGGGTAACATTTTAGATTGTTTCATGAACTTAGGTTCAAAGGGGATCTACCCTTAGATTTGAGACTAAATATCTCATATTTCCTCCTCCATTCAATCAGATATATGAGTCAGAGGGTAAGGGAGAGAAAATATCAGCACCTAGCTCATCATGGTCCCATTAAACTCATTGTGGGAGATGCTCTCAATAGACTCAACATCCATGTACCTTGGTCCACCTTCATTGTCATGGATAGAGAAGCATTCATTGGGACACAAATCATCACTCTTGGAGATACCCCTGCCTCTAGCCTTGGAGAAAGGGGCATCAAAGCAGAAGAAGAAGGGACTAAAAGAACATAGGACATAGAGGAAGAAGAGGAAATGGAAATAGAGGTAAAACCCATAGAAAATGTAGGAGCAGATGAAGAAAGAGAAGAGGAGGAAGAGAAAGATGAAAAAGGGGAAGAAGAGGAAAAAGAAGAGGAAGAGAAATATGAAGAGAAGGAAGGAAATATATAAGAGGAGGAGATACTATACCCCAAGCTTATCTCTGATATCTCCCCTCAACAAACCAGCCTTTCACTAGGGACCACTGAAAATGAAGTGACTTCCACCTTATCCACTCTAAGCACCCATGTGAAAGAAAAGAGAAAGAGGCAGACCCCCGTGTACTTCAAGAATAGGAAGAGTGCCAAGGTGAAACAAGGGAGGTCTCAAACTCCAGCCAAGAGCCCCATCACAATTGAAGAATCACAAAATAAGAAAGGAGAAATAGGGTTAAAGGAGGGAAATATTCAAAAGTTAAATTCACCTAAAAAGGCACCTATGACCTATACAAGAAGGCACTCCTCAAGGCTAGTATCCCTCAAACAAGCACAAACACCCATAGACCTCCAAGAGAAATAAAATAAGGGGCAACATGAAAAACATGGTTTGTTATAGGAAACATAAAGTTTGCGACAAGAAACTCAAACAGTGCTACAGGAAAATTAGAATGTGCTACAGGAAGATAAAAAAAGTCATGGGAAAAGATAACAAGGCACCCTTAGAAGGGAAAGAGGCCCAAGGTGATGAAAAAGAGGAAAAATTTGAGGGGCAGGATGCCAAAGTTGAGAAATAAGAGAAGGAAGAGGAGGAACCAAAGGAAGAATTGGCCTCTCCAAAAACTGTCCCAAAAGACATTACAACAGTTCAACATCCTAGCCCGTAGCCAAACTTGATCTCCTATTACACATTAATTGAAGGAGGGAGGATGATCCCTCAAAAGCTCTTAGTTCCCCTGTTCTATGGGCTAGAGAAAGAGAGAGCGTGCACCCACCACTGATGAAAACTTCCAAAACTAAGAATGTGGAAGATGTGGGGATCATGGAAGAGAAACTCACTGAGATGGGGAGATATTTGGTTGATGTTAGAATTAGGGAGGCAGTGTTGAAAGAGAAGCTACAAGAGGTACAAGCAGAGAATGCAAGATTTAATGACCAACTACAACAAAAAGAAAACAGATTACCACCATGGAAGACCTATTCATGGAGGCAATAAAACACAGGCATCCCTGAAATTCTTATGCCATTTACCCGAAGGAGAAGTGGCTATAGTTCTGAATCAAAACACTAGCATCATATGGGTCATTGCATTTCTAGAATTACAAGAAATTTATTGTTTTTTGCAGTCAATCCAACATATAATATAGGGCCATATTGGCAAAATTTTACATGCATAATCTTGTCCCAATTGATCTAAACATTTTGGACCCAAACCCTAGGTTGGGGGATATGCAACGGATGGCCCTAGCATCTTGGATGAAAAATGAAGAAGATAGGGTAGAGGAGGTCAAAAAGGTGATGAAGAGAGAAGGAAAAGAGGCTCTCCAAATAAGGGTAGAGCTCATCAGCCCTAGAGGGGTCATAAACAACCACCAAATGATAACTAATGATCCCAACCTTGTAGACAAATATATCAACACTCAAGCATGGAAAATTGCACATTATGATGACATCTCTAGACTTCTGGGAGAGGAGTGTGTGATGGCATGTCAGAGAATATGGAATGACCTCCAACTTAGCCTAAGAAACATGGAGTATCATATTCCAGACAGATTGAGAGCTACCCTAGAAAGAGCACCTTTATACAAAAGGGCCATGCAAATAATGAAGATCAAATGACTTGGATTAAAACTCAGTCCACCTTTACTACTGGTACTAAGTGAAGGAAAAGATAAAACTGAGGAGGACAAGAAATGGGAGGAAGGAGAAAAGAATGCACGATTTTACCCACCTCAGGGGACTCCTTCCATGATACATTGGGATGTCAGAGAGGCCACGAGGCTTCTAAAAGAAATCAAGAAAGAGGACTGAGTTTCTCAAAGGATGAGCAACCATTTGGTAGGGGGGTGATGATAAAAACCATCATTAGGTACTTTCTTATGGGTTAATTGTCACCTTTTTAGCTTAATTATTCTCTCTCACACACATTTAATTGCATTTTGTCATATTTTTCTTAGTGAGAATGGTGTATTAAGAGTTGTCATGCTTTGAGGCCTAATGTGATTTAAATGCATGAATATCAGGGGAATAATGTCGTTTTTGAGGAATATTTCACAATAAAGGTTCGGAGTAGACAACAAGGAGTGATTGTAGGAGGGTTTACCACCTCCTTAATTCCTAAAGGCAGCCAAGAGTCTCCTCCAACAGCTCCTCCAACAGCTCGAAATCAGATGCAGCCAAGCAAGTGAAAGATCAAAGGGAGCCAAGCTCCACTTCTCTCGAGTTCCAATGGAACAAATACCTACTTTTTAGGGAGTTGTTGGTAGCTACCCTTTAGCATAAATAGGTTAGAGCAAGAGCTCACTAGGATTCAAATTTTGGATGTAGCTAGAACACCCTTCGCTTTTGTATTAGACATTTCTGACTTTCATATGCTATGTACAAGAATAGTTATGAAATAAAATGAGAATTTGGTTTCTTCTCCATTGAGTTAGTTTCAGGGAGATGAGTTTATGGGTTAGGAACCATTCATTGGCCTCAATCTCTCTTTTTTGCTTGTTTTTTCTTTCATGTTGCATTAGTTAGTTTCCTTCATTTCATGTTGGGTATCATATAAAACCTCAAAACTGTGTGTTAAGCCTCTCTCTCTCACCTCTTCCATTGGAGCTTGAGGAGGAAGGACTTCCACCATAGGCAAAAATGTATTTTTAGTTTATGATTTCTAGGAAAATATAGATAGTTTACTTTTCTTATCATGAACATGTTGTAGATTCAGTGGTAGAGTTTTGTTTCAGTTCCATAGGTAGGTTTATGTAAATTCAACTCATTATTTCCACCAATTTTATGATAAGTTTGTCAATGATGAATGCATGAAAAAGTATTTTGATTGAAGGTTTGAATAGAGTAGCAGAGGAGGACCCCTTCAACGGAAACATCTTCAGTCTTCACCCTTCATCAACCACCTTCCATCCAAGTCATCTACAACTCTGTTTTTGGAGATCACCAGAGCCACCTTGAGGGTGCAAGACAGGATTTGTGAAGAGTTATGAGCTTAGAAAAGGGGTTGGATACTCTTCATCTACCTAGATCCACCTTCACCCCACCTCTCCTAACCTTTTCCTCACCATTTCTAGCTTCAAACTCCAGACAACCTATTTCCTCTAGCTTTTTAGGACATCATGTAGCAACTTCCTGTAGCAGTGCCGGACACTCTTTCCTTCAACCAAAAATCACTCTTCCACCTCATCTAAGTCTATCCAAGCCACCAATATACCTTTAGCTCTGAACCTTTGGTCTAGGGTCCCTCTTATACTACTTCAGTGAGTCCTTCTTTTGATGCAAAACAGAGTCATTTTGGAGTGTGATTAGTTCATTACTAGATGCATCATTAAACACAGTATTTAAGCATAAGTATACATGACTAATTAGTTAATCATTTTATTCTATATGTGTGTTATAGATTAGTTTCCTTTTTTTCAATTCAATTCAGAAATCTAGCTTATGAATGCCACTTAGTGTAATTTCCTTTCTTGCATTAGCATACGTGTGAATTTCTCTTTCTTGCAAATAGCTAGATGAATCAATGTGATCTAGAGTAGTTTCTTTCCTTGTTGATAGAGTAATAGACATGATTTGTTTCCAGTATTATATTACATTTAGAAGTGTGACAAAATTCCTTTCCTAGGAGTAACCCTAGCAGTAACACCTCATTATAGAACTTAGATGAGGATGGCACGATTACAACTCATTTTCTATGCATATAACAGTGTCACCTCCAAGTTTGTATGAACCTAGGTGATCTAGGTGGATCTTGGTGGCCAACCACCTATTCCATTTGGACCCCCACCATCAGTTCTTTCATTTTTTCAGTTTCATCACAACTTACTATTTTTAGCAGTTTTTCAGGTCCTAAACTTCCGGAGCCGTTTTGAGGCCCTAAACGACGTTTTTTGGAAAACCCATGAGCACCATGGAAGTAAATTCAATGTTTCTCACGTACAAAACTTGTATTCCTTAGATAGATATTTCTAACGAGGTATTGAGTGCATCAAACAGAGATCATATGCCAAAGTTACGACCCTGGGAAGTTGATGTACCAATTTACCCAAACAGGGCCCATAGTTTTAGCGCTTCATATCCTACGGTTAGGTTTTTGGATGTTTAGTGTTTTACATTGTTTCTCAACAATAAATAGGCCTTCAAGCCTCATTGTAACACATTTCAGAGGCCTGTAGCCATCACATATATTCTCAAAGATATGCTACCAGCGCCCTAGCTATTTTATTTCAATTATGTCTGTAAGCATATTTCAGTCATTTGATTTTAATGAAATGAAGTTTTATTTCCAATACATCTCTGTGTTTATGTATATTTATGTATTTTATTTTGTTCCTGCATAAATCTGGATCAATGGTTTCAGAGCAGTCTGCTCTTTCTCTGTTTTTCTTTACATGTCCCCAATGAGGTCAAGGTATAAGGAGTTAGGGCTCGATCTAGTTGAACCCTTGCAAGATCAGCCTCGCAAACCCCAAATACCTCCCATGGAAGAAGAAAAGAGAGACAAGGGAGTAGGATATCCTATCAAAATATTGCTCGAGGAGGCCCTCGAAAAATGGAGGAACGCGATGATGGATAACTTTTCCCATATCCTTCAACGGCTACCCACCGGTGGCGCATCTACATCCAGCAGCCACTCTGGAGGTGCCACTCCTTTCAAGGTACAATTCAACTTTGACATTCATGTATTTGAAGGCTAGATATATGTAGACACTATAGATAGATTATTAGATTTACTAGAATGGTATTTATCGGTCCATGATTTCTCCGACTGAGAAAATATTATTTTTGCACTCCTCAAAGTCGCCCCCCATGTCAAAGACTGGTGGGAAACCTATTGTGAGCAAAAGGACGGGAGGGAACCCTCTCTATTCTTGGACACACCCACTTAGAATTCATTCCGAGATGGCATCAAGGAGCAATATAACCCTATGGGGAGCTATGAGGACAAGTACATCCAATGGACCACTCTACGACAACAAAGGGACCAAGATGTGCACGAACTGAGGAATTTGTCCCATACCCTGCACACAAAGTTGGGTATTAAATATTCAGAGAGACATTTGGTGCTCAAGTACCGCAACTATTTTCATAGATACATTTGGGAGGAAATGGAGTTCCTCGACATTACCTTGCTCGGCATAGCATATCGCTATGTCGCCAAGATCGAGTAGAAATTTAAGTAGAAGAAGCGAGGCTTTGGATCCACGAATCCAAAGCAAGGGAAAGGCGCCCTCGAACTGTAGAAAAAGGGGAAAAGACAAAGTAGGGTGACTCAGAACAACACCAAAAATCCAAAGAAGTACACAGGGAAGTGGTGTGAATTTCATAACAGCCCCACTCACAACACAAATGAGTGTCGGGTCAAATAGTCATTGGTGGCCAAACTGAAGGCACCCAAATCAGATGCATGTTCTGATCCTGAGTCAGAACCATACAAGGGAAATGAAAAATGGAAGAAGATCATTGATACAGATCCCAGTGCCATTTTTGCCACCACCAAGCTCCAGAGGGAGGATCCTGAGGATCCAGAGGAGGGGGAGCGCCTCTTCCATTCACAGATGTGGGTGAAGGGTTCTCCACTGCAATTCCTTGTCGATAGTGGAAGCCAAAAGACCCTCATTTCATCAGAGGTCGTCAAGTGGCTCAAACTACCAACCATAGTACACCCACAATCGTATACCATTGGGTGGCTTTAACAAGGAAGATACCTTCACGTCCACCAGCAGTTTCGCCTTCCATACAACATCAAGCCATTCACGAATGAGGTATTGTGTGACGTTGCTACTCTTGATGTGTCTGATGTATTATTGGGCCAACCATACTTGTTGAAGCGACATGTTGTGTATGAGTCTAGGCCTCGTGCTGTTATTATTACTTTGGTAAATAAATTATGTAGGATAACGGAGGTAGTACCACCTCCTGCCATCTCTTTGACTACCGCAAAACAACACAATAAGATTGTTTCCCAAACCAAGAAATTTATTTTCATTACAATTCGCTCACAGGTAAAGAATAATATTGTGGCCACAGCCTCAAAATGGGGCTCCCCAGCACGGAAACACCATATGGAAAAAGTCGTGGAGGAATACGAGGACATTTTCTCCTCACCCACAGAGGTTCCTCTACACTGTCAGGTCAAGCACTCCATTGATCTGACCCCAGGTGCGTCGCCGCCTGATGTTTCCATACCTCATGCGACGACACAGACAAAATCCACACATGTACTGTATGAGGCTGATAAAGCAACCAAATTTATTGAAAACATCCATCACGTCTGCCAGCAGGTCCACAACATCTTCGACAAATCCAATACCAAGTTCAACAGAATTTTCCTCATCTCATGGAGGAACTCAACGCAATGGGGACCATTGTTTCCTAAGGGGGGATGGATGATCTAGGTGGATATTTTTAGCCACCCACCTATTCCATTTGGACCCCCACCATCATTTCTTTCAGTTTTTCAATTTCACACAACTTAGTATTTTTAGCAGTTTTTCGGGTCTTGAACTTCCGAGAGTCGTTTTGAGGCCCTAAACGACTTTTTTTGGAAAAACCGAGAGAAACATGGGAGTTTCTTTGATTTTTCTCACATCAAAAGTTGTATTCCTCAAATAGATATTTCTAACGAGGTATTGGGCACATCAAACGAATATCATATGCCAAAGTTATGTCCCGGGAAGTTGATGTACCAATTTACCCAAACGGAGCCCATAGTTTTGGCGCTTCATCTCCTAGGGTTAGGTTTTTGGATGTTTAGGGTTTTAAATTTTTTCTCAACAATAAATACCCCTTCAAGCCTTATTGTAACACAGTTTGAAGGCCTGTAGCCGCCACATATCTTCTCATAGATAAGCTACCAGCGCCCTAGCTAGTTTATTTCCATTATGTCTGTAAGCATATTTTAATCATTTGATTTTAATGAAATGAAGTTTTATTTCCACTGTATATCTGATTTTATGTATATTTCTGTATTTTATTGCGTTCCTGCATAAATCTGGATCACCTAGGTTGATAAAGTAAAGTTGAGTAGCCTCTGGGTGTTGAGGTCCAACAAGAAATTGCAGCACCTACACTAGTGTGGGACCAATAGGTCCTAGCAGCACCTACACTAATGTGTGATAAATTTGTGCAGTGTCTATTTTAATTTTCCCTTAATTAAAATGGACAATAAAATGTAATATTATCTCATAATCACTTGTAATAGTTAATTGAGTGTGATAAACTCAGTTAGCTCATGAATTTTGAGTTGAGGGTGGTTGGTGAGGCATGCAGAGTGATTATATGTGTTTTAGAGTTCAAGTTGTAGTTAAGTGCATGAGTTTAATGCATGTGTAATCAATTAACTCAGTTAGGTGAGTTAGAGTCAGTTGAACTAGTTGTAATTGTTTGTTGCACTAGTGAGAGATCAAGTGAATTAAATATTATTTAATTCACAATCAATGATCTTCCATGGAACTGATGGTTTACTATTATTAGCTGCGTGAATGTCAGTTCCAATGGAAACCCAGTTGAGACAAAGGTGAAATGGAGGTTAAATATCATTTGTGTGATTAATAGGTTGCTTGCATGCAACCAAACATCCATTGGATTTCCCATGATCCTTGCAATGTTTAGGAAGGCCAAAATTCCTAAACAATAGGGATTGCATTCATTAGTAATTGCACAAGCAAGGAAGGTTGTTTAGAGGTTGAGAATTGGCTAAGTGTTGGTTATTTTTGTCCAGGACAATGTGAGACTGTTAGCTGAGTGCAGGAGAATCTTGTGAGAAGAGTGAATTGTAATTTTTTCATGATTCCATGGTTAATATACAATAGAATATAGAGGGGTTTTGAGAAACAAGCTTTCCCCATAAAATTATATGTGTTGTGGTTTGATTTGATTCTTTCTTTGCTACATGTGATTGGTGATTATGCTTAAATTTCCTCAATTTATTTGTAGAAGCGATTCAGTATCTAGCTTTAGTACATTGTTAGATCGGATTGAATCCTTGATATACATATGTTTGTATAATTTCTACATGGTATAAGAGCACAGGAAATCCCTATAGTGGAGGAGAAGCTGAGTTTGTGACTGAATAGAATTCGAATTTGCAAAATATTTTCCTGGTGTTACAGGCAATTTAGGATCAAAATGGATTTCAATGGCTTGATATTGGAGTATGCACTCGAGGGCAGCTCTAACTATATTTTCTTGGAAAGACAGGATGGAGGCATTACTGTAGGACAATGGGTTGAAATAATTCATTTATAACGATGTTCCAAAACTTTCTATAGCAGATGTTGCAAATCTTGATGCCTGGAAAAAGAAGGTTGCAAAGGCGAGGATGATCTTACTGGAGGCAGTACGAGACCACATTGTCTCAAGTTTCCATGGCAAAGTGACACCATATGCAATGTGGAAAGCTTTGACAAATCTATTTCAGAGCAGCAGTGATCATAGAAAATTGGCACTGAAGGATAAACTCACGAATATCAAAATGGAGAAAGGTGAAACCATGCCGAAATATTTAACAAAGATTGTCCAATGTCGAGTTGAGCTTGGGAGTGTCGAAATTAATGTCGCTAATGATGATTTAGTGAGCCTAGCTCTTCTAGGACTTCCCAAGAGTTGGCATAGTTATCAGGATTCTATCAATGGAAGGGAAAAGTTGCCAGATTGGGAATGACTTTGGTCGGATTTGGTGCAAGAAGAATTTGGGTGGAATACCAGAGATGGATCTTCATCTAAGAATGAAGATGAAGAATATTTTGCTTTGGATGTCAAGGCAAAGAAGGGGAAAGGAAATAAATTCCATTCCAAATCCGAGTCTGATAAATATGGAAAGAAGCGCGGCATGTCCAGAGTGAAGTGTTTTCACTATCACGAGCATGGACATTATGCCACTAATTGTCTACAAAATAAGAATAACAAGAAGGCTTTAGGATCTAAAGCTGGTGAGGCTTTGGCCTCACAATTTGAGCTTTAATTCTCGCTCATTGCATGCATGGTGTCAAGTTCAATGGGATTAGTGTGGTACTTGGATAGTGGTGCTTCCTTTCCCATGACGAGAGACAAAGAACTTTTCAGTAGCTTGGAGGAGAAGGACCTCCAAATGCATATTGAAATGGGTGATGACGGGCGGTACAGTGCTACCGGGATTGGTACCATTACCTTCTAGATACAATCAGGTAAACCCTTTCAATTAAAATATGTAATGCATGTACCAAGCTTAAAGAAAAATTTAGTCTTAGTTGCAATGTTGGAGGATAGAGGCTATGATGTTGTTTTTAGTGAAGGAAAATATTTCCCGTGACACAAAAAAATAGGACAAGCCAAGAAGATTTGGATTTGAGTTAAGAATCTCTATAAACTTGATGTAGATGGCTATGTAGCATTGATGGGTAAGGCGGAAAAAGTGGTGAGCCGGGATGAGGGTGAGTTATGGCACATGAGATTGGGCCATCTTCACCATGGAGCCTTGAAGTTCATGCAGCATATTTCTATGGGTATTCCCAAGGGTACACTTGCATAGTCAGACACATGAAAGGGATGTACTATGGGGAAGTATGCAAAGGCCACTTTTCATGAGAAGTAGAACTGAGCCTCGGGGATCCTTGAGAGATTTCACTTAGACGTGTGTGGACCATTCTCTACTGCTTTGACAGAAAAGCATAAGTACTATGTGACATTTGTTGATGACTTTTCTAGAAAGTGTTGGATCTAATTCATGAAGAAGAAATATCAGACGTTCTCAAAGTTTCTTGAGTTCAAAGCACTGGTGGAGAAAGAGATGAGGAAGCACGTGAAGGCTCTTAGGAGTGACAATGGTGGTGAGTACATCTCCAATGAATTCAAGAAATTCTGCAGCAAAGAAGGAATTCAGAGAGAACTGATTGCGCCTCATAACCCATAGAAAAATGGGGTCGCAGAAAGAAAGAAAAAAACAATTGTGGGTGCAGCAAAAGCGATGTTGCATGATCAAGGCCTACCGTTGCATCTGTGGGCGAAGGCATGCAACACAACAGTATTTGTGAAAAACCATTGTCCTTATCGGATACTTGGCATGAGTACACCAGAAGAGGCTTTTACTAGTAAGAAACCTGATGTTTCACATTTTAAGATTTTTGGCTCATCTATTTATGTGCATGTGACCAAAGACGCTAGAAAGAAGCTAGAACCAATAGCTAAGATTGGGATATTTTTGAGGTGCACTGAAACTCCCCAAAACTATCAGGTGTATTTTCGAAATAGTAGAATGATTGTTGTGTAATAGGATATAAAATTTGATGAGGAGAAAGCCATGCGATTGTCCCATGAGAGGGAGTTAGATTTGCATGCAGAGGAGGAACTCTTGGTTCCAAAGAATGAACCTCAAGATGTGGAGCAACCACATGCGGAGGATCATGGAGTGGAAAAAAACACTCATGCAGATCCATCCACCAGAAATGGTAGAAGGCAAACCACGAAAGATGATAGATTGAGACTTGATGCAACAGAGAATGTAGAAGCCCCTACTTCACTGCGCAGAGAGAATGTAGGAGCCCCTACTGGATACAAGGCTCTTATGAGCAAGTGTATTGTGACAGAACCATCTTACTTTTAGGAGGTAGTGAAAAAACCTATTTGGGTTGATGCTATGGTAGAGGAGTATGACTCCATTATCAAGAACAGTGCATGGGAGATTGTCCCAAGACCGGTCGGCAAACCATTGATTGGATCTAGATGGATCTATAAGGTGAAGGAAGTTGGTGATGGGAGTGTGGAGAAGTACAAGGCTAGATTTGTGGCCCGGGGATTCTCACAAGTTGAGGGGATTGACTATGATGAGACTTTCCCACCAGTCGCGAGGTACTCTTCCATTAGATCTGTCCTTGCACTCTCAGCACAGATGGGGTGGCGCATTCATCAGATGGATGTGAAAACTGCGTTTCTCAATGGAGTTATTGAGGAGGAAGTGTACATAGAGAAGCCATAAGGTTTCGAGATCTTCGAAAGTGAGTCTCATGTGTGTCGACTTAAGAGAGTATTGTATGGGCTGAAGCAAGCACCTCATGCTTGGTACACTTAGATTGACAGTTATTTCACTGGGTTGGGCTTCACCAAAAGTGAAGTGAATGCAAACTTGTACCATATTTTGGTTGATGGTAAGCTCTTGATTATTGTACTTTATGTTGATGATCTAATTTTGACAGGTGATGAGCAGCTGATACACTCATGCAAGGATAATCTTGCAAGGGAGTTAGAAATGAAGGACATGGGACTCCTTCACTATTTCCTTGGTTTGGAAATATGGCAGCAGGATGGTGAAATTTTTGTTTCTCAAGGCAAGTATGCCAAAGAGATACTGGGTAAGTTTCACATGGAGAGCTGTAAACCCATGGACACTCCTCTTCCAGGAAATTGGAGGAAAGAGGATGCTACTTCTGGATAAGTAGTGGATGCTACTATCTACAAGCAGCTAGTAGGTTCATTCATGTACTTGGTGAACACCAGACCAGACATTTGCTACACAGTTAACCAGTTGAGTCAAACTATGATTAAGCCAACCAAGCTCTTTTGGAAGGCAGGGAAGCATGTCTTGAGATATATCAGAGGCACTACAGAGTATGGATTATGGTACAGACGGACATAAGGAGTGAAGCTTCAAGGCTTTATGGATGCAGATTGGGCAGGCAGTCCATTAGACAGAAAGAGCACCTCAGGAGGGATCTTCAACATAGGATCGACAACAGTTTCTTGGTACAATAGGAAGTAGCGATCTATGGCACTCAGTTCAGCAGAGGCAGAGTACATGGTAGCAAGTCAAGCAGCATGTGAGGACATCTAGATGAGAAAGGTCCTGGTTGGTTTGGTTGGTTCTCAGATGGATCCGAAAGTGATACATTGTGATAACCAGAGTTGCATTAAACTCTCGATTAATCCAGTGTTTCATGATATTGCCAAGCACATAGACATTTGGTACTACCATCTCAGAGATTGTGTTCAAAGGCACATAATGTTACTGCAGTACATTCCCACGGAAGATCAGGATGCAGATATTCTGATGAAGGCGCTCACCAGGAGAAAATTCAAATACCATAGAGGCAGGATCGGGGTGGCAGATAATCCCTTTCTTGTTGAGAGGGAGTGTTGAATTCCAACAAGAAATTGTTGCACCTACACTAGTGTGGAACCAATAGGTCCTAGCAGCACCTACACTAGTGTGTGCTAAATTTGGTGCAGTGTCTATTTTAATTTTCCCTTAATTAAAATGGACAGTAAAATGTAATCTTATCTCATAATCACTTGTAATAATTAACTGGATGCGATAAACTCAGTTAGCTCATGAATTTCGAGTTGAGGGTGGTTGGTGAGGCATGCAGAGTGATTCTATGTGTTTTAGAGTTCAAGTTGTAGTTAAGTGCATGAGTTTAATGCATGTGTAATAAGGTAACTCAGTTATGTGAGTTAGATTCAGTTAAACTAGTTGTAACTGTTTGTTTCACTAGTGAGAGATCAAGTGAATTAAATATTATTTAATTCACAATCAGTGATCTGCCATGCAATTGATGATTTACTACTATTAGCTGCATGAATGTCAGTTCCAGTGGAGACCCAGTTGAGACAAAGGTGAAAGGGAGTTTAACCATTAGTTGTGTGATTAGTAGGTTGCTTGCATGCAACCATACATCAATTGGATTTCCCATGATTCTTGCGCAATTTAGGAAGGCCAAAATTCCTAAACAATAGGGATTGCATTCATTAAGAATTGTGCAAGCAAGGCAGACTATTTAGAGGCTACGAATTGGCCAAGTGTTGGTTAATTTTGTCCAAGACAGTGTGAGATAGTTAGCTAAGTGCAGGAGACTCTTGTGAGAATATTGCATTGTAATTGTTTCATGATTCCATGGTTAATATACATTAGAAGATAGAGGGGTTTTGAGCAACAAGCTTTCCCTAGAAATTATTTGTGTTGTTGTTAGGTCCCCATATTACTAGTGTAGTCCCTTATTGTTATTAGTGTAGCCCCCTTATTGTTATTGTTGTACCCTTGTAACCACAATATTGTTATTATTGTTCCCTTACATTATTATTGTTAGGTCGGCTAGGGTTATATTGTGACCCCATGGACCCCTATATATAGAAGGAGGTTTTTTCATTTGTATCATCCAAGAATTGTTCATTTATGTAATGTATTGGAGGTTTCCCCCTTAAATTGGTTGATCTCTAAGGCATTGATCTCTCTTTTCTTCTATTTTTGGAGCTGGTTTCATAACATTTGGTATCAGAGCTTTGGATTCTAGGGTTTTGCTGCTCCAAACAGGTCATCGTGGGATTTTCGCTATAAATTTTTTTCTACGAAGGTTCAAATGCTGAAATTTTTACAGCACAAAGTTGAAAGCTGGAGGAACGTCATGGAAATATTTCAGATCTCGGTTCGTAATACTTTCGGAGATATGATCTGTGGAAGTTAGGGCTTTTTGCAGGCTCCTGAAATTAACCTAAACAGGTTATTGTGGAATTTTCGCTATAAATTTTTTTCTGCGAGGGTTCAGAAGTTGAATTTTTTACAGAGCGAAGCCGAAATCCTGAAGAACGTCGTGGAAAAATTTTAGAGCTTGATTCATAAAATTTTCGGAGATATGATCTATGGAAGTTAGGGTTGTTTCAAGCTCCCGAATTTCAACTTAAAAAGGTGACCATGGAAAAATCGTCATAACTCTCTCTCTGAGCATCAGATTGGAATTATGTAAAAAGTGGCCGCAATTACACGGAATTTAGTTTCATATGTATCAATTTTAGAGCTGAAGGAGGAAATAATGACATGTGGCATGTCGTACAATTTCGCTCTACTGAACCAATTCATAATTTTGTCATTGTGGGAGATTGGGCATAAATTTGTTTTGAAGAATCCAAATCAGGTCAGACCTGTGGCATTTAAAAGAAGCTTAGAGGGTTACTACAGGGCCGAATTTCAGATATTGAAGATCCGAAATCACAAATATAATTCAGTTTCAATACCGAGCTCATCAAAATCAATAAAAAGGTGTGTATTTTTTTTTTTCGAATTGCATAAGTCTTGTGTGAAAAATCAGTTTGAATTGATTCCAAGGGCATATTGTAGAATAGATATTAGTATTCGGTTATAAAATTCCCCCTAAAAATAATTCAACACCCATTAAGCCTTTAGAAGGCTCTATGACTCATGAAGATGAAGAATTGCAACATGAAATATCAAAATTATAAGAGCAAGTGCACCAAATTTCGCTCTCGCAAAGAGAAACACAAAATGAAATGGAAGTTTTGAAGAAAGGCATGGAAGCTAAGATGGATGACATGAAATATAACATGGAAAACATGAATAATGATCCAAAAGCAGGCATGGAAGGTTTGACAAAGTTGATACAAGAAATGTTTCCTAATGACGACAAGATAGTAGAGGAAACTCATGATGAGAACAAAATAAATGTTAATCGTGATTTCACAAACTCTAATGTTGGATGGAAGAACCACCATATTCCAAAGATAGATATGAGGAAGTTTGATGGCAAGGATCCCGTAACATGGATACTGCAAATGGGGCAATATTTTGATCTCAATAATGTGCAAAACACACAAAAGGTACACATTGCAAGTTTACATTTAGAACAAAATACATTTGTATGGTATCGATGGCTTTTCTCCCATAAAAAAATTGTCACTTGGTCAATTTTTACGGAGGAAATGATAGCACATTATGAGGATACAAAAATCAACACCGTCTTTAGCCAATTGATAAATCTCAAACAAAAGGGTTCAATGGTGGAGCACATTGAGGACTTCCAAAAATTGAATATAAGGGTAACTGATATTCCATAGGAACACCGAATTGATGTCTTCATAGGTATTTTGAAGGATAACATCCAACATGAAGTTCATGTTGGGAACCTGATTCATTGGAGAAGGCATTCAGGTTGGCAAGAAAAATTGAATGTAAAATTATGGCAACAAGGAAGCCTACCAAGCACATCTATAAAGATGGAAGTGTTGCTACTCCTAGACTTCCGCAACCTACAAGGTTGACACCACAAAATTTGGAAGAAAAAAGAGTAAAAGGGCTTTGCTACAGTTGTGATAGAAAATACACTAAAGGTCATAAGTGTGCTGAGAAGAAATTATTTTACATATATTGTGAAGAGGAGGAAGAAAATGAACAAGAAACTTCAAAAGAAGAGGATATACACCAGGAATGAACCCTAGAAGAAGAAGAAATGAGTCCGACCATATCATGTAATGCATTGGCATGAATTACCACTCTTCAAACTCTCAAGATAGAAGGACATATCAAGAAGAAAAAGGTAATAGTGTTGATTGATTCTGGTAGTACCCATAATTTTATTCATTGTAAGGTAGAAGAAAAAGGTAATAGTGTTGATTGATTCTGGTAGTACCCATAATTTTATTCATTGTAAGGTAGCCAAGGAATTGAATTGTTTCCTATGCCCAACACCAGAATGTCAAGTGATGGTTGCAAATGGAGGAGCTATAAATTTCTCTGGAAAATGCCATAATATCAAACTAACCATGGGCGAATATGTATTGAATAGTCCAATGCTTTCCATTCCAATGGGAGTTGTTGATGTTGTACTAGGAGTACAATGGTTACAATCTTTGGGGACGATAGATTTTAATTTTCAAGAAATTTTCTTGAATTTTTTTTTCGGAAGGAAAGGAAATCAAATTACGAGGTATAACAGGGAAGCAGAGAAAGATAATAAGCTCTAATGTCATGACAAATATTCTGAAGAAAGAACAACGAGGTGTAATTGCACAATTATGCTCACTAGAAGTTCCAACATCAAAATCATCTATTTCTCCAAATCTACAAAAAGTCTTGGACAATCATTCCAAGGTGTTTGATACTCCCAAATGACTCCCACCTATTCATGATCATGATCATGCTATTCATTTGACTCCAGGAAGTGTTCCTCCAAACATTAGGCCTTACAGATATCCTTATGTCCAAAAGAGCGAAATTGAACATGTGATTGCAGAAATGTTAGAGGCTGGTATAATTCAACCTAGTCAAAGTTCTTTCTCTGCTCCAGTATTATTGGTGCATAAGAAGGATGGATCATGGTGCATGTGTCTGGATTATAGGGAGCTCAATAAGCTCACTATTAAAGATAAATTTCCCATTCCTGTGATTGATGAATTATTGGATGAATTACATGGCGGTATTTATTTTACCAAGTTGGATATTCGTTCAGGATATCATCAAATTAGAATGAAGACTGAAGATATTCCGAAAACAACATTTCAAACTCATGAGAGTCATTATGAATTTTTGGTCATGCCTTTTGGCCTTACTAATGCACCTTCTACATTTCAAGGGTTGATGAATTCCATCAAGGAATGGAAACTCCCCACAACCATAAAGAAGTTGCGAGGATTTCTCAAGTTAACAGAGTATTATCACAAGTTTGTTGATAATTATGGGATAATAGCAACACCTCTAACAACATTATTGAAGAAAGATGCATTTTCATGGACTCCTGAAGCAACTAAGGCCTTTGAACATCTTAAAGAGGCAATGTGCTTAGCACCATTCTTAGCTATGCCAGACTTCACAAAAACCTTTATTGTGGAATGTGATGCCTCAGGAAATGGAATTGGTATTGTTTTAATGCAAGAAGGAAGACCCATTGCTTTTGAAAGTCGTCCAATCAAAGGAAAGTATTTGCAGAAAGCTATTTATGAGAAGGAAATGTTGGCAATACTACATGCACTAAAGAAATGGCGACCTTACCTAATGGGAAGGCTCTTCAAGGTAAAAACTGATCATGATAGTCTTAAACACTTTTTGGAACAAAGAATATCTTCAAAAGAGCAGCAAAAATGGGTCACAAAGATGTTGGGTTATGACTTTGAAATCATCTACAAAAAAGGGAAGTTAAATGTTGTTGCAGATGCACTCTCAAGAAAGGATGAAGAGGTGGAGGCATTGCTTTGTGAAATTTATATTATCCAACCATATTGGATAACCGAAGCAAGGGATGAATGGAAGAAGGACGAAGAAGTGTGGACACTCATTCAAAAGTTGAAGAAAGATCCTAGTACATTTGATACATTTAGTTGGAAAAGTAATTCCTTATGGTACAAAGATCACTTATATATTTGTAAGAATTCCCAACTAAAAAAAACTATTCTTTTGGAATTGCATACTTATCCTTTAGGAGGACACTCAGGATTTTTAAAAATTTACCACAGGGTGAAGAAAGAATTTTTTTGGGATGGCCTTAAATCTGATATTCAAAATTTTGTGGTAGAATGTTTGGCTTTCCAGCAAAATAAATTTGAGACAATTAAGACCCCAGGTCTTCTACAACCTTTATCCATTCCAAGTCAACGTTGGGAGGAGATTTCAATGGATTTTATCACATGTTTACCTAATTAAGACGGAAAGAGTGTCATCATGGTGGTAGTTGATAGACTTACCAAGTATGCACACTTTTGTGCATTATCTCATCCATTTAAAGCAAGTATAATTGTTGCTGCATTTATGGAAACAATTCAAAAGCTACATGGAAACCCAAAGATTATGGTAAGCGACAGAGACTCCATTTTTACTGGAACTTTTTGGACGGAATTATTTTCTTGTTTGGGTACTCAACTAGCTCATAGCTCATCTTATCATCCTCAATCTGATGGTAAAACTGAGATAGTGAATAAATGTCTGGAAGGACATCTTCGCTGTTTTGTATTTGATAAACAAACACAACGGGTCAAGTGGTTACCTCTGGCTGAATGGTGGTATAACACTTCCTTCCATACTGCAGCAAAAATAACCCCACTTATGGCACTTTATGGATATCATCCACCATCCATCACATCGTCTTTAAGAGAAAATTCTAAGGTGCAAGCAGTGAAAGATCACATCGAGCATCAACAAAAAGTTCTCCAACTCTTAAAGGATAACCTCAATTTGGCACAAAATCGAATGAAACAACAGGCATATCAACATCGCAGCGAGAGAAGTTTTGATGTAGGAGACTGGGTATTTTTACAGCTACAACCATACAAACAAATGTCCCTCAAGCAAGCTAAGAAGGATAGTGAATTATCACCAAAATACTATGGTCCTTACAAGGTGTTGCAAAAGATTGGTACTATAGAATACAAATTGGAGCTTCTTTCTTCTTCGCGAGTGCATCCAGTTTTCCATGTTTCATGCTTAAAGAAGGTTATAGGTGACAAAATTCCAGTTCAAACAATATTGCCAAAACTTTATGAGGAAGGAAAGATCATATTAGAACTTGAAACAGTCACGGAAATAAGAACTCGACAGCTACGAAATTGATCAATTTCAAACTATCTCATCAAGTGGAAGAACTTACCCACTGAAGATTCTACATGGGAGGATGAGAATTTTATACAGAAGCATCCAGAGCTACTCAAGCGTTGAGGACAACAATTTTTTGAAGGAGAGGGGCATATTAGGTCCCCATATTACTAGTGTAGTCACTTATTGTTATTAGTGTAGCCCCCTTATTGTTATTGTTGTACCCCTGTAACCCCCATATTGTTATTATTGTTCCCTTACATTATTATTGTTAGGTCGGCTAGGATTATGTTGTGACCCCATGGACCCCTATATATATAAGGAGGTTTTGTCATTTGTATCATCCAAGAATTGTTCATTTATGTAATGTATTGGAGGTTGCCCCCTCGAAGTGGCTGATTTCTAAGGCGTTGATCTCTCTTTTCTTCTATTTTTGGAGCTGGTTTCATAACAGTTGTGGTTTTATTTGATTCTTTCTTTGCTACATGTGATTAGCGATTGTGTTTAAATTTCCGCAATCGATTTGTAGAAGTGATTTAGTATCTAGATTTAATACATTGTTAGATCAGATTGAATCCATTGATATACATATGTTTGTATAATTTCTACACTAGGAGTTGCAACACTATGGTGCAAGCTCACCAGTACCTCTCACAAGCTTGCACATATTCATTGTAAAAATTACTTCAACCCTTGTATCACTGAACTAACTCATTAAAACAAGATTCATTTTTAGCTCGGGCACATGTCTCACATTAAGAAAATACCTTATTCTTCTATATTTCTATATTATTGGAAAGAATCCTCTACCTACTACATTGTAGGCTTTGTTATTTCCTAAGAAGATCCTCCTTCCATCTAACTCTTAATAGGAATTAAAACACTCACTGTAAGGAGCCATATGGAATGTTGCTCTAGAGTTTATAATCCACACTTCATTATAGAATTTAGTAGATAAATAAATGTCGATAAAATACACGTTCATTTTCCCTTGTCGTCCTTACTAGTAGAGACCACCATAGTGGTATTTTCTTCTTTATTTCCTCAATAGAGAGGGAAGTCCTTCTTTATATGCCCTTTTTGGTTACATTTCCAACACACCACTTCGGATTTCCTCTTCATATTAGTTGATCTACCCTTGGACTTCAATCTACCACGAAATCCATGGTCTTTCCTTTCTCTAGAAAAACCTTTAGTAAACAATGCCTCATAATCTAATGATACTTCTATTAATAGTTGCCTTGTTTTCTTATTCAAAAACTATGTTACAATGCTTTCAATCTTGGGACTATACCTATAAGGTCCTCTAATAGCTATTATCAAATTCTCACATGAATTTGGCATACTAATTAGAAAAGCAATACATTGATCCTTTAAACACCAATGATTTTCAATGGACACTAATTGTTTCATCAACATATTAAATTAATTTAAATGCTCGATAGACTTTGCTCTTTCATCTTTGGTGTGAAATCCTTTCTTTTCAATGACATCATATTAACCAACGAATTAGAGATATAAGGCATTTAGCTTCTTCCACATCTCCTTTTCCAATGGGGCTTCAGAGACATTAAGAGTCATTAAGGCATTTGTAGGGAAAAGGTGGATTGCAAATCATGCTTTGCTATATATCTTAATCCAATTTGCATCACTTATTTTTGCTAATATCCCAACAACAAAAAATCACCAATATTTATTTGTCATCACACCTTCTATTTTTATTTTACATAAAGTGAAAATGTAATCACTAAAACTTCTCAATATGTGTCTTCATTGCTATATTTTAGCACTCCTTAATTATTGATTTGAGGCTTCTGCGACTTGTGTTGTTGTGTGTAGAATCTTCTGGATTAATCACATCCATTTTTTATGTAATCGACGTTTCGAACCAATCCTCTGTGGTTCATCATTAGGATAGATCAATGGATTTTGTCAGATCTCATCATAGGGTATAAATGAAGGAGAGTGAGTGACAATGAGCGGAAGGAAACTGGGAGGATGACCTTAATTGATGGAGGAAAAATAATTAAATTACTTGATATCTTTTTAATTAAAGACCCTAAAGTTGGTTTTCATTAAAGTGATTTTATTATTTAATATCTTTCTTAATTTAAAGAACTTAATTTTAGGTATTTAATTATTTATTTAAATTAAAAAAGATATTAAATAATAATATCACTTTAATAAAAACCAACTTTAGGGTCTTTAATTAAAAATGTATCAATTAGAAATATATCAAGTAATTTAATTATTTTTCCTCCATCAATTAAGGTCGGCCTCCCAGTTTCCTTCCGCTCATTGTCACTCACTCTCCTTCATTTATACCCTATGATGAGATCTGACAAAATCCATTGATCTATCATGATGATGAACCACAGAGGATTGGTTCGAAACATTGATCACATAAGAAATGGATGCAATTAATCCGGAAGATTCTACACACCACTCCTTAATTAGTTTTTCTTGACCTCAATTTTTTTAATTGAATAGAACATTGATACATCTAATAAAAATAGTAAAGCACAAGTGCTACACCTAGACAATTCTAATACCATAAAAAGCTTCATTATCTTTTTTTATTTTTATTTTTTGGTATCAAGAGAATTGATATACTTATTCCCTGTCATCAAGGAGGTTTAGTGTTGAGTTGGAGGGACTGTTCCTATACTCCTAAGCTTAATCCAACTACCCACAAACACATTAGACGAGTTAACCAAGTTTTGAGTTTGGATAGGGCCCGAATAATATTTAGCAAACATTTTCCAATATGAAACGTCCACTTTTCAACTTAGCTCGATGAATTGAAAATTTCCATTATTAATTTAAAGGAAAAGAAAAAAAAAAACATAACCACGTAAGTAAAACACAAATGAAACAAATGTTTAAGATTCTTGTAGTAGCCATACTAGGGGAATTTTCACTTGAGGATACCAAGGTGGACAAGTCAATACCCCAACCCAAAAGGACAAAAAACCATGAAACGAAAAGCAAGCTTTCTTGGCTCGAACCAGTAGTCTCTATAAGCTAAATATTTACATTTAAATTTGACTCGAAATTTTGTTTCTCTAAACATCTAAGTACAAAATGACAGATGCAAAACTTTCCTATATAATATAGAATGAAATCCTTCCGAAAGCAACACTAATCCACACAAATGCAAAACTTTCCTATATAATATAGAATAGAATCTCTATGAAAGAAACACTTTCCTCGAGTCAAAGTATTCAACAAATAAATATTTACATTTAAATTTGACTCGAAATTTTGTTTATCTAAACATCTAAATACAAAATGACAGATGCAAAACTTTCCTATATAATATAGAATGAAATCCTTCCAAAAGCAACACTAATCCACACAAATGCAAAACTTTCCTATATAATATAGAATAGAATCCCTATGAAAGAAACACTTTCCTCGGGTCAAAGTATTCAACAAAAAATTCTCACAAACGAATAGATCTCGACTTAATTTCCTTTACAATGGGTTTTAATATAAATGTATGTCAAACTCTAAGGTGTACCTTACGTCAATTGGTTTGAGTGGAAGTCTAGTTCTCAACTTCTTAAGGTTTACTTTCATTAGATGGAATTGAGGATGAAAGCCATTTATGGAAAATTAAACTATTCCAAAGCTTGCCTAAACTTGAAAAGTAAAATTCTATAATAACATTCCATTATGAATAGATTACTCTTCCATACAATAGACTAACTAACCTTGCTGAAAACTCAACCAGTTTAAGCAAAAAAAAAAAAAAAAAAATACATAGATCCATGTCAAATTTACAACTATTGATCGTGACGCGGGATGGGAGGCTTTCCATAGTTAAGTTCTCTCTGGTAGCATAGGAAAGCAGAAACTTGTAGCGGGTACCGAGCGTTGTCGATGCTAACAAAATATGCACTGGTAGGTACTTTTTCGACGCTGAGTACAGAGGGTAGGAGCATTGGCATTGCCACTTATGGCTGTCTTTTGCAGGCGTTCAATACCAAATCACCGGATGAGTGGAGGGGAATTCATGGTCACATCATCAAATCAGGATTCGGTTCACAGGTATTTCTCTGTAATCGTCTTATTGATATGTATGCCAAGTGTGCATGTTTAGCCGACGCAAGTCAGGTTTTTGAAAATATGCCCTCGAGGGATGCATTCTCCTGGAATACCATCATTACAGGATATGCCAAATGCGGCAGAATGGAAGATGCACGTCAAGTGTTTGACAAAATGGCTGAACCAACCTCTATCACATGGAATGCAATTATTGCAGGATATGCACACAACGGGCATTCCGAAGAAGCTCTTAAACAATATAAGAAGATGCAACAGGCCGGCATGAAACCCAATCGGTTTACCTACGCCAGTGTTCTCAGTGTCTGCACCAGACTCTCAGCTCTGGAAACCTGTAAACAACTTCATGCTCAGATTGCTAAGAATGGATTAGAATCCAATGCCTTTGTTGGGAGTGCTCTCGTGGACATGTATTCCAAATGTGGAAGCATAGGGGATTCTCGTCTTGTGTTTGACGAAATGTCTGAAAGAGACACAGTCACATGGACTGCGATGATTGCAGGATATGCCCAGTATAGACATGGACTAGAAGCACTTAATTTGTTTGGCCAAATGCAACTGGCAGGCGTGAAGCCTAATGAAGTCACTTATGCTGGCATTCTCAGTGCATGTGCCGGCGTAGCAGCTCTGGAACAGGGCAATCAAGTTCATGCACATATGATAAAGATTGGATATGATTCGAATCTGTTTGTATCGAGCGCTCTTGTGGATATGTATGCCAAATGTGAAAGCATACATGATGCACAGCAACTGTTTGACAAACTTCATGAACGGGATGTGGTATTGTGGAATGCAATGATAGTGGGGTATGCTCAGAACGGATATGCAGAGGAGGGGTTGAAACTATTTGGGGAAATGCAAACTGTTGCTATTAAACCAGACGAAGTCACCTTTACTGGCATTCTCAATTCGTGGGCAAGCTTAGCATCTTTGAAAGGTGGGAGGCAGGTTCATTGCCTTGTTGTGAGAGCTGGATTCGAATCGAATGTGTGTGTGGGTAGTTCCCTTGTTGACATGTATGTCAAATGTGGAAGCATTGAAGAAGCGTGCCAAGTGTTTGGGGCAATGCCTGAAAGAAATATCATCTCTTGGAATGCGATGATTGGAGGTTATGCCTTGAATGGCCACGGCAGGAAAGCCCTTCAACTCTTTGAAAAAATGGTGTCAGAGTCCATCAAGCCAAATGATAGCACCTTTATTAGTGTTCTTTCAGCATGTAACTATGCAGGCCTGATGGATGAAGGTTGTCGCTACTTTAATTCCATGGGTCAAGATTATGATGTGATTCCAAGATTAGACCACTATGCCTGTTTGATTGATCTTCTTGGTCGTGCCGGGCACTTGGATGAAGCTATAAACATCGTTGATAACATGCCTTTTGAACCAAATGCTATAGTGTGGGGGGCATTATTAGGTGCTTGCAGAAGTCACGGCAATATAGAGCTAGGAGAGCGTGCAGCAAAAGCCTTGTTTGAATTGGAACCACAATATGCTGCACCCTATGTACTGCTATCTAACATGTATGCTGCAGTTGGCAGGTGGGATGATGCAGCAAAAGTCAGGAAAACAATGAAGGAAAGGGGCTTGAAAAAGATGCCAGGATGCAGCTGGATTGATGTAAAGGACAGGGTTCATGCATTTGTGGCAGAGGAGGTCACATCCACTTGTTGATCAGATATATAAGACATTTGAAGAGCTGGCTGAACAGATGAAAGGCAGTAGGGTATGTGCCTGATAATTCTTTATTTCTGAAGGATAAATATGAGGATTTCAAGGAACAAGTAATATGACATCATAATGAAACTTGCTATTGCATTTGGTTCTATCAGCACACCCTTGGGAACACCACTCCAAATCATCAACCAACGGACGTGTGGTGATCGACATACTGCAATCAGGTTCATCTCCAAAATTGATTCACGGGAAATCATTATTATAAGGAGAGGCATGTGGTCATGTAGATGTTCTTAGTGGAGTAACACTGGTAATTTTTATTTGTTCAACTTGGTTTAAATTACAATGTAGTTTTTGATAAGCCAGGGTAGCGGTGAGAAAAGGATTTATAAGACAACATTGTCAAAATCTATATTTCTAAAAGCCTAGACTGGCTGAACCATTGTTACATGTTACATTATTAGTCAGGCCTCTTGTATTTTAGGTGTACATGACCTTAAACATGTATTTAAGGTTGTAGTAAACATTGCAGGATTCTTCTGGTAGATTTTCACCTTTGTCAACTCTCATTTAAGATGTCCCTAACAAATTGATTCTGATGTTTTTGAACAGGTAAGAGACTTTGATGGACTAAGCATGATCATGAATTTCAGATTCTCAGAGAATGTTCCATGTAAGCAACTCACTTATTAATAAGATTTTATAAAGCCTCACTGTGATCGAAATGGGTCATCTTGCAAAGGATGCATTCCTAAGAACTGCAGAGAGTGTTTTTCATTTCTATTTTTTAAACCTATAAAAGTTGTTTCTTAATTTATTTCCATTTATTTCCTTTTATTAATCATTCTTTTGATTTGATTACATACTTGAATTTCTTAGGTTTTTTCCCCTTGCCACGGTGGCTGGCAGCCGGCGAAGCAAATCATCCAGCCTGTGTTGGGTGCATATTAGATACTAACATCTTCAGCTTATGTGAAAATGTGCCCACTCTCTGATATGTACCCAGCAGAGGTCGGATTGGTGGTACACTTCACTCCATAAAATTTCAAAGTAATCCACTCATTGTTAAGCAAGGGGTGAATATTTATTTAAAAAGAGAATAAATAACACTGGTGGTACTGGCCCCTTTTACAATGAAGGCAAACAGAATGAAGGTGTATATCTGTATCTCTTTATCTTTCATGTAGTCTCTTTAGAATGAAGATATATATAGTAATATACTGTATGTTGAAGGTATAATATGTATAATGTATAATATCTGGAGATATAAATGTGAGCATGGATATGGTCATATTAAAAAAATGGGGATTTTGCTGCCTAGACAAAAGAAATGAAAAAAAAAAATTATATAATTTTATTCTCATATTATATCATTCTGGATGGATTATGCTCTGCACACATATTATATCATTCTGTATGGATTATGCTCTGCTCCAAAAGAAAGAGTAAAATTGTGTGTGTATCAGTCCACAGCGATAGGAGATGCTATAAGAGAAACGCATGCAAGAAATATAATCACATGAAAAATATCGGTAGTAAGTAGTTCATTTACCACTACTTTTTATTGTCCCTACTTCCTTGTATCAACATCGTGTTTTTGGAGATATAATTTTGGAATTATTTAGAGTGATTTATCAGTGCATGACCCATTAAGTAAGAGTGTATAATTCTTCATGATATTGAGTTGTCTTAGTTGATGCTCACAAAGATGAAGAAGTGAGATTGAAACTAGCAAAATAAATTGCATTGCACCAATTATTATCGTTAAGCTTGCACTCAATAGCGAGGACTTCTCAAGAGATTATCCATCCGAAGACTCCATTAACTCAAACACACTTAACTATGGAGTCCCCCCCCATAGTTAAATCAACTTAGCTTGCTATCTCAGTTGCAAACTATAGTAGGTATTGTGCCTTATGAACTATTCAGTTAGAGCTCCCTCAAACTCTTAAAATGCCTTCTGAACTATTCATTTAAAACTTCATTGACTCTTTTATTTAAGCATTTTGGGGGCTTTCATGGTGCAAATATATCTTTTTTGGTGTTATTTGCATAGAGCAAGTTATTAATGCATGACCCATATCCCATGAGCTCTACTCAAAATGACTAGTGTCTCATGATATTGGATAGTCCACTTAGTATTTGTTGCATTGGATAATGTTCACAAGGGTGAAAAAGTGGGGTTGAAACCAATGACATGAATTGCATAGCATTAATCACCACCTCTAATACCTGCACCCATTAACTATAACTTTCTAGAAGATCACCTATGTGGGGATTTCAAAAATTGTTTTTAAATAAAAATTTAGAAATTTCATTTTGTTACCTCCTAGATCCTCTATAGTGTACCATACACTTTTTTCCAGTATCAATGCCATTATAAGCCCAAATGTGTGCCATTTTTTGCCTTGTAAGGCCATGTGGGATGATATGTACAATTGTTGGCTATATTGAATCCTAGATCCCCTTAGGTGGATTGTCATATCCATTTTTTTTAGTCCCTATTTTCATGGTCTCTGGGTCTATGGTACTTATGTACTAACTACCCTTTGGTGGGTGGTAATTCCCTGCCTTGATGGGCATTAAATGTCCTAGGTAGGCTTTAGAGGTCTTGAAGGTGAATCTATTTAGGCACGTAATTTTTATGGGAGTCCTTTGTTACTCACTTA
This sequence comes from Pinus albicaulis, assembly GCA_034641835.2. Lineage (NCBI taxonomy): Eukaryota > Viridiplantae > Streptophyta > Pinopsida > Pinales > Pinaceae > Pinus > Pinus albicaulis. The sequence continues at coordinate 433,314,795 of CM076569.1, forward strand.
TGATTACTACCATGTAAAGGTGATTGCACTATGTAAAGTTGGAAACACCCATGTCTACCACACATATTTTATTCCCCACTTGGGAAATTTTATTTTATGTATGCACACCTCTGGTCATAATTCATTTTTCTCATCCTTTTACATGGTAGAATCACAATTCCCAATACATTTTGCATTCCCTGAGGCACATATCACATTCTCCAAGGCAAGGAATAAGGTCCATTGCACTCTCTTAGGAAAGCTAAGACATCTTCAATTCAAACCATACAAAATGGCTTCTTCAATGTTCCTTTTCAAGCCTCATTTCTTCTCCAAAGAGGAGAAAATTCTCTAATGATAGTCGTGGGGGTCAAAGTGATGATGTGGCAAGTCGCTTAAGTGACTCAAAGGTGAAACTATGTCAAAATGTGATGTGGCAAGCTTCATGGACCATAACCAAGCATGAAAGCAAAGAATTCAAGCCTTAATTCACTAAAAACATACAATATCAAGCTTAAGTAAAGTAGCCATCCACCTTCAAAAGAGCCATTGGGCTCAACAGGTCAGTTCAAAGTAAATGTTGAGCAACAAAAGGGATATGTAAGGCAAGAAAAGAGACATGTTGGCCTACACTAGCCTCCAAGAATTATCTAAGTCAATTGAAGCCATTTTTTAGGGGAATGTTGGACTTTTAAAGAAAATTGTCCTCCTCGTCAAGCAACTTGAGCCTCCTTATGTGACACCAACCTCTTTTTTACGGCTTTCAAGTAGTGCAAAGCTAATGTTTGTAATGCCTTAGTCTACAAGTATATTGTAAATGACAAGTCATTTTTTCTTGAAGTTTCTTAGACATTTTAAGGAGCAAAAAATGGGAGAGATGTTAAGAGCTGTTGACCACTATGCTCGACTCTTGTGGGCATGAGATTTCGGGGTGGCCGCATCTTTACAAGAGCGATCTAGAATTCGGCAACATATACCAGACACATCTGGAAGGCAAGCAAGTTCCAAATTTTCACCTCCAAGATGCACTGTTATGCCACCTGGGACATCTTTGTGTTCCTTTAAGTGAGTTTGCTAAGATGATTTGGGAGGTGCACTATAGTCGAGTCGTTGGACATTTCGGAGTAGAGAAAACAATGGAAATGTTAGTAAAGTATTTTTATTGGCTGAGCCTTCGACAAGATGTTGGGAAGTACGTCAAATCTTGCATTGTCTACACCATTGTCAAACCGACCATCAAGAAGCAATGCCAATATACTCCTCTACCTACTGTTAGTCGACCTTGGGAATCCATCTCCATGGGTTACATGTCGAGCCTTCCTTCTACTAAGCATGGAAATGACTGTGTTTTCGTGGTCGCCGAAAGATTCTCTAAGATCGCCATTTTGGCATCTTGCAAGAAGAGTAGCACAACAAAAGCCACTGCTAAGCTCTTCTTTGAATGAGTGTGGGTACACTTTGGGATCCCACAGTGCATTATCTCAGATAGGGACAACAGGTTCCTTAGTACATTTTGGTCAAGTCTCTGGTTGATGTTGTATACCAAGCTCACTAAGTCCACGACTTTCCACCCCCAAACTGATGGCCAAACAGAGGCCATCAATAGGATGATCATACACATTATATGCATGTACAACACGAAGCATCCATGCACATGGGATGAAAGCCTCCGCTATGTCCAACACAGCTACAACAAAGCTTTCCATAGCTCAACTAGCCACAACCCCTTTCAGGTGGGGTTGGAAACCCCTTTCAGGTGGGGTTGGGATTCCAACCACTATGTCCCATTGATGTGGCCATACCATTTGCAGCTACTCAGGCAGATTCAACTCATGTCCATTTTGAAGCTGACAATGCTAACAACTTCATTGAGTGCATTCAACATATCCGCCAGCAGGTCCATGACATATTGGACAGAGCCAATGCTAAGTACAAGCAACGACATGATCAACATCGTGTGCCACACAAGTTCGAGGTGGGCGACAAGTTCCTCCCTGTGCCCTACCGCAAGCTTCTTCCACTCCAATATGGGTCGTACACCATCACCAAGGCTCTAGGGGACAATTCCTTTGAGTTCAACATTCAATCATTCCTTGGCTTGCACCCAATGTTCAATGTGGAAATCCTTTGGCCATACTTTCCACCATTACTTGACACATCTGACATTGCAGAACAACTCACTCTACCAAAGTTAAACCTAGATTGCTTGGAACAGGCCACAGCTGATCATATTATGGACATGCATATCAAGAACACTTACCAACAGAGGATCCAGCTATATCGAGTTGCCAAAGTAGGCCAACTCCTTCACGCAGATCAATTACACTTACCAACAGAGGATCCAACTATATTGAGTTACCAAAGTAGGCTAACTCCTTCACCAAGGCAAGTTGTTCACGAGGGACCTGCTTGAACAAAAATTTCCTCACCTCATGGAGCCTCTACACGCAATGGGGACCATTTCTTCCTAAGGAGGGAGGATTGATCCAGGTGGATATTGGTGGCCACTTGTCTATTCCACCTAGACCTAAATCGTTTTCATCAGTTTCCTTGTTTATAACAATGTTTACTATCTTTAGCAACTTTTCAGATCTTGAACTTCCAAAGCAGTTTTGACCCCCTAAACGACCTTTTTTAGGTACGCATTAGGCCCTTGCCATAGGCAAGGACTTGCTGCAAATCCTGTAGTACTCAGAGAGATCTTTCCAACGAGGTATCGTATGCACCAAACAAAGACAATATGACCAAGTTACGGCCCCAGGAAGTTGGTTGTCCAACTAACCCCAATAGGGCCCACAAACTTTTGGCATTCCATCTCCCGGGGTTTGGGTTTTGGTTGTTTAGGGTTTTCCCTTGTTGTTAAATAATAGAAATTCCTTTGAGCCTCATTGTAACACAGTTCAGAGGCATGTTGCCGCCACATCTCTTTTCAAAGAGAACCTCCATTGCCCGAGCTAGTTTATTTTCATTTTGTATGTAAACATATGTAAGTGCCACTGTTGCCACCACCAAGATCCAAAAGAATGAGCTTGGAAATCCAGAGGAGTTGGAGCGCCTCTTCCACTCACAGATGTGGATGAAGGGTTTTTCATTATAGTTCATTGTCGACAATGGGAGCCAAAAAAACCTCATTTCAGAAGAGGTTGTGAAGCAGCTTGACCTACCAACCACAACACACATGCAACCATACACCATCGAGTGGCTTCACAAAGGACAAGATCTCTGTGTCAGCCAATAGTTTCTCCTCTTGAAGTTTGTGATGTATTATTAGGCCAACCATACTTGTGGAAGCAACATGCTATGTTTGTCTCTGGGCCTCACACTGTTATTATTACTTTGGGAAATAAGTTGTACAAGATACCAGAGGTAGCACCACCTACCACCATCTCTTTGATCATTGTGAAGTAATGCAATAATATCATTTCCTAGACTGGGAAATTTGTTTTCCTTATGATTCTCCCGCAGGGTAAGAAGAATATTATGGCCACGACCTCTAAACAGGGCTCCTCTACATAGCAACATCAGATGGACAAGGCTATGGAGGAGTACAGGGACATCTTCACCTCACCCACAGGGGTACCTCTACACTGTTAGGTCAAGCACTTCGTCGATATGACCCTAGGCACAACGCTACCCAATGGACTGATCTATCGATGCTCTGTTCTGGAGAACGATGAAATCAAGAGGCAGATTCAGGAGCTATTACAGAAAGGGCACATCAGGCCAACTTCATCACCTTGTGGGAGCCCAATCGTGTTGGTACAGAAGAAGGACGAGACCTAGAGACTTTGTATTGACTATTTTGTACTAAACAAGGCCATTGTCTGGAATAGGTATCCAATCCCATAGATTGATGACCTTCTCGTCTAGCCCAAGGGGGCCAAATATTTCAACAATATTGACATGAAGTTCGGTTATCACTAGGTACCAATCGACCCTATGATGTGTGGAAAACTTCCTTTAAATCCAAAGAGGGCCTTTTCGAATGGTTGGTCATGCCTTTCGAGTTGATGAATGCTCCCGCAACCTTCATGAGGTTGATGGACGACATCTTGTGACCCCTCACCAACTCATTCATAGTGGTGTATTTGGATGACATCCTGATCTTCAGCGAGAGTTGGGAAAAACACCTCCACCATATTAGACAGGTCCTCCAAACCTTGCGACAACACAAGTTGTGTGCCAATTTGGAGAAATTCACTTTTGGTATGAACCAAGTTCAATATATGGGGTACATCATTGATGAGAAGGGTGTGCATGTGGACCTAGTCAAGATACAAGTCATTCATGATTGGCCATCCCCAACCACTCTAACAGAGCTCTACAGCTTTTTGGGTCTTGCCAATTTCTACTGCAGGTTCATGTTGGGGTTCTCTGATATCACTTGGCCTTTAAGTCAAGTCACCAAGGGAAGAGCGAAAGAAAAGTTCTTTTTGTCGAAATCTCAATAGAAGGCGTTTTCCAAGTTGAAGAATCGCCTCTGCTCTTCACTAGTGCTCACATTACCATCAACAACCATTTGAGATTGAGACAGATTCCTCCGACTATGTTATTGGTGCAGTTCTTACTCAACAGGGGCATCCAGTGCCATATCACAGTGAGACACTTTTAGACACCGTCCAAAAGTATCCCACCTATTACAAAGAGATGTATTCCATTGCGCAGGCCCGCCAACCCCTGCAATTGATACAAACATAAGGGAAATTGCAGAATAATCGCCATCAGAAATGGTCCACATACCTGAAACAGTTCCATTGAACATTAAGTACAAGAAGGGAAGCAACAATAATGTTGCAGACTGCCTCAACCGATCGTTGGTCATGGCGTTGACCATTGTGCTCGACTCTTGTGGGCACGATACTTCGAGGTGACCACATCTTTACAAGAGCGATCCATAATTCAGAAACACATACCAGACGCATCTAGAAGGCAAGCAAGTTCCAAATTTTCACCTCCAGGATGCATTGTTATGCCACCTGAGACACCTTTGTGTTCCTTCAAGTGAGCATGCCAAGCTTATTTGGGAGGCGCACTACAATCGGGTCACTGGACATCTCGGAGTAGAGAAAACAATGGCAGTGTTGTAGAAGTATTTTTATTGGCTAAACCTTTGACAAGATTTTTCGAAGTACATCGAATCCTGCACTGTCTACACCATTGTCAAACCGAAAATCAAGAAGTAAGGCCTATATACTCCTTTGCCAACTCCTAGTTGACCTTGTGAATCCATCTCCATGGATTACATGCCAGGCCTTCCTTCTACTAAGCATGACAATGACTATGTTTTCGTGGTCATCAACAGATTCTCTAAGATGGAAATTTTGGCGACCTGTAAGAAGAGTATCATAGAAAAAGCCACTGCTAAGCTCTTCTTTGAATGAGTGTGGGTACGCTTTGGGATCCCACCGTACATTATCTCAGATCTGGACAGTAGATTCCTAAGTACATTTTGATCAAGTCTCTGGTTGATGTTGGATACCAAGCTCACTAAGGCCACGACTTTCCACCCCCAAACTGATGGCCAAACAAAGGTTGTCAATAAGATGATCATACAGATTCTTCTCATGTACAACTCAAATCATCCATGCACATGGGATGAAAGCCTCCCCTATGTCTAGCACAACTATAACAGATCTCTCCATAGCTCAAGTAACCATAGCCCCTTTCAAGTGGGGTTGGGATTCTAACCATTATGTCCCATTGATGTGGCCATACCATTTGTAGCTACTCAGGCGGATTCGACTCATGTCCAGTCCAAAGCTGACAGGGCCAAAAAATTTATTGAGTGCATTCAACACATCTACGAGCAGGTCCATGACATATTGGACAGAGCTAATGTTGAGTGCAATGTTGTGGGGATTAATGCACGGGTGGTTGTGGACAGAAAACCCTCTCGGGTCACCTAGGACCCAAGGCAAACGGAATGAGATGACCTGCAACTGCTCAAAGATACATGTATATACTCATGTTAATATAGAATCGACAAAGCAAAAGAGAAGAGTTACCTCTCAATCTCTAGTGTAGTTCCGCCGGATATCTCAGTGTGACAAAGAGAAAACTTCTCCGCCAACTCCTACAACATAACCTGCACATAGACAAGACAAGGAGTAACCTTTACAACATATAAACCTTGATGATTAAAAACATTAACATACAAGAGAATATAAAAATAGCGTGCATCTAAGATAACTATCAATCTCGAAATCGAATCAACATATAAAGAAAAGAGGTCTCAACATCATCAAGTAGACAGAAATGAGCAGATCTATATTATCTGATGAAAGAGGAATGATTACAACCATGGTTGTTGAATCAAGTCTTCCCTTAGCTCCTTGGCTCCTTTCTCTCTCTCTCTCTCTCTCAACTTCTCAACAACATAACAATAGTTAAATTTCAATATTCTGATCTTTGTTACAATGGCCAAGCCTTTAATTTATAGATGAAGAGAGGTTCCATCCTTGCTAATTACTCCATGAGTTCCAATGAGGAAAAATCTTGGATGTTGCCTCGCTTTATTTCGCTTTCCCTTTCTTTATGTCTTTGTTAGGATTAACAATTTCCTTAGTTAGGATTGAAGCGAATGTTTCTTGCTTTTAGAGCTAACATTTGAGTGAAAAGCTGAGTGTCAGTCAGTCAACTCGTGCTTTGACCTTTAGAATATCACTAATATTCAGTAACACTTCCCTTTAGGCAAAACAAAGAATTAACCTAGTGACTAATGCACCTTGCCGAATGAGAAGCAACGTTATAATGCCCTCTGTCTATTTTTGGGGGGTGTTACCTTGGAAAATGAGCCTACAACTTAGGGTTTTTCTTCCAGTCAAACTATCCTTCTCCTTTGAGCTGATGAGGAGGTCATTTTGTGTATAACATATGCCCCCTAAAGTGTGAGGTCAGAAACAGAGACGATGGCCGAAAGACTTTATATAAACTGTAACCATATGTCAAAAATTTATAAACATGTCCTGAGTCTGGCATTCCTATGCTTAGTTGCTATATCAAAGTGATTCTCAGAAGAGGTATGACTGTCATGTCCACCAATAGGCACAATGTGGAATTTGTGTCATAATATGATCAATCTGATGAGTTGTCTCCAAAAACAATATGCGCAACTTGGGAAAGGAAACAAGGTTGAGTGATGTAAGCCTCTACCTAAGGTCTTGGTCGTTGCTACTTTGAACAACATATTTCTGCAGATGTGAATAAACGAGTTGAAGTTGAACATGTGAGAAATCGTCTGATTACCAGTCAATGATGAAAATTTTTAACATACGCGAGGATGGCCAACGATAAGGATGATGGTATCCAAGATGTCTAGTACAATCTAGTGAGTGTGAAAAGGTTGTTGTCATTGAACACTCGTAGAATCGTTCAACCAAGAGCCAATAGTGAAAACCCCCAATCAAACGCAGGGTAACCTGCCACTAAGGATTGCAAGTTCCAGGGTACTGATATGTTTCTCGATCTTCTTCCTAGATATGATGTTGAATTCGATAGGAAGAGATCTATCAAAGGTAGGCATTAAGGTGTCCTACAAGACAAGAATGATTGTTTTGGAGATAGATTAGAGCAATGGGGAAAACAAACGGAGGGAAATTTCAGGGATATGATGTATGGTTGATGTATGAAGCAGAGAGTAGATGAATCCCTTAAACAATAGAAGGCATGTCATCAAGGTTACCAGGAAGCTTTGAATCAAGAACACCAAAGAGTGTTAGGATACAAGGATGCAAGAACATCAGGGTATCAAGCCTAAACTCATTATTAGGATGGTAGGGTTCGACGAGAAGATGACAAAGAGGAATTTACTGAGGGGGTTCCATGTTCAAGGGAGCAACAAGGGTACTGCTACCAAAAGATCCTTCAGAATATAGATATTGAGCCACTATTTTGTCTAATTTTTAACAATATGATTAAGTTTAACGAGTCCAAAAAGGTAAACTTGGTGGTTTTTTCATATTTAGAGAGTCTGAAAAGATTGTAAAGACAACTCCAAGGGGTAAATTTGTCATGGTTGATGACCGAGTGCAAGAAAGGTTTATAATATACCTGTCACAGTTCCTTTTCCGTAAGTTAGTCCATTAATTCTGGATAAGGTGAGAAACCTATGCTTAATGGACGTCTACTACATTTTGTTATGAGTACGAGGAAACAAAGTAAACTTGATATTCTTCGTGAAATTTAACTCAAAGGAAGAAAAAATCGATGTCTTTTTTCAGTTTAGGGAGCGAAAAAAAAAGATAAAAATAATTGCTCAAATCTTCTTTGTAGGAGTTTTACGAGCCCTTACAAGTTAACTCAGAGGTTTTTCAATTCAAGAGCGAGAAAAAGCCCCAAAAAATAACGTGCTCATTTCTTCTTCATAAGAGTTTAACGAGCCCGAAGAAGTAACTCTGGGGTTTTTGGATTAACGAGCGAGAAAAATTTCGTAAAAATAAGGCTCAGTCTTCTTCGTGGTAGTTTAATGAAACTGAAGAAGGAAACTCGAGGTTTTTTGGATAAACGAGCAAGAAAAATACCATAAAAATAATGCTTGGAGATTCTTTATCTCATGCTTAATAGAAGGGTCTATGTTAGGCATTTCCTTGTAAGACCAAGCGAAAAGATCACATAATTCCTTAAAAAGTCAGGTGAAGCTCACAATTTCCTCAGGGTTGCAGTTAGCTCCAATCTTAATGTTTTCCACGATACCTGTCGTGACCGAGATATCGATGAGCATAGTCTTTGAAATATTTTCCAAGTTACCTTCTTAATCCATAGTTTGGATAGTTGTATAATTCGAAGGAACAATCTCAGGTGGGTCAAAAAGCAGTGTTTGTAAAGATGGCGCGTCCAAATCAGATATCGAAGCACGGTGATGATAATCATCCCAGGGTCTCTCTTGTAAAGACATGATCTCTCTAATAGCTTCATCTGAGGGCAGGACTTCATTGAGGAGATCGTTAGAAGGAGTGGCGATGGGAGAGGAAGTGGTACCATCGATCATGACCAAAGCAGCGGAAGAATCAAATGCAGATTGAATGGATTGATAAGCCAATTCAGCTGGTGAAAGTGGAATTTGTTCTCCATAGGAATCAATGTCTAAAGGGGCTGAGAGGATCCAAGGATTGGTAGGGCCATTTGGAATGGTAGAGTCCATTGAAACCGTCAGTGGATGCTCGAGCGGCTGGAGAGGAAAACAACCTAAAATTGAGGAACCATTCAGAAGACCAGTATCGATGCTGACATAGGAGTCAAGTATGCCACCCACTAAGGGCAAACTGCCTTTAGGTAACAGGGAGTAATCTGGGGTACAGAAAGAGAGCTAATCGACCATGACTATTTTCCCATCGAAAGGGAAGAGGATGAGTCGGAAGACCGAAGAAACAATGGCAGTCATGCCATAAGTCCAACTGTGGCCCAAAAGCAGATTATAGTCGGGATGACGATCTATGACTTCAATATCCACTGTTACAGTTTTCCAACTCATAGTGATGGGGTAACTAGCAAGGTATCCTTCAAGATGAAAGTGTGACCATAAAAATCTTTAAGGGAATTCGATGGTGGTGAAAGAGTGGGAGAACCTAGGGCGAGCCAACATGAAGTAGACATCACACATGTTGAAGCAACTTCATCAATGATAGTTTGATGGATAACTCTTCCTTTCGATATGACTTGCACTTAAAATGCAAGTTGATGGGAAAGGCGAGGCTTATTTTTTTCCATGTCAAAAATTGCTAGACTAGAGTCCTGACGGTCAATTCCACCAATCGTCGAAAGAAAAGCTTTCCTTTGTGTTGGAAAAGTTTGTAATAATTTGAGGGAAGACATGACAGACGGTGCTTGCGCCAAGTCTTCTACAATACTGTAGTTTTTGGCAACACGTGCAAAGGTATTGTGTGTCGTGCAATGAAATGTCCCTTTGGGCAGACAGATCACAAGGTCAATGACAGGCCTTTCGATATGGAGATCATTAGGCGATGGTGGATACTCGAGGCAATGTCTGGGGCATTAGTGAATGGAGTTCCATAATTCTTGGCTTGTGTTTGTAGATCAATTGTTTCAAAGGTGTCAACAGTTGACAATCCTTCACCATAGGAAGGTGGAAGTGAACCGTCGTTGGCCCCTTGCGGGGGTTGTTGTGGGTTCGATATGAGGTGTTGTTGCTACTAAGCAGGGAAAGGGTTGTTGAGGACCGCAGGGGTGCGACCAATGTCCTTTTGTGCAATAAGGTCTATGCATTCTTGAAGGCGGGGAAATTTGTAAGTCATGTGGTGTTCCACACAGATCTTGCAAGGGAACTTGACGATTTTTTCCTTCCCATTATCAGATTTAGCAACAAATTTTTGTTTCGGGTTGTTCTACATAGCAAGCTGCTCCTCAGAAGGATATGTATTTTTCTTATTCTTATTGTTGTCACTGTTGGGTTTTTGTGTAGAATGCATAGAGTTTTTCGCAATGGTTGGAGGAGTCTCCAATTATGCTCGTCTTACCTAGTGGGCCCCACTGAGTTCCGAGTGGAAATATCAGTTCGGGATCCCCCGTATAGTTCATGTCGACATATGGATAATCCTTAATCACGGGGATCTTACCTCTGAGCCACTCAAAGAAGTCATCCTCAAAGAAATGTCTAATCAGTCCCCCTCCTGTGCGAGGTGCTAGGGATACCCACCGATCCTGTCTAGGCTCCCTAGGACTGGCTATACCAAGACTCACTCGAGGCCTCATCATGAGGACTCTCTCTAGTATGAAGGATACGATCAAAGTACCACACCCAAACTCTCTTTGGGCCCATGTCTACATGTTTTCAGCTCTGCTTTCACCTAATGGAGAACTCCCTCACACTAGTTGAACACTTGTTGTTGCAAGCAATCCAATTCCAGTAGCAACTGGGATTTTGTAGCCACATGTTGACTCTTAGCCCCTTCCAGGCACATGATTATCCTTAGAATATGCCTCAATGGTCTTGATGCTGTCCGCACTACTAGAATCTTGTTGCTCGTTGATCGACTTCCTTTTGTGCAATGTGTTCAGATCAAATCCACCGTGGTCCTGGGATCTACTCTCCCTCTCGTCAAATGTATTCATGCACCTTTGCAAGATAAAACAGTGAGGAAATACACATCGTCTCAATCGATCGAGAGAACATGGTCCCCAATCCTGAACAATCCTTGTTATTCATCCCCCCATTGGATAATCCAACTCAAGAGATCCTCCTGTCTTTTCATCAGGTCAAGTCTAGCATACTTTAGCAGCCCACACCGTCTTAAAGCTTCCAAACATGCGAGATCATTAAACATTTGTATTTCCTCATGGTCATGGGATCTTTCTCTCCAAAGACTTATCTTATAGGCTTGATCCCTGCACCATAAAACACCTTGATTAGTTTCTAGCTGGAAAACATCTCGTGGAAATCAAGAAACTAAAGTTATTCTTGCGCTTGGACAGCTAACGCGACCCTCCTTCATTCACAGAGTGTGCTAACGCCCTTCCCCTTCACGGGAAAAGTGTTTAACACGCCAAATGACCTAGGCGACTGCGTTACCCGGCCAAGCCACCTAGGACTTGATGAAAAAATCAAAATTGACCAACAACAAACACAAATTAAGGAATAAAATTGAAGATAAGGATCAAGCCTCTTACCTGGAACTAATGGAACGTCGAATGGTCACCTAGATTGTGCACAATCACCCGGGAAATTTTTCTCCTTTATCTCTCCAGAGCACTCTCACAAAATTCAAACAATGAAAATGAGGGCTTGTTACCCTTCTTATAGTCACTCTGGAGGTATGACTCATCTTAGCTAGCCTTTGAAATTGAAGCTACTCATTCCTTCTTGGTTTAAACATGCACAATCTCGTTATTCTGTCAGATTTTACTTATACTCTGATGATATTTTAGTGTCTTTATGCAAAGTTGACTATCTTTGGCTCTGGATAAGCACATTCTTTTTTGGGACTTTCTCTTGCTCTTGAATTGAAAAACCCCCACAAATATCTCCAATTGATGAGTTGTTTCTTTTGAATTTGACGCGCTCCTAGACCCAGTCTTATTAGGAAAGGCATTATGTGCTTAAGCAACTGTTTGTGTAACAAAAACAACTCTTGGAACCTTAATTAATCCAAATTGGTAAATGAGACAAATTTAATTCAAATTGGTAAAGGAGACAAATCATCCAAACTTGAAACAACCCATACATTAGTTTTATGATGAAAATCAGCCTAATAAAGTAGTCCTAATGCAAATTATAAGTAGAATTGGGCTAAGAAAGAGACAAGTGAAAAATGACATTCTTAGGTGAATAAGGGTTGTGACAGTAATAAGATATGGTCATGTTGGTCAAAAAGGGATAAAAAAATAGGAAAATAAGTAGGAAAAATATGACAATTACATGACCCAAAATCTCCCCCGAGCTTAAGCTTTTGCATGTCTTCATGCATACTCATGTCATTATGCCTGACATGCTAAGAGTGAAGTTGTGTGAGGTTGTATTTTCCTTCCATGTATTCACCTCTGGACCTGTATCCTCGAGAAATAACCAATTCTCTCTCCCAACACTTTTCTATAATAATATATGGGTGTTGATACCAATGGGTGGGTAACCAAAAAATAGGGAACTTGAATCTAAGTCCTATCTACCTACACCAATCTTCCTAATACAATCAAAACACCGATGAAATTTGTAAAGTGCTTGCTCAAAATTTTGATAACAATAGGGGTCTCCCTTCTTCAATTCTTGTCAGGAAAGATCCCATCTCAACTTGCTTCCTTCTAAGGCCCCAGTTCTCATTCCTGGTATATTTCTCTAACATCTATGTAGAACTGATTCTCGATGGTCCATTAGTAGTGTCGTAGTGGCTGGAAACCACCATATTTTATTGTATTTGTGTGCAACAGCTTCAGCTAAACCACCTTCTCCTCTAATAAACAGTTCTACCTAATCTTCATTAGTTGTTATAGTATCATGGACAACTTTCTAGCCTATCTGATTTTGCATAAAAGAAACGAAAGCCCTGAGTTGTACATCTCCACATAGGGTGTCAGATTGAATGATTTGTCCCCAAATCAAGTGATATCATGCAGGTACATCTCACACAACAAATGATTTTCTGAGATATTGCCACTTTGAAATGTTTCTAGGAAGTCATGTATCTCCCTTGTCTTATATGGTCGCTTTTCCTTTAAGGATATTAATTGGAAGAGAGAATGTTCTTCTTGCAAATATACAGGATCAGAAGGAGAAGGAAGCCTACCACACAATAAGCCATTAATGATCTCATAAATGAGCTCATTTTCTTGTTGTAACAACTTAAGCTCTCCTTGCAGTTCCTTCACCTGTTTCATTGCCTGATTCCTCTCCTTCTGAATTTTCACAAATTTTGCAATTCTTAAATTTTCAGCCCACTCCTTCTTAAGCTTATTGACCATTTCCTCATGCTACTTTAGGAATATGACTTCATCTTTAGGAAATAGAGCTAATTTCTCCCAATTCTCTAGTACCCTCATCAAATTTTCAAAGTTAATGTGAGTTGTTTCAGAGGTTATTTCATCATCCTCCTTCTGATCCCTTTTCTCCTCCTGTTGCTCTATCTCAATTGTTGGTTCTTGCGTAACAACTACATCACTTATAGGTTCTTTTGGTACAACAATATTTTTATTTTTCAGTCTGCTTTGATTTAATTATTGGTTCTTGTGTAACAACATCATCATAAACATGTTCTTGTGGATTAGCAGACTAATTAGAGGAAATTTCAACCTAAAAGTGCCCATGAAATTTTCGTGTAATTTCCACGTCATAATATGTAAACCAATCAAAATTATTTAAATTTAAAGAGAGGTACATGTAAATATTTTGGAGGGAAAAGAAGAAAAACTACTTTTTTTAATTGTATTTTTTACTTATCTCCTTATAGGTTTACTCAAATTTCAAGTGTAGACACTCGTTGGATGCAAAATTAAATTCCACATCCAACGAGTACCCATTATGCATAATTTTGAGAAGACCCACCTTGGTAAAAAATGCAGATACATTAAAAAAACACATTTCAACATGTTTTTTAATATATCTGCAAATTTTATCAATGTGGGTCTTCTTAAAAGTATGCATAATGGGTACTCGTTGGATGTGGAATTTAATTTCGCATCTAGTGAGTGTCTAAACGTGAAATTTGAGTAAACATTAATACAATTAAAAAAAGTAGTTTTCTTATTTTCCCTCCAAATTTATAACTCTTATTTTATTATTTTTACTATTATTTTATTATTTTTCCTTAGGATGCCACTTTTAGGCTAAAATTTCCTCTAATGATTTTTCTTCTTCCTGCTCTGCTTTGACTCATAGTTCTTGTGTAACAACAGTGTCATCAGCAGGTTCTTGTGGAATAGCAGGTTGAAATTCTTTTTCATGTTCCCCCATTTGTACTCCTACTGAAAGAATAACAATCTCCGTGAATTTAGCCTCCTCAAGGGTTTGTTGGCAGCCCTTATAAATTTTTTATAATACAATAAATGTTGCCATTTCTATAGCCTCTGCCAACATATCCAATCCACTTTCGTTCTTATAATGAAGTTGTTATTAAACAAAGGCAAGTTGTTTCTTTAACTCCTCATTTTCATTTCTCATATTTTCAATTTGAACAAGAGGGTCAATTTTCGTCTTACCTGGTGAAATAACATCCTTTTGTTCTTTTGTCTGCACTTATGTTACGGGTCCTTCTGTCTCCTGCTATTTCTCTAGTTCTTGTTCAGGCTCTGGTGTAATAGCTGAGATTTTAGATGTAGAGGGGCCTTCCTCTGTAGACTTCTCCTAATTTTCTTTTTCTTGTTGCTCCTCAAACCCATCAAGTCCACCTATATCAACACATTCCCCCTCATTTATAGCAGTACCTTTTTGAGTCTCTTCTAGTATAACAACCACTCACACCATTTTTCAAGGGTTTATTCCACCAATTGGTCTTTTTACTTTTCTTTTATGCACTATTAACTTCATTGATACTCTCGGTCTAGTCCCTTCCTCAACTCTAGTTTCATGCACAATTGTTGTTCTAAAAATTTGGCATCCACCTCATCCTTCCTCTAATGAGCCACTAGACACCACCACAAGTTCTTCTATCTGCATCTCATTTCCTTGTGAGGATGAACTAGGGGCCATTCTAATAGAACTCCACTTCTTATGATTCTGTCAACCAATCATAGGAGGTGTATAAGCCCTACTTCGCTTAGAGCCTGCAATTGTCTTTCTCTTAGAAGATGAAGCAATTTCAGAACTAGGTGTTGTTTCAGCACTGGGTGTTGCTTTAGTACTTGATGTTGTTCACGCTAGGGCCTACTTCAACACTAGATGTTGTTTTAGCACTGGGTGTTGCTTCAACACTCTCTTTATGCTCCTCATTTGCACCAGCATAAGGTCTCATTATCAAAGCATGCCACGAGCTCCCTTGTCTCTATAATGAATGCATGATGATTAATTTAATGAGCGCATGGATAGCGACACAAGTTTCGTGATGTTTTTCCCCTTTCACGACCTCTTCCATGTGATGTAATGACTTCATCAAGTAGTATGGTAAATTAATCAATTCCTTTGTCCTCAGGTGTACCAACAATTGAAAGTGACCCAAAACGATCCTCATCAATAATGAATTTTTAGATGAAGAGGGCTACATATTCCCAAGGGTGAGGAAAATATGTCCTATCAAAACCTTTATGCTTGGGCTCCAATTCTTCTCCCTCCTGTAAGAATATGGCCTTAGCTTCAGGATTTTCCAGTTTCCTTGAGAACCATCATTCTCCTGTCATAAGCAGCCCTATCACTTTTGCGATAACTTCTTATGTAATAGAGGTTATGAAGCTCCTGACCACAAAGTGTAGTTCAACTGAGGCTTGGGAAAATTTTAAAGTGAACAATTCACTGAAACCCTATAATTTTTCAAAATAAATCAGCCATCCAGCCCTTCGAAAAATTTCCAATGCTTCAAGATGTTGTAACAACACATTAACATATTTAGGTTCGTATATGATCGTTGCTCCACCCATAATTGCTCATAGGAACACTACTCAACAATGCTAGGAATATGTTACCGAGTTGCTTCAGTGCACACAAATGCTTGCTCAGGGGAGAATGTTAAGGTGTTGGAATTACCAATGGTTACCCCTCCTTATTAACAATTCAAAACTTTTAAATCCAACGGAGTTTCCAAACAATTACATTGATCTCCGAATGTAACAACACGAATAATAGTAATAATAAAAGTAATAATGATGAAGGATTATTATTCTAACAGTGGTGGTTACATCAATTTAATTGTAAAATGTAATGGTGTTAGAATGGTATAATCATGTTGTATTATGGCAGAGTGAGGTATGTATTAATTGGACGAACAATTGGATTTCCTAGATTTGGTTTAATTAGGAAATTAAACACATGTTTAAGCAACTTCCTATGTAACATTAACAACTCCCAGAACCTTAATTAATCCAAATCAGTAAAGGAACTTAAATGTAATCCTATAACGGAAATCTTTGATAGACCATCCAAACCTGAAACGACCTAGTCATTAACCATTAAACTACCTAACTCATAAGCACCAAATCCCTTAGCTCTTGACCCTTAATCGCTTAAAACCTAACCCCTAATCCTTAACCCTTAATCCTTGTACCCTAAATCCCATAATCCTCAAAGCCCCTATCCACTTAACCTCCAACATCTCAATTAATTAACTATTTAGGCACATCTAGCACTAATTCTAGGGCTAAAAATGGAGCTAATGAAGGAGGTAATGTAGGTGAAAAAAAAGGAACTAAACCCAACGTTATCACTGGTTCTATTTCCAGAACTATTTATGATGCTACTTCCGATGCTATTTATGATGCTACTATTACCTGAATTAGCACCTAAATTTTTGGACATCGAAAGCAATGCCAAAAATAGTGCCAAACCGATTAAATAACACTATTTTTTTTTTTTAAATGGAGAAAAATACACAAAACATTCCTTAGAAGAAAAAAAGGGAGCTAATCACAGGGATTTGTTATAGTGAACCTTCAATCTTAGGTCATCAATACAGTTGCATAACCTTGACAACTGTGCAATTCATGTTCTCCCTTGCCCTAGATTGCAGTTGTGCAGTTGTAGTGGGAAGTGAGGGATGTTTGTGTCACTAACTTTCCCAACTATGCAGTTGCATAATCCTTCCTTTCAAATATTGCACATTGTTCAGTTTCAGTGAGAAACCCTACCTCCTTGTATCTCTAAGGTGCTCAATTGTATAGTTCTCTTCATCAGGTGGGCCTATTATTACGCATTGTGCAATTATAATGAGAAAGGGATCACTTTTGGGTCAATAAAGTCCTCAATTATGCAATTCACTGAGGTTGTCTCTCAATCACTGCACAATACGCAATTAAAATGACTATTCATGATCTCCAGATGACTGATACCCCTCACTACTTAATCCTTTTTCCTAGATTTCTCCCTACTATGCATTGCACAGTTCCAGTGGACAGTGATACCTTCCCCATGTCTCTATAATTCCCAAATGCGCAATCCATGTCTCTTACTTCTTGGTCACTCCTCATTATAGATCATCAATCGTCAAGCTCAACACCTTGCCTCTTGGACCCCCTCACTGCGCAATAATACTTTTCATGCCCTTCTTTATTGCGCATTGTGTGATTCTAGTCAATAGTGAGGCATCCCTGATTTCCTATAGCCCTCAACTGCGTAATTCACAACCTACTACTCTCAAAACCCTTGCATGTTGTATAATCTCAATCAACATCTTCTATGAGTAAGAAGAGGTAGAATAGGTGGTTTCTGGACTTATGTTGGATTTTCATGAGTAGTCTCCATCTATAAGTATCATCATTACAACATGACAGGGTAATTATTAAGAGAGGCCATCAAGGAGAGACTACAGGAGAACACTTATGAATAAGGAACAAAGGAAGAATCATCATGAAGAATACAAAGGAATCTTGGATCAATACAAAGATGTCGACTTGGAAGATTTTGATACTTGTCTAGAATATTTGGAGGATGAAGATGAATAATAAGAAAAGATCCATCATGAAGAAGTGAAAGTCATAGAAGCAAAGAGACGATTTTGGCATTGCCACATCATCATGATGTTCCATGTCATCATTTTCAAGTCATGGCATGTACAAGTGTCATCACAATGTCATATGTGTCAATGTATCTTGCCGCATCATTTGTGAAATGTAATTATTGTATTTTATAAAATGAGGAAATGTAAAATGTGTGGAAGACCAAGGGTTCCACATGGAATATGAAGAGTTACTAGAAAGTTCTAAAGTCATGTAGAAGCCTAAAGGTCACATGAGAATTTGAAAATTCATACTAGAAGATCAAGAGTCATGTGGGAGGTAAAGAGTCACATGTGAGGTGGAGAGTCACCTCATTTGTTATAAATACACCCTCATAACTCAAGAAATGAATTTTGCGACTTGAACTCTTCACTTTGGCTTCTCTACCTTGGCATAGGAGAGAATACATTTCTTTGGAGGAGCAAGTAGTGACTTAATGTTCCAATATTGGGACTAGTGTGGCAACATTGCAATTGTACATCTTGGGACTTTTACTTAATATATGAAGCTCTTAGAGTCGGTGCACTTTCATGCATATGTCGTGAATGATTGCGAGATTATTCTTCCATTGTTTACGGTGTATGTTTATGTTAACACATACTAATGAAAATGAACTATTTCGTTGGCTTTGGTATGTATCTTGTTGAATGTGTGTTGTTACTTTATTTTATGATCATTGTTGTCTTTTGAACTACTTTTAAGGTTAGCTAATGATCCTCTTATTCTCTTGCGAGTCTCTTTTAGGATAGTAATATTACTTCTCTTCTAGAGGCTCTCTCTCTCTTTCATAGTCATGAAAGCACCTTATATACATTGCAATTGTATGCCTCACAGTTTCAACTTACTTGCTTGTTTCAAATATTGTTTGTATAATCTTTTATGTTAATAATTATGGCAAAGGAATATTCCTAAGATTAAATGGAAACCAACCGTATTTTTGGTTGGGGATCCTACTCCAAACGGTGTGAGGTCTAATTGAGACTTCATACCAGGGAGACCCCCTTAGTTAATATATTTCCAACACCATCAACAATTGGTGCTAGAAGGAAGGTCAGATCACAATATGATCCCATTGAGTATGTTTTGAATCTCTTATCTTGAATGGAACATTCCCAAATCATAATCTCAAGGTGTTTTTCTAATATATCCAATATTAAACTTTCAATCCCTGCGAACGTTTTTACAACTTGTCTCAATTAAAGTTTGACGGTGATGGTGTAATATCCATAGCTGAGCATACATCTCAATTTCTTCATTTTTGTGAATCTCATGAAATCGATTGTGAAGATGTTGCTTGTATACTATTCACCATCACTCTTGAAGGTTGAGTTAAAATTTGGTGGCATACCTTACCATCTACTTCTATTCATTCATTTGAAAAAATATTCAAGGAGATTCATCAAGCCTTTGACAAGTACGATTACCAAGATGTTTATGAAAGAATTAATCAACTGAGAATGATGTCTGATGAATGAACATAATATTTTTCTTGACTATATTTCTTCACTTATGCTATGGGTTTCCTAAAGTAAGATGGGGATTGGGATTTCTTCAAGGAAAAGTTTTAGCACTAGGTTCAAATATCCTTGAAGCAATATGAACCTGAATCCTTGGTTAATAGTGATCTCCCAAATTTTATTAATCATGACTCATCTCTAATCTCAGAGGAGGAATAAACCACTCCTTTTATCCCCACTCCTCCTTTCGATGTTGGCATTGGGAAATTTGAAAATCGAATCATTGATCCATTTATCCTATCTATATTTCCTTAATGTGACCAAGGCCTCATCTTATCATATTTATCCTATCTATATTTCCTTAATGTTATTCTAATCTCATGAAACAATAGGTGAAGATTGATGCCTTGACTCCTTCAGATGTCATTGATGTGCATAATCCTAATCTTGAATTTGTATTGATTGAAGGTGTTATTTCTTCAAGGGACACCTGTCATCCTCTATCATCTGCATGTCATGATCCTTCGTACCTTGATCCACTTGATCAATCTCCTCCACCAGCTAGTTCTTCGGATACTCTTAATTTTCAATTTGTTGGTCCAAATTGTGATCAAGTACAAGGTGGTCACATTTCTCAACTAGGGAGACAAGAGTGTGAATATGGTTTTAATCTCTCTTATATCTTTCAAAATCCTCCATGTCTGATGTTCCTTCATTCTTGGTTGATCTAGAACTAGTCATTTCTACAGTCGATTTAATGAAATAAAATTTCTTAACTAGGAGAAAGATTTGGTCAACAATAATCCTGATAATAATAGTTTCACTAATATACATGTTGGTGAATTCCGAGGTACATTGACCAATTCCTTGATTTATTAAGAAAGATTCGATTTGAAAATTTTAAATCTAGAATCCTATTTGGGCAAAGAAGATTATCTTATGGACACTTATTCTTGATCCCATTGTCTTTTGTGTCCTCCTGCTTGCAATGAATTAACATGTGATTAAAATATTCCATGCTCTTTGAATTCATAATCTGATGAGCTGAATTGTAAATCGACAAAATACATTGAGATTATTCATGAAGAAGAAGAAAGTAATCAAAGCATCAAGCATATATCCCTTTCTTTGCAAATTCCAGTCTTGCAATAGGATAATCCCATAATTCATATTTCTCATGAATTTCCTCCGATCTATACATCCTTAAATGCTCAATCAGAAGAACCTTATTATTTGATTAATCTGTTTTTTGAGGTTCAAAATCAAACCAGTGATGTAGATGGATACCCATTTGATAATAATGATCTTGTTGAAATAACTAACTGTAGTTTTCCACATGCAATGCACATCCTAGCTAATCTCTTAAATGCTATTATCCAACATTCCAAAGTTTCGAGACTTGTCAGGGAGAAGAGACAATTCAAATCCCGTTGATGATTATGACAGGTTCTCGTGATGCTGATGAGATCCCCGAAATATGTCAGATATGAATGTTCTCACAAAATTATTTTCTCCATATTGATTCACTCGATGCAGTCTCATTCTTAATAAAATTTTGGGTTTTCCGAGATAGTTTTTCTATTTTTCAAGATTGGGTTTCTGATTGGATAGAGGATTATGTTAATTTATCTTCATGTAAACCTCTTGCATTGAACTCGGGACTGGAATACACATCCTCGATGGATGCACAAAATTCTAAAGCTTATCCTTTTAATTATCATGATAAATATTCTCATCAGCTGAAGGATTCACATCTGTCAAACACTTCTAAGTATAATTAGCTCCTGGTCTTTCTTGTGAATATTGTAATGATAATCATTTTCATTTTAGCACAAAATATCCTCTTGAGTAGTAGTGAATGCTTGATTTATTTGGTGAATCAAATTCCTCATCTTGACAAATTAATTTCTCTAGTTGATACAAAGGTTGGATCTGATTCAACACATGTTGACCCACTGTATCTTGATTGGTTTCTCATATTTGTATACTAGCATTCATCTTTAATTCTTCTGATCAGATACAAGGTAGTGCCTTTTCGTATTCAACCTGTGAAGAGAATGATTCTATTATTCAAAGAATTTATCTAGCTGCACAAACTTATCCATTTTTATGTTCAAATAATGGATAATTTGATGTCTTAATCAACCCATATGATCATAACATTAGCCTTAACACTTGTCTTTCAATTTATTATTTTCCCATGAGTGTATCTGAAGATAATTGTTTTAAATTTGTTGATTCCATCGAGGCCATAAATGCCTACAATTCATCATTTCATTTTTTAGATACTTGTCAAGTAGTTGAAGCATTTCAGTTGTCGTTGATGGTTATGTCAAGCATTCATGATCTTGAAAATCCTTCTGAACATGATAAGATTCAATTTCCCTTACAAAATTATCCCCTTGATTTTGTGTCATTAATTGAAAATTCATTCTCTCAAGGATTTCAAGGTTTTTAAGAGGATTAGTTTGAACTTCATGATCAAATCTATGATTGGCTGGAAGAATTTTATTTAACAAGTCTTATTGCTAATAATAAGCTTCAATCCCTCTTGATTTTTGTTAAGGATAAAAACACGAACAAAGGAAAATTCACAAGAAGTTTTCTAGGTTTGTATGACTTTTTATTATCTAAAAGGTAAGGTTGTAGATTGGTTAAGGTTAGTTGTTATGTCACATCTTTCTGCGTTTAGCAAATACCTTCTATATATTGTGAAAAATATTCACAATCATACTTGTATTTTTTTGCATTGCTTTATATTGTTTTTAATCACTCATATCTTTCTATTTGCAAATCAGGAGTAGCTTCAGTGGCTACATTGGAAATTTCACTATACTTAACCCTCGCCTTTTATCCAGTTAGATTAGGAGTAGGTTTGGCTGCATTTAGTTTTCTTTTGAATTGCATTGACCTTCCATTTATCCCTACATCTAGTTTGTGCATTTTCTTTGTATTTAGTTCCCCTCTTGCATGTTGCTTTTATTTTGAGTCCTACATTTGCTTGTTCTTTTTATTTTGTACTTCTTGCCTTATCATGTCTTTCCTTTTGTATTTTGTTCAATAAGACTATACGTGAAAATTTCTCTCATTTGGATAGAAAGATGATTTGGAAAAGTTTTGAAAAGGAAATTGTGATAGCAAACAACTCTTGGCTAATATATCTTCATATTATTTGTTTTGGCCTACATATATCTAAGGACAATGATGTCTCAATGGAAAATACGTCCATTCAACTAGAAATCCATAAGTAGAACCATGATTCTCATATCTATTTTATGATCTCCATTCCTTGAATTGGTGTTAGAATTGAATGGCGTTTTGCATGCCAATCCAATAAAGTAGAGAAGGGAAATGGGAAAACTAATGGCGAACGTATTAATTACATAGGTATATAAATGTCTCTGAAGGAAAAACCTCTATTTCTATTAGGTCCCTATAATAATAGTGTATCCCCCTTAATTTTATTGTTATTTCATCCCCCTTATTGTTATTTTTGTGACAATGTGGCCCCCATATTGTTATTATTGTGCCCCATAGAAGCCCATTATTTTTATTGGTGTGCCCTTACATTATAATTGTTATGTAGGATCTGATTATGTTGTGACCCCTTATACTCCTATATACACAAAGGAGGTATTTTCATTTGTATCATCCAAGAATTGTTCATTTATGTAATGCAAAGGAGGTTTCCCTCTCAAAGAGGGGAATTTTTAAGTCATTGATCTATCCTTTATTCTATTTTGTGAGTTGGTTGCATAACATTTGGTATCAGAGTTGATTATGTTTCCTCGTTTCTCTTTGATACGCCTTAATTCAACTTCCTTTCCTTTCCAAAAAAATTTCAAGAAAAGTTCTTGAAAATTAAAAGCTATCATCCCCAAATATTTTAACCATTGGACCCATAGTACAACATCAACACAACCCATTGTAATGGAAAACATTGTACTATTCAATACATATTACCCCATGGTTAGCTTGATATTATGACACTTTCTAAAGAAATTTATAGTTCCTCCATTTTCAACCATCACTTGACACTCTAGGGTTGGATATAGGAATAAATTCAATTCCTGCACTATCTTACAATGAATAAAATTATGGGTACTACCTGAATCAATCAACACTATTACTTTTTTCTTCTTGATATATCATTTTATCTTGAGAGTTTGAGGAGTGGTGATTCTTACCAATGCATTAAAATATATGGTCAGATTCATTTCTTATTTCTCTAGGGTTGGTTCATGGTGTATATCCTCCTCTTTTTATGTTTCTTGTTCATTTTCTTACCCCTCTTCAAAATCTATGTAAAATAATTTATTTTCAACGCACTTATGACCTTCAGTGTATTTGATATCATAACTATAACAAAGCCCTTTTTCTTTTTTTTCCTCCAATTATTGTGGTGTCAATATTATAGGTTGTGGAAGGCTATGAGAAACAACACTTCCATCTTTATAGTTATGAGTGGTAGAATTCCTTGTTTCCATAATTTTTCTTTCAACTTTTCTTGCCACCCTGAATGTCTTCTCCAATGAATCAGGTTCCCAAAGATGAACCTCATATTTGATGTTATCCTTTAAAGTCCCTATGAATACATAAATCTTATGCTCCTCTGGAATATCACTAACCCGATATTCAATTTTTGGAAGTCCTGAATGTGCTCCGCCATTGAACCTTTTATTTGAGATTTATCAATTGACTAAAGAATGTGTTGCTCTTTGTATCCTCATAATGTGGTATCATTTCCTCCCTAAAAATTGACCAAGTGAAAAGTGGTTTACGTGAAAAAATCCATCGATACCATACAAACTAATTGGGTTATAAATATAAATTTGCAATTCATACCTTTTATGAGTGTTGCACATCATGGAGATAAAAATATTGCTCCATCTGTAGTATCCATGTAACCGGATCCTTGCCATCAAACTTCCTCATATCGATATTTGGAATGTGGTGTTTCTTAAACCCAACATTGGAGTCTCTAAAATCATAATTCATATTCCTTTTTTCCTCATCATGATTTTCATGGATTACCTTGTCACCACTGGGAAGCATTTCTTCTAGCATCTTTGTCAAACCTTCCTTCAACCCCTCTATCTTGAAATTCATCATTTCTTCCATGTATTATTTTAAACCATCATTCAAAACTCTGATGTCCCTTTTTATACCATCTATCTTAAGATTGATCATGACTTCCAATTCATTTTTAGTTACTTTTTGCGAGAGCGAAATTTGTTGCACTTGGTCTCGTAATTTTGATATATCATGATGTATTTCTTTTTCTTCGTCTTCATGTGTAAGAGAAGATATTTCTGGTTGATTACTAGTTGTGTCCATTTTTTTTTTAGGCATTTTGGAATCAAACAATGATATATATGCTTCACTATGGCCTTTGAATAACTTCAAACTGAATTTTCAAACAAAAGTTATGCAAAATTTAAAAAAAATGCACACATTATTCTTGTTTTTTAGGAGCTCGATATTGAAACTATTGTATCTCTGTAATTTTAGATCTCCCATATGTAGAGGTAATTTAATTACTTAAATTCTTTTTTCATAGATTATCAACCCAGAGGTCTATGGACTTGCGAGACACACGTGCACCATGTGTGCTAGAGATCGGTTTCCAATTTCGAAAGAAAAATCTTAATCTATTAAATGAAAAAAATGACAATTGATATAAAAATAAATCTATTCTAGAAAACAATAAATCACACCACACTTTTCGAAATTAAAAATCAAACTTAACCAGAGGCACCCATAAGCAAGCACCTGGCAGAGACAGCAAGACCTACCCTTAATAAAGAAATTGCCTACCCTCTAACAAATATTGTCGGAGCTTATTCATCACATGGTCTCATGGATGGCTTCAGGTCCATAAGATACCACAACTTTCGGTGTTCTATGATTGACCTCCGAGTAATGAGTAGGTAGTTCGATTCCTCTGATTCTTATCTTCCTGGTATCGCAATAAGGGGATTCAGAACAATAAGTTGAATCGCTACATAAATTTCCGTTATTAACAATAAGACTCATTGTTCGAGTAGGAATCCGGGTTTTTCCGTTCCTTCTCTTCAATAATGGTAAGAATTCGGAATGATACGAATTTCTCTTCATTTTGTTGTGCTCGGCGAATAAGCTGCCTAAGCATACTCCTTCTGATCTAGAGGGATTTATCCTCTCTAAGTCTTTTTCTTGCATGGAAGAACGCAACTGTTGCGAAAACCAGGATTTTGGTAGGAGGCGGCACCCTTTTTTTTTATCCAGTAGGCGGAACCATCTTGTTTTGGTTCTTCTCCACATTCTTTCCGGGTGATCTGGAAATTTTCCCTCTATTTTATTTACTGATATTTCGATATGGGAATATTTCCTCACTTTTCTCCCCATGGTTCTTACATAATTCTCTTCAATAGATATTGGATCACCGCGGGACACTTTAGAACGAGTTATGTTACCCATTGAATTATTCACACGAATCTTTCGGTGACTTATCGGCTGCCTCGCTTGAGGAATAGTTTCACGGAAATGAAGACGAATCGGGATGACGTCCGATCTTGTTTCTGGATTGAGTGGAAAAGGTATATGTGAAGCTCGTTCTGTCCCTCCGTGCATCTCTGTGATGGGTAAATTTCCATGAGAAAGGGGCGACTTTCGTATGGCTTGTAATTTGATGTAAATGTGAAAATTCTGTCTCGGAGAAAGATTTTTCCTAATAGATCTTCTCTTGCTTCTCGATCTTCGGGGAATGCGGCGTTGTATTCTTGTCAGTTTTTTGTTCCAAACATTTTCTAGAGGTGGACGACGAGTTTTAGATCTTAATGCGGGCGTATCTCGCTGGATCGGTCTTTTTCATTAACCACATCGCGTATAACGAGAATCGGACCCATATCCTTTGCTGCTTCATCGGATGATTTGCTAGACCTATATCTATCCGCCTTTTTCTCTCGAAAGGGTGTGATGAATGGATAATAACCTGCCAGCGTCGAGTGTCCTCTTCCTATCACTCCGGGAGATATCTTCACCCAACCCAGTGAGTGGTTAAAGCCGCTTCATGACCACTTACTCAACTAAACGGATCGATGATTCGAGCTACGATCCCATACGACGCTAAAGCGTAATTACATATATAATATATGCATTATCTGCCTCCCGCTCGGCAATAACAAGTCTTTCCCTCACCATGAGCGATTTAAATACTAAGTAGAATTAGCTTTGTAATCGAAATGTTTAGCAATTAGATTCCAATACGTGAATATCGCTTTATTTAAGCAATCCTTGAGTGATTCTGTCCACCCACCATGCATGGGAAAGAGACCTGAACAACCCATTCTTGTTTCCCCACGCACTTACGAATGATGAAAGTAAGTTCCTGGCTCTCAGAAGCAGTAAAGTTCGCACTGGTCTAGGCCTGGGGGGTGGGTAAAGATCGAAGGGGGGATTTGGTTACAATTCCTATTGACGCCAGATACCCTAGCTCTGTCCGAACCTCAATAGCTGCACCTGAACCCGCTGCTTGGACGATCGAAAATATTGCACTAATCCGAATCTATGTGCTTTCATTCATTCCGGTCTGTCTCAGTCCTATCAATGCAATGGAAAGTTAGCTCCTTTTAACAGTACTCTCAATCAATAAATCAATGGCTATATCCAAGGTATAGGCTATTAAGGTCCTGCCCCCATCCATACCATATAAATAAGATAATTCAATCCTGGCTCCCGAAATTCCAGCACAGTATAAGTTCCCAATCCACTCTCTGGAGACAGTTTCTTTCTGATTACTGCTGCTGTGTACAGAATCCTGAGCCTTGGCACTCTCAACATGGATTTTTTGTATGCATCATATGGAACATCATTACTCAGAAATCCTTCCAACACATTGCTCCATGATCGCCCTGAAAGCATGGCATAAGGGGTGGTCCACCATGATTACATCCATTATAGTATTGATTCGAGGGGCAGATTTCGAGGGTCCTTTATCTCTAGCTGGTATGGGACGAGAAGAAAGTCCAAACACATGTTTACCAGGTTCAGAATATCTGGCTCGAAGCTCCCTAGGGGGCTGGGGCATAATGTTATTAGCAAGTACAGATATGGATAACATAATCGTTTATAGGGACACAAAACAGGACTCTCTGTGAGGCGCAGGCAACCTCAGAAGAACACCGGTCGGACAGAAAATAAGGAACAGGTGCAGGCTCAGCTCCTTTTACTTTTATAGGGGAATTTCTCCCTGTTCTATGGATTGTAAGGCATCTAATAAATCTTAGCTGAAAATCTTCAACAAACAATATTGTAAGGAGCCTTTGGGTTTTAAGGAGCAGCCTGGGCAGGCATTGAAGTGCTTTGTCCAGGAGTTTCAGTACTGGAGGTTCTCAGGTTGAGATGAAGAGGAGGCTCTGCTACTGCTTTATCCCCAGCCTGAGGTTGTACAGTAGGATGCCCTTCGCTTGGTTGGCTCTGTTCCTAGAAAATATGCTATCCCTTTATTCAAGAGAGTGAATAGCCTAAAGAATACTCCCCAGGTCCCTCTCCCTCACTACGGACGGATAGGGAGTCGGCTCACTCTCCTTTTCTGTCAGCTCTAGAGATATGAGATAATTCATTTGGATCTTATCTTTACCTTACAGAAGCACCATTAAGAAGGGGCTGCTGAGGCAGGCAACCTCGGCTGCTTTCTGGTTCTATTGTTGTTTCCGTTATTCGCAAGAGTAGGGCCAATGCATGTCTCCCATACGCTACAACAAGGTAATGGTAAAACGAGGCCCTGCCGGATCTTGCCTCGAGGTTCAAAGACCTGTCTGTCTATCGGGTGGCTTGGTTACCGAATCGTTCTTATCTTGTACGCATGTGTGTTGGCAAGTAAACACAACTTAAAAACTGATAAATAGTGAGCGTGCGTGCGTGTTGGTAATAGAAGGTGAACGTCTTGTGTACGTCGACGCGGGCGGATCATTAAGCTTGACGGGTGGAGCAAGCTTGACTATGCCACCCCCACTGGAAATGAGGCCTTCAGGAGGCGGAGCTACGAGCGGAAGCTAAGGCCTTCGACAGATCTGTCATATGCTCCGCTACCAATGATCAAACGCTTTAGACCGCTACCGAATATATAATCTCTGTAAATAAGTATATCACTTAGCTAACATAGCCTGCATAATTTATTCTATCCTTGGTCGAAATCTGTTACATTCTATCCCCTAATATAAGCCCAGTCGAAGGAAAGTAGGCAGCCTGGCTGGTAGTCTACTCGCACCGGTTACCTACTTCGCGTAGAAGTATTGTGGGCGATGTTTGAACTAACTTGCAAGACAATTATCCCTTTATCCCTCGCCAGTGAATCAATCTATTAGGCGTCCCTACCTGGAAGGCAGGGGATCGTAAGGAAAGCCTAACTAGAATATTGAGTGTAATTATATACGAGTATCCCGTTTCACTATGCCAATTTCCTTTTACACAGTCGCTGAGAAAGAAGGGATGGAGTCACTCACTATTCATATGGTGAGGGTTCAAATAGCGATAGAACACACGCAAATGACCATTCAGGGGAGAAGTAGCAAGCAGTAGAGCTTGTAAGTTGAGCTAGGTTGGATGGATGGTCGATTAGCTGAGAACTGCTCCCCTGGCTACTCCGATTCTGGATGGCACGACTGGCTCTGGATGATGCCGGTGGTTCAATAGGTGTTGCTTAAGCTACTAGATTGACTACTGCTGCTGGTGCTCGTTCCACTGGATCTAATTGCTGCTGGATCTACTATTGCTTCAACTACTGAACCAACCAACTGATGTATTTTCATGAACTACCTACTTGATTATCACGAACAACTACCAAGAAGAAGAGATGTATGTTGCTAAGACAGTACTCATATGACGATAATTTCTTAAACTGACTTGATGGTTAGCCCTTCGTAGGGTACAATAGGTCCTTACTTTATGCTTACAAGTGCTAACTTGGATGGGTATTGCAAGGTCAGTAAATAAATCAAGCTTTAAGGGTGAGCCAGCCGAACTCTCGACAATAGGAGAGGAACATAGTCGCTTGTCTGCATCGGGCAAGGACCTTTTGTAACCTGCTTGAAGCACACCTCCCCGTTTCTTAACACTCCTTGGCTTAAAGCTTCCCTAGGTAAGACATAACCTTACCTTCTTCCCTACGTCAGGCCTAACCTTACCTTTCCATACAAAGAGAAAAGGGAACTTCAGTGAAAACTGAAAACCGTCTCAATGGCCTTGCCATTTAGCGCGTTATATAATTCGACCCTTGATTCGTCCATCCTCAATATGATTCTTGGCCAATACATCTTCAAAAATAGATAAGTTATGGAAAGAAATAGATAAGTTATGGAAGGGTAAATACACTCTATTCTTAAATAAATAGGGAAGCAATCCTCCTGTGGAATGTGAAATCGATCAAGTTCATGAAGCCCTTTCCTTTTTAATACTACCCAACTGCCTTAAAGAACCTTTCTCTTACCAGTCGCTACCTTAGCTACGTGCTTGAAAGGGAGGGAATGCTTTCAGACCAAGAGCACTGGATGGGATGGATGTGCTGGCAGACAGAGGCGAGAGCCAATCGGAGATGGGTGAGTGGGAATACGGAATCGGAATCGAAATGAGGCCTTGGATACAAAACACCTGCCAGAAACACTTTCTCTTACAGCCCTACCAACAACCGCATGCTTATAACGAAATGCTACCAAGACTTGTACGCCGGATTGGATGATGTGGGAATTAAGAGAAATGCTCTCAGTTATCTACTTGCTTAAAGAGAAATGCCAGTTCCAGACCACGGTGGAACATGTCGACCCAGTTCAATGACGGGTGATATTCTAATAAACACCCCATCTCAGATGCTTTTTCGAATTCACTTGAACCGACCTTGGAGCAAAAAAGACTAGTTATAGTGAGTAACACCCAGGCTGATGAAGTCCAAGGGGGCTCGCCCGAAAACTAACTAGCTATTCACTGCCTCATCAGACTTACCTTTTCATGATAGCTTGCCTGGCCGGACTTACCTGTTATGTGGTCTTTCTGGGATAGCTTGTAGAAGAGGGATAGCTTGGAGTCGGTTAGATTTTTAGTACCTTGGTTGGAATAGCGAACTATCACGTATGTCATACAGCATGGAAACACATTATATTGGTTGAGATCACATATAAAGTCAAGGAATCATATAACATCCAAATCATTCTTATGCGTGCATGGAGGAATGCAGGGGCTCAACTTAATAATAGGAAAGTTGAGGAACTTACTCGGTTGGATGGAAGAACTAACTCTCCAAAGTGGTGGGTATTATGACTAGCCTGTTACTATTACAAATTAATTTCTAAGAAAAATACTACTAATCAGTAACCAAGAAATACTCAAATGATACTACCTAACATATTTCATAGTAGCTTGTCTCAATACCCCTCACTCGAACTGTAATTTTATCACTCTTCGAACATTTTATCACTTGGATCACATAGAAGGAAGATCAATTCATTTGCTTATATTACAATGCACCCTGCTCTTATCTTTCATTGCAATTAGGAGCGGAGAGGCTCGATTGACGACCGCAAGTAAGAAGGATTGACTCTAACTACAATTTATGGAACTGCCTCCTAACATTTGAACCGAACCTTAGGATGTAGTTCCCACTTTAGTTATTAGTTAGCCATTTATATCAATTGAACTTAGGTGCAGACCTGGGTTTACTTTATGCTTATAAGGGAAAACAAAAGGTTAAACCCCAAGCGTTTTCAACCTTGTTTCGTAGGCCTAAACCACCTCTAACTTACTTTGACTTCTCATGTTTCTACTATTGGAAGAGATCAACCTGTCCTCTATTGGGTAATCTCCACCAGTACTTGTTATTTCACTTGCAACATTTAAACCCACTACACGCAACATCTACAAGGAGCAGATTAGTTTTTCCTGATCTTGGAAGGGTGCTTAATTCAATGAATTTACCCTTAGGACATGCAGACCAATGGCAATTCCCTGACAAGTGTGCCTTGAAACATAGTTGGAATATGCCTCTCAAGCACTATGTCTGAACATCCCTTCATCCTTCTAGCCCCACTATCCAGAATGGCTCTTCATTAATGACAAGAAAGTAAATATATGCTAATGACATGAAATGAAATCTAATTTAGGAAAGTAGGAAATCTGATCTATCATACTTGCAAGAATTGAAAAACACACCACTCATGAAATGAAATCTATTCTAATGGTAATCAAGGAATTAATTCAAATCTATGAAATTCAAAACAATGAAATCTTAACTAGGTAAATGAAAAGTCAAACAACCAATCTTACCGTGAAAAAATAGTAAATTATATGAGCATATGAAAGCAATAGCAAAAATACAGCAGAGATTGCCAAATGAAGAAATTTGTTAGGCATAAATAAATGAAAGAATATTGATACATCACATTGTTAGATAGATGGGTCAAAGGAAAGATAGTGGAAATGGGAAATAAAGTAAAGCATAACCAAATCAAAGTGAATATCACTCATGAGCATTATGTCGAATTCAACTTATTTATTCAAAACATGAGAATTTCTCAAACTTTACACATGCCTTTGAGAGGAGAAGACTCTCCTATTTGTCCAAGAACATAAGAAGCTGCCCTATTAATGGAGATCAACTATTTTCTCCATAGAGCCATAAAAATATCATATAGTTACAACCAAA
The DNA here is from genome assembly GCA_034641835.2 of Pinus albicaulis. Taxonomy (NCBI): domain Eukaryota; kingdom Viridiplantae; phylum Streptophyta; class Pinopsida; order Pinales; family Pinaceae; genus Pinus; species Pinus albicaulis. The sequence goes on from CM076569.1 coordinate 433,346,985, forward strand.
TAGCTAATGATGAGACACATATCCTCTTTGACCTTTATCCATATCTCCTTCCATATCTTGAAGGAAATTAGAATTTGTGCATTGGAGGTCACATAAGGGTGCCTTGGAAGCTTCCAAATGACCTACACATGTCATCAAACTCAAGCCACTTTTAGGTATAAGAAAATACATGTTATTTTTCTAAATTTTAATCATAAATCCACTCTAAATACATTAAATTAATAACTTTAGAAAATACAAATATTAACCCATATGGTAATGAAAGTGTAAGCTTATGAAGTGACAAGATGATGAAATGAGGGCAATAAAATCGAAAGAAGGGTGAAAGTGTATGACATTTTGAAGACATTTTGGAGGCCCAACATAATCCCCAACTTAAGTTAATGCATGTCCTCATGCAATCTATTGCATTGATCATGATTGTTTTGCTTCTATATGAACTTTGGCTGATGTTGATTCTTCTTTATACTTTGCATAATCATTTCATAACTTTGTTCCTTTTTGCAAAGTGTTCTTTTGAAAAAAAATTGATTGCAACATATTACCTTGGTTGGTTCTTGTGTGGAAACCAAATTTTATTAGTATTGGTTCTTGCGTAACAATATTTTTCTTATTTTTGTGTTGCATAAAAATATTTTTGAAATCATTTAATCAATCATCTAATGTGATGATTCTTCGATCATCATTTGCAAAACATATAAATTTTTAAATCATAATACAATAGTAGTTGTTTGGAAAAGTATGTTGGTTAGGATGACACGTGACATAAAAGATGATGAAATATGAATGTGATATGAGGTATGAACATGAATTAGTATCCCCCTACCCTAACTAAAGGTATTTTTAGTTTTTATGAAATGAGAAAGGGAATATGGTGAAGTATTTTCCAAAAATTATAATTTCAGTATTGAAGGAATTATACGATAAAAAGGCTAGAAAAGAACATAACTTTACTTACCTATGAAGTGGACAAACTGTGCATATGTAGAAAAGTTGTGGCAGCTGCTAGATCATGGATCAAAAGATGAATTCTAAAAGTGGAATTGTGGTACTCTCATATGGTCAGAAGCATATTGCTGCAATTGTTGATGGAGTCATGAAAAGTATATAGTTTTCACCTGCTACAAAATTCGATGGTACAATTCTAGTCATGCGAATAAATGTGTTGTTATCGAGCATGAAGAGAAGTCATTGGATTACCGACCATTAATGAATGTTGTTAACCAATGCGAGGAAAAATCACCATTGATGTCAATGAGTGCCAAGGTACCTAAGTACATCTTGCGAAGTGCGAATAGATGAGTTGATGTCGAGCTACTTGCAAGATCCAATGATCAAGGGACATTGATGTATTCCCATGCTTGTCAGTGAGAGAACTTGTCATTAAGGCATACAAGCCTTAAGGTACTAATAAGAACTCTAGTATTGAACCTAGATAATGTCGGATGTCGATAGGCCAAGATTTGTTAAAAAGGAGGCCTTAATGAATCCTCCATCACCTAACACGGGCATAAAACAATAATTTTGAAGGACTCTGGATGAAATATTTTGCAGTGGATCAAGGTTTATTTGAAAAAATTAAAAGGGAAATGGTATGAATAAGTTTTTTAGGAGAGTTCAATGCTTTTATTTCTCAGTTACAGGTTAATGAAAGCAAGGCAGGAAAATATAATGACTATGAAGGAAAATGAGATGAAGATTTTATTGACTAAATGAGTAGGAATGCGATGGTAAAATTGGTATCTGAGAGGCTTTCAATTGGTGATATGGATCTGATTTGACATTATTTATCCAAAATTATGTGCTCATGTTTGGATATCTCATCTTTGATGTTACTATGATCATGTTCTTTTTGAATGAAATGTGGTCTTTGAGAGACATTATTTTGCTTATGGTCATTTGTTTATCTTCCTGGAACCTGCAAAAACTTGGTATTTTTTCTGCAATGAAATGTAAGATTATAAGAAGAGAGAGGTTATTAATCCCTCTATTTATGACATTAACAAAAAAAACTGAGAATTGGTATTAATAAAACAAATTCATGAAAGAAAATCAAATGAATTTTACCTGTTTCGAAACTAGTGCCTTAGTTTACGTATCATTTCTTGCCAGTAATTTATTCATACTTTTATTGTTTCAAATTATGATGAAATCTTTCTCATTGTATGTATCTCATTGATATATTTCTAACAACGTTTGAATCATCTAAAACCGATTTCGTATGAGAAAGTTATGCTTATTTTTTTTTTTTGTAAAACCGTGAAAATAGTCGTGGGTGAGTGTGACATGGCAACATGATGCTAGTGTGAAAGATGAAGTAGGCAGATAAGATGGCATGCTGATCATGAATTTTGATTATAATGAGTTGTCACAAAATAGACCATTGAATTAAATACATAGCTGCAGATTTTTTTTCAGCTTCAAAACTGCATAGTTTCTACATCTAAAAATCCTACGTGGACAGTTAAGTATACACAACTATGCAAGTAATTAGTCCAATATTCAAATTAACAAATGCATTTTCCAAAAAAATGAGCAAATCCCTACTTATTCTATTGATTGAACAAAAAATACAGTGATCAAATTTTATTTAAAAGACATTTTTTTTGTTGTTGTTAACAACAGAGAAATTTCTAGAATTTTATTACCTTCAGATGTTGACGCCATAGTATTGTTTGCTTCTTTTCTATGAGACTCAAAGAAAAATTATCATTCAGTATAAAAACACTTTATGGAACAAAAAGAAAACATTAGCATAAATCTCTCAAATCAAGCACGAAACAATTAATTTATCCAGAGAATTTCCATCGACTAATGAAAACCCTGATTGTGCATTAATCTCCTTGAGCAATCTGCCATTTCTATGTATTAATCATTATCTTAAAATGCATAACACTTCAAAAAACACAATTTATAAAATCTTCTTCCTTGAAATTAAAGAGTTAGTGGGCAGTCGCTTCATCTGACATTCCACATTTAGAATCCCCATATGAAACAAACTGCTTCCTGTGAAATGAATGCACTCGAAATGAAGATTGTATTTTATCTATGATAACGAGAATCAAATCCCTGCTTTCTCTCTTGGTGCACCTCAATCACCCGACTAATTAATCCCATGCCTAATCTAAAACACCACTAAAACTTACCGATCAAATGTGGGTATAACCAATCTGAATAGATGACCCCAACATCACCCTACCATTATCAGAACTCCAAACTAAAGACCGTCATTGCTGGGGTGGCTTTAACTGGGAAACACTGGGTGTAAATGTGTGAGGATTTGTAGGCAGTTGAAACAACCCCAAATCACAACAACCATATTTGCTTTTAGTTAAGAGAATTTTTTTTTACAATCATTGTCGGGATTCAACTTTGTGGCCAAAAAAACTTAATGTTCAAGCTTCCGAGTGTTATCTTGGTGGATCCACGTCCTGTAGATTAGGTAAACCGGATCTGATGCTTCCATCATGGCTGAAACTAAAGAAATTATATACCCGTGCATTAAATTGAAAAATCGTTTTTTTTCACATAATCTGGAAAACAAGGCTTCAAAGAATCCCGAAGATCTCTCAAATGGTTATGAATTTTAGAAAATTGCTAACAGAGAACATAATTGACCCTGTTCCAAAGAAAACCAATGTTTTATTTTTTTGAAATTCGATTCCAATTAGTCATAAAACATGTTTTAAAATTATTGGTCAAAAATACTACTCTTTCGGATTCATTTTCAGATTTGGTTGCAGAATTGATTTGTTTCTACAACTAAGAAGATAAATCCTACCATACTTTCTAGATTTGTGCAGATGGTATTGTTTCCATATCCGTGGAATCGTGGTTCTTTTAGGATCATTATCTGTTGACTCGGTGATGATGAATTAGAAATAAAATTTTCATTCCTTCTGATCTAAATCAAATCTGCTATGGCTCTGATTTGGTGGCGAGTGAGGAATCCTTCACACGGATAATCTAGTCAGTCAATTCGGATTCCCGCGTTGTGCTAAATATCGGGCAATGACATGGTAATAAATATTTTAAAATTATTTTATTTAAATGTTAAATATTTAACCATCCGGCAAAAAAAACTATCGCAGGTACAAATCACGAAATCTTCGTTCAAAGCAATGAGAGCTACGTGTCAAATTACAAATTGTTAAATGCCACCGGGACAACGAATTGAATTTAAACTCGCCCGTCTCCCTGCAAAAATGGATTTGACTTTTGACTTTGTTAAGAAAACCACACCAACGATTACAAATAACAAATTCTTTTTTTATTTGCAGGCTCGTTTGTTTTTATTTGTTGGTTTTCTGAATGGCCGAAGCCTCCAACAATTGGATTGGATTCTGCATGAATTTAAAACTTTGCAAGGGTTGTGCCATGAATATTATGCAACGATTTGTTTAGTAAAGTAAACCTTCATTTTATTTGATTTTGTTAGATTGATTTGGGTACGCAAAGCCCAAGCTACACACAAACAACTGTGGGTCTTTAACTTACACACAAACAACTGTGGGTCTTTAACTTACGGGTCATGGGTTTCATTTAATTTTTAATTCACAATTTTTTTTTAATGCATATTTTATTTCATGACTTTTGTTTGTTTTTGTTTTATTATGCGTGTTTTGTTTTATTCGTTATTTGATTGGTTTGTTTTTTTAATTTTGGATTTTGTTGTTTGTTTTTGATTTGTTTTGTATTATTTATGTTTATTTTCCAAAAAAAAAAAATGTTTTATTTTTATTTCTTTAATGTTTGGATTCTGTGTTTTTTAATTCTTTTATTTTAAATGTGTTTTGCATGTTTTTTTTGCATGTTTTATTTTATGATTTTGTAATTTCTTTTGGTTTTTGTTTTTTATTTTTTATTTTTATTTTTTTTGTTTATATATATATATATATATATATATCCCAAAATTAAAAAAAAAAAAATTTAATATATCCTAAAAGTTTATTAGGATTTTTTTTTTTTTAAACATTAAAAACTCAAAAGGAAAAAAAAATCTATATAAGCGCTTGAGTTTATTTTTATATTCTATATATTATTATTATTTTCTTAATATATTTTTATTGGTCAAAATGATTTCTAACTTAAATTTGAACTGTGCAAGAAAAATGAAAATTGAAATTGCCTAAAAATAAAAATGAAATTGCACAAAAACTTAAATTGAAAAATTGCATGGATTTGAAAGTAAAAATGAAATTGAAAAACGAAATGGAATTCTAATTTAAAAAATTGAAGTGGAACCAAAATTTTAAACAAAAAGGAATTCAAAATCAAAAGTTGATCCCTATTTGTGCCTCCCTGACAACAACGTCAAAATGTAGAGGTATTTTAATTACTTAAATTCATTTTTCATAAATTATCAACCCGTGTTGCTGGAAAAACTACCCTAAGGTCTAGGTTGAGGGACCTAACAGAGTGGAAGGCATATCATCACAAGAAACATTCAAATTGCAAGTCCTAATGCTTGAACTAGAAAACTGAGGATAGTCGACCTTACCCGTGTGTCCTACGTCTGAGGTCGATCCCGTAGGGTGCAAACCCTCTACTACTCCTCGTGCTTCAAGACTTGCAAATCAATCAAGACAAAGCACACAAACTACTTGCACAACATATATATCCTAGATGTCAGCACCTTAGATCATATAATCTCATAAAAATAACATGAAATAAACCATTACAAGATCATTCAACATGTATAGGAGACATATAACACAAAGACATCAGGAATGGGACAAAGCTTCTTTTATTGATAATATGTAAAGAGAAAGTGGATAAATCACCTGAGATCTTCCACAGCTCCAAGCGAAACCATCCTCCAGATCTATCCAGCCCTAGCCTCACAAAAATTCTTCCATAAAAGGTGCACAAAGGATGTCACACAAAGAGGGGGTGAACATCACAAGGAAACAAGGGTTTCCAAAACCTAGGAAGTGCAAGAGGCATAGGGAAATATCAAACTTGATCAAGGCTATAACAAGCTATAATATCAATAGCATTCTCTCTCCTTCCTTAGGCCTTTCCCTTGAGGTGTATTTATACTTCCTCAAATCATTTTTTTTTAGTTGGGAAACAGTTTGGTCACGGGATAGTGTAAGTAGTCTACAGGTAAAACCCGTAAACCTTGCCCAATTAATAGAGAGTTTATTATTTTAATATTTTAAATAGTATACGCGGGTCAAATATGACTGGACCCACGTCTGCACGCGGAAACATTTGGGAAGATTCACGTATGGAATTCAAAATACTGTTTTTTAAGAAGTTTGACCAAGTCTGAATGGAAGGGATGCCCAAGGCCAATGCATAAGTCATCAAGTATATATAGGTGATAAATGATGCTATAACAACCTGGGGGTCTGTGGACTTGCGAGGCACACGTACACCATATGTGCTAGAGATCGGTTTCCAATTTCGAAAGAAAAATCTCAATCTATTAAATGAAAGAAATGACAATTGATATAAAAATAAATCTACTCTAGAAAGCAGTAAATCTCACCACATTTTCGAATTAAAAATCAAAGTTAATCTAATAACAAGAAATTAAATCTATGCTAATGACATGAAATTAAATCTAATCTAGAAAAGTAGGAAATTTGATCTATTATGCTTGCAATAATTGAAAATCACTCCACTCATGAAATGAAATATATTATAATGGTAATCAAGGAATTAATTCAAATCTATGAAATTCAAAACAATGCAATCTTAACTATACAAATGAAATGAAATCAAAGTGAAACAATCAATCTTACCCTACAAAAACACATAAATGAAATGAACATATGAAAGCAATAAAACTTAATCTATGAAGGCACATAAATGAAATTTAAATTATACATAAAGAAATGAAAATAATATGACACATCTCACATTCATTAGATGGCCAATCCAAAGGACATGAGAATGGAAAGTTGAGAGGATCCAAATGCAAGCATAACCAAATCAAAGTGAATATCACTCATGAGCATGGTTTCAAATCCAACTTCTTTATTCAAAACATGAACATTTCTCAAACTTTACATATCCCTTTGAGAAGATAAGACTCTCCTATTTATAGAAGAACATAAGAAGCTACTCTATGAATGGATATCCATCATTTTCTCCCTAGATCCATAAAAATCTCATATAGTTACAACCAAATATCTAATGATGAGACACATATCCTCTTTGACCTTTATCCAAATATCCTTCCATATCTTGAATGGAATTTGATTTTTTGCATTGGAGGCCACAAAAGGGTGCCTTGGAAGCTTCCAATGACCTACACATGTCATCAAACTCAAGCCACTTTTAGGTATAAGCAAATACATGTTATTTTTATAACTTTTAATTATAAATTCACTCTAAATTTTGAAGATATTTTGGAGACCCAACACCATATATGAAATTTTGTCATATGGTATCCCTATGTTACTTATTTCCAATGCCAGAATTCAAACCAAAATTTGATTCTTCAAGATAAAGCTATGCAAAATATTCCACGATGACTTGATTATGGATTGATTCAATATATCGAATGTGTATGGAGTTCCACGTGTCACTGTTTCAACTTTCGGTCCTAAAATTTCTACAAGAGACACTACAATCCATCCTATTTATTTCACTTTTTACGAAATTCAAATTTGATGCTTGAAGATAAATTTATGACGGTTTTCCCTTGGTCACTTTTTTAGGATTGAATTCTGGAGCATGCAAAAACCCTAACTTATTTGTCCCATATCTCTGAAATTATAGTGAACCAAGCTATGAAATTCATACATGAAGTTCACAAATATCTCATCTCCACGTGGTTGTCATTTCAGCTTCTGATGCTTCATACAAAAAAAATAACAATGAAAATTCCAAGATGACTTGTTTGAAGCTGTGAAACCCTAGAATCTAAAGCCCCGATACCATCACTCTAGAACCCTAGCAACAAGTCTTGCAAGGATCATGTTCAACATGTCAGTAGGGTGGCCAAACTATTGCAGGAGAAAAAATTGTATGCAAAAACCTCCAAAATGTTTCTTTGGAGTACAATAGGTAGAATATTTGGGTCATATGGTATCTCATGAGAGTGTTAAGGTAGACCCTAAGAATGGAAAATCCCCACAACCATAAAGCACCTTCGAGGATGTCTTAGGTTTATAGGGTATTATCACAAGTTTGTTAATAATTATGGGAGAATAGCGACACCTATAACATCATTAATTAAGAAAGATGCATTTTCTTGGACTCGAAAATAAATTAAGGCCTTTGAACATATTAAAGAGGCAATGTGCCAAGCACTAGTATTAGCTATGATAGACTTCAAAAAAACCTTTATTGTGGTATGTGATGCCTTGAGAAATGGAATTGATGAGGTTTTAACGTAAGAAGGAAGAGCCATTGTTTTTGAAATTTGTCCAATCAAAGGAAAGTATTTATACAAACCTATTAATGAGAAGGAAATATTGGCAATATTGCATGCACTAAAGAAATGGCCACCTTACCTAATGGGAAGACACTTCAAGGTAAAAAAATATCACGATAGTCTTAAATACTTTTTAGAACAAAGATTATTTTCATAAGAGAAGAAAAAATGGGTAACAAAGATGTTGAGTTATGAATTTGAAATCATATAAAAAAAGGAAAGCAAAATATTTGTGCTGAGGCACTCTTAAGAAAGGATGAGGATGTGGAAGAATTGATTTATTCCATTTCTATTATCCAACCTAAGTTGATAATCGAAGCAAGGGATGAATGGAAGAATGATGAAGATGTGTGGACACCCATTCAAAAGTTGTAGCAAGATCCTAGTACATCTGATACATTTAGATGGAAAAATGACTCATTATCACACAAAGATCGCTCATATATTTGTAAGAATTCCCAACTCAAACAAAATATTATTTTGGAATTTCCCACCTCTCCCTTAGGAGGGAAATCAGTATTTTTAAAAACTTACCACAATGTAAAGAAGGGATTTTTTTTGGATGGCCTTAAATTTGATTTTCAAAAGTTTGTGGAAAAATGTTTAGTTTTCCAACAAAATAAAGTTGAGACAATTAAGACCCCAAATCTGTTACAACCTTTAGCCATTCCAAGTCAACACTGGGAGGAGGTCTCAATGGATTTTATCACAGGTGTACCCAAGTCTGAAGGAAAGAGTGTCATCATGGTTATAATTCATATACTTACCAAGTATGCACACTTTTGTGCATTATCTAATAATTTTGCATGCATTATAGTTGCTACTGCATTTATGGAAACAATTCAAAAGCTTCATGGAAACGCAAAGGTTATAGTAATTGACAGAGATCCCATTTTCATTGGAAATTTTTGGACAAAATTATTTTCTTATCTTGGCACTCAATTAACTCAGTTCATCTTATCACCCTCAATCTGATGGGAAAACTGAGAAGCGAACAATTTTTTGGAAGGATATCTTCGTTGCTTTGTATATAATAAGCAAACACAATGGGTCAAGTTGTTACCTCTAGCTGAATGGTGGTGTAGAACTTCCTTCCATACTTCATAAAAAAGACCCCATTTATGGAACTTTATGGATATAATCCACCATCCATCACATCATATTTAATATTAAATTCTAAATTTCAGTGGTGGAATATCACATCGAGCATCAACAACAAGTTCTCAAAATATTAAAGGATAACCTCACCCTGGTGCAGAATCGAATGAAACAATAGGCAAATAAGAATCGTAGTGAAATAAGTTTTGATGTAGGTGACTAGGTATTTCTATAGCTAAAACCATACAATCAAATGTACCTCAAGTAAGCTAATAAGGAAAATAAATTATCACCCAAGTTCTACGATCCTTACAAGGTGTTGCAAAAGATTGGTACTATGGAGTACAAATTGGAGCTACCTGCATATTCTCGAGTATACCTAGTTTTCCATGTTTCATGCTTAAAGAAGGTTATCAGTGACAAGCTTCCAGTTCGAACAATGTTTCCAGAACTTGACGTAGAATTAAAATCCATATTTGAGCCTGAAGAATTCACAAAAACAAGAACTCGATGGCTATGGAATCGATTAATTTCAAAGTATCTCATTAAGTGGAAGAACTTACCTGCTGAAGATTCCATATGGGAGGATGAGAATTTTATACAGAAGCATCCAAAAATACTCAAGCATTGAGGAAAACATTTTTTGAAGGAAAGGGGCATGTTACATCCCTATAATACTAGTGTAATCCCCTTATTGTTATTGTTTTGCCCCATAGAATCCCACTATTGTTATTGTTGTACCCTTACATTATTATTTTTATGTAGGCTACAATGATATTGTGACCCCTTAGAATGCTATATATACAAAGGAGGTCTTGTCATTTTTATCATCCAATAATTGTTCATTTATGTAATTTAAAGGAGGTTTCCCCTCGAAGAGGATAATTTTCAAGTCGTTGATCTATCTTTTCTTCTATTTTCTGAGCTGGTTGCATAAAAATTTCACTCAATAAGTTGGGATCCCTCTTCCACCTTGGAGATATAAATATCAATAAAATTATAATGGGAATAAAATTATAAAATAAAATAAAGGGTGAAAGAAGAGAATGGCTTTCGGTGTAGAGAGGTGAAGCAAGTAACTTCACCAAGGTATTGAACATGCTCGCTGGTAGTGAAGCAATGTTTGTATTCCTGTAATGACTATGTCCGGGCACTGAACAAGCTTGATAACATTGGAGCAACACCGGAGATGAAACTAAGAATTTTATCATCTTAAAATCGCCACTACATATTACCCTTCTTATAGACCAAAACAATTTTGACATGGAAATCTTTGTAAATGTGTTTAAACGAGAAAATGAACAGAGGAGACTACACCTATAGTTGGGTAAAATGGGGAAGCCAAGGTAATCCATATGATGAATCAATACTTCCTGAATGACTAAGAATTTGTGATCAAGGGTAGATCTAAACAAAGAATCTAAATTTCTTCCAATGTGTCGTGAAGTGTTGTCACTACGATAAACACCCTCCAAAATTTTGCTTACACTTGAATTTTGGAGACTACTTGTGATCCTTTGATCTATCATTCCTTGATTTTCCTTAATCGCTTCATAATTGGTTGATGTTTTTTTGAGTGTTTAAGCATAAAGGTGTGCTTCTAGTAAGCTATAAGTTAATGCCCCTCTTTGTAAACAAGCATTGTGCCATTATTTAAAACCGTGTATTGTGAAATCCCTAGAAGTAGTGCATTGTGTATCCCCTGTTAACAATGTTTGCACAGTATTTAGAGATAGTGAATTGTGCACTCATCATAGACAGTGGATTGTGCAATCCATGCCGAAAATCAGTGCGTAAATTTCATCGACAAATACTCTCATTCTTAGTTGCAACTATACCATCACTCAGTGATTTTTCTCAACTGTCACTTTTGTGTGATTTTTATTTCACAAGCGTCACTTTCACTTTTGAAAATATCATTTTTTATTTATTTCAATTCAAAAAGTGTCCCTTTTGTTTTCTCTTCACTATAGCATGTGTCTATTTCACTTTCTCCAACTTTTGCAAGTGTCATTTTCACTTTTTCTTACTTCTGCAATTATCACTTTAACTATTTGTACTTATGCATGTGTTGAATTTTAGCGCACCACTAGAGGCCACTCTAGCACATTATTTTGCACTATTTGATAACATATATCACAATAATATGCACTATATACTCTCGCACAACTGAGCACACTTTCTAGTTGTATTCAACACTCATGTCATAACTTGCATTATAAGTGTCAGAAATGATGTTTCAACTGTCGCAATTAAAAATGATAAGTGTCACTTTGTTGTCATTTCAAGGTATGTATGTGTATTTTGAGTTTTATGCATACTTTTGGCATGTTTTGATGTTAAATGAGTGTTAGATCAATGTTTCATGGCGTGTTTGCATGTATTGTTCTCTCTTGCCTTATTGATCCCACACTCAACCATTTTGGAGCTTTCACTGTATTTTCAACTTGCTCTATATTTGGCCAATATTTATCCCTCCTGGAACTATGAATTGTGTAGTCCTAAGCCACAGTGAAGCACCATCTACCTCATGAAACTATGCACTGCGTAGTCTTAGAGAGAAGTCTCCCTCCACCAATACATTGAGTAACCTTGAAGCCATCAATCTAGATTCCTAACCTTGAAAACTGCGCAATTCATGTTATCTCTTTCCCTAGAATGGACATTGAATAGTTGCAATGGGAAATGAGGCCTCTCTGTGTCACTAAATTTACCAATTGTGCAATTTCCTAAGCCTGCCCTTCAGTTACTATGCATTACGTAGTTTTAGTGAGAAACCTTGCCTCCTTGTCTCTCTTAGTTGTTCAACTGTGCATTTATCTTCATCAGGTGAGCCTCCTATTGCAGATTTCATAGTTATGTTGAGTAAGGGATCACTTTTGAGTCACTGAAGTCCTCAACTATTCAATTTACTGAGTCTGTCTCTCAATCAATGTGCCTTATGTAGTTACAATGACTAGTCATTCTCCCCTTGCTGACTAAGGCTCCTCACTGTTCAATCATTTTTCCCAGCTGACTCCCTACTACACATTGAATAATTCTAATGGAAAATGAGGCCTTACCTTAGTCCCTGTAATTCATAATGGCACAATCCATGCTTCTTCCTTATTTTTCACTCCTCACTGTAGATCATCAGTCAACAAGCTCAATACCTTTCCTCCTAGACCCCCTCACTACGCATGAAGAATTATCATTCCCTCCTTTAGTGCACATTGCACAATTATAGTTAGTAGTGAGGCATCCCTAAGTTCCTATAGTCATTAATTGCGTAATTCCCAACCTCCTGCTCTCAAAACATTTACATGTTTCCTCATCTCAATCAACATCTTCCATGAGTAAGAAGAGGTATAATAGGTGGTTTTTTTACTAATGTTAACTTTTCATGAGTGTTCTCCATCTGTAAATATCATAATTACAGCATGATATGATAATTCTTAAGAGATACCTTCAAGGAGAGGCTACAGGAGAACAATTATGAAGAAGGAGAAAAGGAAGAACCATCATGAAGAACACAAAGGGAGCTTGGATCAATAAAAGGATGCCAAATTGGAAGGTTTTTATACTCATCCAAAATATTTGGAGGATGAAGATGAAGAAAAAGAAAAGATCCATCATGAAGAATTTATATTCATAGTAGAAAAAAGAATATCTTAGCATTGCCATCATCATGAAGTTCCATGTCATCATTACCAATTCATGGCCTATAAAAGTATTAGGACAATGTCATTTGTGTCAATGTCTCTTGTCACATGATATGTGGAATGTAATTATTTTATTTTCTAAAATGAGGAAATGTAAAATGTGTGGAAGATAAAGGGTCCCACATGGAATATGAAGAGTCACTAGAAAGTTCTAAAGTCATGTAGAAGCCTAAAAGTCACATAGGAATTTGAAAATTTATAATAGAAGCTCAAGAGTCATGAGGGAAGTAAAGAGTCACGTGGGAGGTGGAGAGTCGCCTCATTTGTTATAAATACACCCTCATAACTCAAGATAGAGTAATTTTGGGACTTGAAATCTTCACATTGGCTTCTCTACCTTGGCATAGGAGAGAATATCTCTCTTTGGAGGAGCAAGTAGTGAGTTAATGTTCCACTATTGGGACTAGTGTGGCAGCATTGTAATTATATATCTTGGTAGTTTCACTTAATATATGAAGCTCTTAGAGCCGACGGACTTTCATGCATATGTCATGAATGATTGTAAGATTATTCTTTCATTTTTCATGGTGTCTATTTATGTTAACACATACTAATGAAAATGAACTATTTCAATGGATATGTTATGTATCTTGTTGAATTTGTGTTGTTTTTCTTTTATGATCATTGTTGTTTTGTGAATTATTTTGTAGGTTAACTAATGATCCTCTTAGGCTTACATGTGTATCTTTTTTTTCCCAAGGAAAAATCATAATTTTCATTATAGTTGAAAATTACATGCTGTATATGCATATGCATATTCTGTCTTTGTGACCATAGTCACTCCAAAAATATAGTTCATAAAAAAGCACCAAATGGGTGTACAATTTTAGCAGTAAAATTATATACAATAAATAAATTAATAAAAAAAGTCATGTTGGTCCATATATATGGTCAAAATGTTCATGATTCCCTCTGTCCAGCTGCGAGAGGGTCCATGAATGGGCGGTGATAGTAGTTGTAATGTTGCTAGTAATTTTTTTATTCTATGTGCCGTAACCCCCGATGTTGGACTGCTGCCTCCTTCGATAGACCGTTAGAAATGTGGTTGCACTCCCTATAAATATGTTCACAAGAAATGAGTGTAAATTGTGATTTAAGAAGCCAAATATACTCCAATATACTCCGCAGTGTGTGCACATGACATATGGAAGTCTGATTGAACTAGTTTAATTATTTTTTAGTCTCCAAATATTTGAAGGTGTTGACATTCATGCTCTAATGAAAACTGTAGAAGTTGGCGGAGATTAGAGAGTTCAGCATAACTGTTAGTCCCAGGGCCCAATCCCATATTGATTTTGTAGAAGTGGTGTTGGTTGAGGTGAAGGACAACGTCGCCCCCACAACCCTGAGGTTGAGATGATTCGTCGAAATATGCCCATGGATGATCGAAATCAATGACTTCAGGGACTATGGTGCGAGGAGGGCATAGGGGGTCATCATCAAGAATGTTGTCGTAGGTGGCTATGATATGAGAGGCAGTGGATTTCCAGTGAGGAGGTTTGTCCTGAAAAATAGAGATGTTCCTGTTGAGCCAGATCCCCCATATGATGAGGAGTGGAAAATTTCGTGGTTTTTGTGGAGTGGCAGAGTGCCACCAGCTCTGCCATGCATTCGAAAGAGTCGAGCCTGTCCATTGTGCATTGATGTGAAATGTATATAGGATCATAGTCCACAATTCCATGGAAGAGTTACAGTGGAGAAACATATGGTCACATGATTCAGAGTCCGAGCAGTAGAGAGTGCACCAAGATGGGCCCTGTAAGGATCGCTTGTGCAGATTTTCCATAGTTGGTGCAATGTTGTTAAGGATACACCACATGAATAATCTTGAACATGGCAGGGATTTTAGTTTCCATAATATTTTCCACCACCAGGTGATTTTCTAAGGATAGTGATCCGAGAAGATGAATGAATATCCCTCTTTGGGTGAATATTTCCCATGTTTTGCATATGAACAAATCAATTCATCGTCTCCTGGGACAATGCGGATGTGCAATTCAAATAGTGCAGTGATGTAGGTCTGCCATGATTGATGCAGAGGAGCAGGCATACCTAGTAGATCTGCTGATTTCCACCCCTGTAGGTATAGAGTCAAGGTCTGGGGGTCTACAATTTGTGATATGAAGTAGATGCCTACTTCAGATACATGTTTGATGAGCTCCTATGGGAGTAGATATGCATTCCCACTCGCAGACCATGGGTCAATTCCTATCTTGGGTTGATTACCCGATTTGATGCGCCAAGTGATTCCATTCTGAATATGTGGAAAGGTGGATAGAAATTCTTTCCATATAGTGGATATGTTCATGTGGTTCCAATTTGGTAATCTGATCCAATAAATGAGATTCATGGGCTGAATTTATTTCTGATATACCACCCGAGTCCAGAGATTCCTAGATGTCATAATTAACCATCCCAACTTTGCCACAAGTGCCTTGGAAAATATGTCCAAGTTATTTATACCCCATCCACCCCATTTTTTTGGTAATGCGACCCTATCCCACCTTATCCAAGTAAAGGTGTGTCCATCCCTGTTCCCTTTCCAAAGAGTTCTGCTGCATAATTGTTGAATTCTGGAAATGATAGTTTGGGGAATCCATGCTAATGAAATCCCGTATACTGGAGTGGCTTCCGATACCGATTTGATCAAGGTGAGTCTCCCAACCCTCGATAACCATCTATGGTGCCAAATGAATATACGCTTCTCCAATTTTGCAATGAGCCAAAACCAATCATAAATTCGGTAATCAGAGGGTTTTAACTGAAATCCTAGGTATTTTAATCCATCATGGGGATCAAGTATTGTAAATGGGTATCTGTTCATAGCTAAGGCCCTCTCCTGTTGTGTGCATCCAAAAGCTAATATGGTTGATTTGTGTGAATTTCACACCATTCCAATGGCAATACTGAAGGATTCCAAAGCATCTAAGAAAGATAAGGAGTCTCCAATAAATCCATTAAGAAGGATAAGAACATCTTCCACAAAGAGGAGGTGGGTGATAATGCAACCCTCCGCAATGTTGATGCCCTGGAGTCGGCCCTGAATCTTTTCCTATGTAATTAAACGGCTTAAAGCCTCCATAATGAGTAGGAAAAGGAGAGGAGATAAGGGGCATCCCTGGAAGAGCCCACTTTGCGAATGAAAAAATGGGGAGGTAGATCCATTGATGAGGACACTGAAGGATACATTGGTGATACAACACATGATATAGTTGATGAAATTGATGGGGAATCTTAGGTGAGTGAGGATCATTTGGATGTAGAGCCAATTGGAGTGACCGAAATATTTTGTGAGGTCAAGCTTGAGGATGATTCTTTTGAGATTTTTTCTTTTGATAGTGTGGAGAGCCTCTTGTGCTATTCTAATGGCCTCGTGGATCTGGTGGTGGTGGAGAAAAGCAAATTGTTCAAGTGAGATGTGATCTGAGAGAATGGGATTGATGCAGTTGGCTATGATTTTGGCAATGATATTATATATGCAATTGTAGAGAGAGATAGGTATGTAATTAGAGAATAACCGAGGAGTGTCAGATTTAGGAATTAGGGAAATGATAGTGGCATTGAAGGAATCATATAATTTTCCCATTGTACGACATTATTTGACTACATTGAGGATGTATTGTCCAAGGATCTCAAAAAAATACAGGTAGAATTCAATTAGCCAACCGTCTAGTCCAGGGCTTTTGTCTTTCTGAAACCATTTTAAAGTGTCCCAGAGTTCTTCCATGGAGACAGGTCAGGTCAGGTTTGCCTCATCATCTTGATCAATGAACCTTGGGAATAATCTAGAAACTTTAATAATCTCTTCCAAATTTGCATTGAGAGTGTCCTTGTAGAGGTTGCAGAAATTTTCCACCCCCATGTTAGCCAATTGATGGAAATTATGAACCTAGTTCCCTTGTTCATCCTCCAAAGTCTAAAGTGTGTTGACGGCTTTCCGCCCATTAGCAAATTGGTGAAAAAAATTTGTGTTCTCATCACCCGCCCTCAACCAAGTGGCTCTGCTTCTAAGGCGCCAGGTTTCCTCACAGTCTTTGAGGATCTGATCCCTGTCAGCTTCTAGTTGAATGAGCTGAGATCTGGTGGCATCAGAGACAATGCCATCAACTAAGGCCATTTCAAATGATGCAATCTCTGATTCGACCTTTCTGAGGGTATCCTCATATTTGGATTTCTGATCCTTTACCCAAGTCTTGGTCAGTTTCTTGATTTCAATCATCCTGGCAGAGAAGGATGCATAGGGGGATGATCCAGGAACTAGGAGGTGGGATTTCCAATAGTTTGAGACCAAGTTGATGTATTCCGGATGAGATAACTAGGTAGCATTAAACTTGAAAGGACTATCGGGTTTGCAACATTCAGGGGCTAGTTCCAGGTAAATGGGAGAATGGTCCAATAAGCCCCCAGATCTCACCCATTTTTGATACAGTGGAACATTATTTACCAAATATTCATGTAGGATGAAGCGGTCCAGTCTACGGGCTACAGAGGCCTATCCTACTCTGCGGTTGCTCCAAGTATGTAGCATATGCAACATAGGAATGTCAACGAGGTGGTGATCCTCGATGAGGTGAGAAAAGGATTCAGAGAGAGGGTCAGGTTGAGCAAGGGGACCCCATGATTCTGCAAGGCCTATAGAGAAGTTCAGGTCACCTCCAAGGATGAGATTATGCGCAGACATGAATGATCGATTGAGAAGGTTTCCCCAGAATGTAAGGCGTGCATTGCAAGGACCATAAATATTCATCAGTTTATATTCCTGGCCAAGTTCAGTAGAATATGCATCTGCACCCAAGAAGCCCTCCCCACCCCAGAGATTGAATAACTTGATGGTCCAAGGGTTGATACCAAGGGAAATTCCTCCATATCTACCCCAAGCATTGATGGCATGGGAGGTCCAGCTAGGGCATATGGTGGATAGTGAATTTGTAACATGTTCATAATTGCCAAGGGTTTCCTGAAGAAATATGATGTCAACCAGATTTCATTCTAGTAGCCTCCCGAGGGCCAAATTTTTTGCGAGGCTAGCCATTCTACGATAGTTGTATGAGATAATATTCATGAGGTAATGTTGGGATGGGTCGTTCGTGCTCTAAGGACCCAATCGAGAGTGTTTTGTTTACCATCAACTACCTCCTTGCCAGCCTGAATAATGACCTTAGATATGAATGAGTGAAGACCCCGACCTTTTTTATGTCATAGGGTGGGTAGTATGCCTAAAACTCCAGATGCTCTGGATGATAGGTGGGAGAGGGAGCGAAGAAGATAGGAATGGCTACCCTGAGACTCAGATGATGACTCAGGAGAAGGATCAGTGGTAGGATTATCGGGGATGGAGGAGGGAAAGTCAGATATAGTGGGATGTGATAGGGATGCAGGGTAGGATAAATGCGGAGGGGATCAGTTAGGAAGAGATGCAGGAGATGAGTGCAGTGCAATAGAAGATGTAACAAATGATAGTAAATGAAAATCAAGGGAGGCAGAGAGTGATGTACTTGAAGATAGCTTGGCCACTGTTGCCTGAGCCCAGGTCATCCAAGGAGATGGTGGTCGAGATGCAGCAGGCGCGATCTTGGTCCCTATGGCAGATTTCTTCCCTTTGCGCCAATTGACTGATTTATCTGGTGGAGCATTAGGGGAATTTTGAGGTCTAAAATGGGCCTCTTAAGGAAAATGTACAATCAAAATTCACTTTATGAGAACAAATCACTTTTTAGGGGATGACATCATCCCTAATGGCTGAGGTGGCATTGTTTGAGATAAAGGTACTTACTTGTCACATTCTCAATGGTGGTTAAAAACTCATGGTTAACCATAATAGTGCTCTAAGTACTTTTGAAGTCATAAAGTAAAGTACTCATAATAAATGTCATTTCACACTTTTTGAATAAAATATTATTATTTTTATTTCAATATTATAAATCAAATCAATTCAATATTTAATATAAACTTCAAAATTAAAACAATATATTACATATATTATATTATATTATTTTCATATAGTATATTAATTACATGTTATTATATAATTTGAATAATATAGATTTTAATTAATAGTATATTCTATAATTAAGAATTTATTTTTATATTTCATTTACATTATTTAAGTACAAAGAAAAAATGCATTAGTTGTTCAATGATAATGAATTTTTCTTGAAGATATCATTCTTATTTATAGTCACATCAATACAATTTTTTTATTAATTTTATTTTGGTACAAATTTTGAATTGAATTTAACCATGGTTACATGGATTTTGGTGCAAAAAGTGAATTGAAAATTCATAAATATTATTTTATTGGTTTATCTATTATTTTATTATTTCCTTAGGAGGCCCATTTTAGTCCTCAAAATTCCCCTAATGGGGGCAACATCCACCAGGGAGATGTCAGGTGCAACAAAATCTTTTGGACGAGGGAGGAGGGGGCATTCCTTATAGAGGTGACCGACCACAAGGCATCGTCGACAGCGGAAAGGAACTCCTTCATAATCCAGGGACTATACTCGAATGAATTTCCTCCATCGAAGAGTAATGGCCTCCTCCAAGCCCTCTTGAGTTTCCAAGTGTACCAAAATTCGAGCCATGGTCATATTTCCAGAAGAAAAAAAGGATTTTTCATAGTCCAGGAAAGTGCCCAGTGAGTTTCCAATATACTTCAGTATGTCCTCTGACCAAAAATGTAGAGGTAGACTAGGGAGTCACACCCAAATCGGCCCAGCTCCGAGTTGTTCGCGCTCTGGGTCGAAAAAAGGGCTTCATCTCTTAAACATGACCAGGGCTTGTTCAACGTGGAAAATTTTGGATAATACCCAGGATGCCTACTCCGCACATTGAAATCGAAGGGAAAACCAACCCCAGGGGAGGGTAACAACCATCAGAAGATCTGTCATGATTAGTCCCCAGATCTCATTGGGCCATAGATGGAGGTAGAGAAGATTGTATTTCCTGCCACGAACATGGCCAACCAATACCCTGTCTGCCGTGTCCATAACTTCCCCCAGGTGGAGTTTGTCCCCGAGAATGAGATCCAAGTTATTGGCACCCCGCTTAATGCACTTGGATCTCCTCACGCCTCTGGGAGATGAGTTAGGGCCCGAGGTGCCTGTTCCATTGTCGAGCCCAGGATCCACTGCTTCTTGTTCAGACTCTTCCAGGAGTGGTCCGATGGGAGGTGACGTGAAGCATCCAAAATATAGAGGTCGGGATCACGAGATGGGATTGACAGGGGGGACGAAGGATGACATGACTTCAGATCCAAGAGGGGGCACCTCTTCTGAAACTTGCAGATACGGTATTGTAGTGTCCTAAAGGCAGGTAGATAGAAATCTTAGAGTCGCAGGGGAGAAAGAGGGAGAATCCAGTGGTAGAGATGGGTCGGGGAAGATGGAGGGTAGGTCAGCCATCGAGAAAGGAGGGGATTCAGAAATGAGAGGTAGGTCAAGGGACGGGGGTCCGAAGAACTAGAGGGTGGAGGGCGAAGGGAAACATGGACCATCAGAAGCTGTAGAGGAGATTTGGAGTGACAACGAGGTGCTAGGTGGCATGGGGTGCAACGGAGATGTCCAGATTGATACCCATTATAGGGATCTGGGGAATAATCTACAAGTTCCTTATCCATAGCTGGCAGCAGGAGAATATGCCAAAACCGTTAAAAGCTCCAAACGATCAGCAATGGACCCATCAGAGACCTCTCCAGATGGTTATAGAGTCAGTAACGAAGTAGCTACAGTAGATGTGGATGTCTAGTGCTGAAGCTATGCACCGGCTAAAACCATAACCCTAGCCGGGAAGCTTACCCTACTTCAAAGTGGAGGAGGAGGAGCATGCACAAATCCATGATATTCACAAAAATCTCATTGAATCAAGTAGAATCATTAAAATAAATGATATACCTTTTATTGTTATGGATTTAACTTGTCTCATGTGTCTCTTTTAGTATAGTAATATTAATTTTCTTCTATAGCCTCACTCTCTCTTTCTTGGATGTAAAATCACCTTATATACATTGCAATTGTATGCCTCACAGTGTCAACTTACTTTCTTGTTTCAAATATTTTTTTATACAATCTCTTATGTTAATAATTCTAGCTAAGGAAGAATCCTAAGAGTAAATGGAAATCGTTCGTATTTCCAATTGGGGCTCCTACTCCAAATGTTGTGAGGTATAATTAAGACTTCATACCAAAGAGACCCCCTTGGTTGATGTATTTCCAACACTATCAAAAATATCTTGGTATTTAGTGAGCATATTTATTTGATCAGTATTCAATGATTCAGTGTTTGGTTTCATAGTGGTTATGGGTATTTCATGATTGATATTATCGTTGGGTGTGGGTCCAGTTTGAAAATTTGATAAAATTTGGCCTACATTTTTTTATGGTTGATTAATGGATGGATCCGGTGTGAAAATTTTGAGACATGGTCCACAAAGGTGTTGAGGGCTGGAGCCTTTAGTAAGGGAGTTAGAGCTTCCTTTCGGTAGGAATCGGTAAACTTGATCAAGGGGTAGTATCTCCCTTCTAGTACTAGTTGGAGAATGAGTGGAGGTTGTAGCCTCCTAAAGGTAGTAGCCTACATGCTGGAAAGACTATGTGCTAGTAAAAAATTGTAAGAATAGATTTTTTATAGTAAAAGAAGACATATATGACAACAACTATGGTTTTCTCCCACATTAGGTTTCCACCTAAAATATGGTGTCCATATGTGTTGATGTGTTTCTTATGTGTTATGGTTTATATTCTCTTTATTTCTCATGGTTATTGCATAATGAATTAATAAAGAAATAATGATTAAATGGTTAAGTTAAACAATTGATGGAAATTGTGAAAAATTGGTAATTTTCACTTACATGACTTTCATTCACTAAAGGCGCATACACATGTTAGTTTTCCGAATAGCAGTAATGTACACATATCTAAATTTGAAATTGAAGTCTAAGTGAAATAAAAAATATTGATTCATTCACCCAACTTTGTATACCAATTTACATATGACAAGTTTTCTTACTTTTGGAAGAGGTACAAGTTCTTAGGTATCGTTCACCGTCAAGGAAAATTATTCTTCTTTCATTTATGTTTCCCAATCTACATGTCCTAAAGCT
Source organism: Pinus albicaulis (assembly GCA_034641835.2). Classification (NCBI taxonomy): domain Eukaryota; kingdom Viridiplantae; phylum Streptophyta; class Pinopsida; order Pinales; family Pinaceae; genus Pinus; species Pinus albicaulis. Next base: position 433,369,276 of record CM076569.1, read on the forward strand.
TATGAAAATGTGTTTATATCACAAGTATTTGAAACTTTATCTGAAAGAGAGGAGGCGCATTTGAATCATGAAAGAGTATGATGTTTATCTCTAGGATCACCAGCAAGGTCACTGGCTACTTCACGTGTTGAATGAAGCCATTTTCAAAGTCGTGGTGTTAGTGAAAATTCATGTTAAATATACTTGTCTAGAGGAATGTGAGAAGGAAAAGGTGGTTTTTCTTGCTTAGTGTCATCATTTGAAGAAGTAACCAAAATAGGAAGAGAAGGTGGCACAAATTTTGAAGATGGATCACAGGTTGAAGAGGGCACAACCATCGAATTAGAGTTGCATGCTAAGATATTTTCATCAAATTTAATATATTTTCTAATTATTATTTCATTGGAGTGAGGTTGAATAAATATATAACATTTTACATCTTAAAAATATCCAACAAAAATACACTTCTCACTTTTAGGATGTAAAGCTTTCCCTTTCTCATTGGGAATGTCATCCCATGCTGCACTATCAATGGTACAAAAGTGGCTTACATCTAGCTTAATTTTATTCCATGTGTCTTCCAGTGTTATATTTCTTAAGGCCTTTGTGGGAGTATGATTTAATATGTAATTTGCACAATTTATGGCTTCCACCCAATAATGTACTTAATCCCTTAGATTAAATATACACTTAGCCATTTCTTTTAATGTATGATTATTTCTTTCAGCAAAACCATTTTGTTGTGGTGTATACAAAATAGAATGTTGTATTTGAATACCCCGTCTAGTGCAATAAGTTGTGAATTTATTGTTAACATATTCATCCCCATCATATGTCCTCAACATTTGTAGTTGATGTCCTTCTTATTTTTCTACATGGGCCTTATAGGCAAAGAACAAGTAAAAACTTACACTCTTAAGTTTTAATAGATTAACCTAAGTGCATCTGGATAAGTCATCAATGGAATTTAAGAAGTAATTAAACTCAGAGAATGAAGGAGAAGAAAGTGGGCCACATAAACCACTATGAACAACCTGTAAAGGGGCTAAGGCATGCCAAGAGGCACGTTTGTAAAAAAATTCCCATTGTTGTTTACCGAGAACACAAATGGAACAAACATCTTCTCTGCAAGAAATGAGAGGAATACCAATCACCATGTTTTGATTACATGGTTGTTGTATTGAGCAATAATTTATATGATCGAATTTCTCATGTTAAATTTTTCTAAGTTATCACTATGAGCAATACAAATTATGGGAAAAGATGATGACCCAAAGTTGTGAAATGTGATATCCCTTGGCCTAATGTTTTTGTAATTAAATGTGCATAAGTTAATTTTGTGTTAAGTATGTTACATTCAAATACACGTAAACAATTTAACTATCAATAATTTATTACTGATAATAGTTGATTGTAAAGGTGTAATTATTATGTTTTATTTTGTGAATAAAGAAAATATCTGGAAAATTAATTGTTGAGTATAAATGGATGAAAGATAAAAAGGTTGCAATTTATTGCGAAAATGTTATTTCCCATAAAGAGGTCCTAGGCATCTAATCTAAATGATTAGATTTAATTGAGAAAATTTGTGGTATTGGTCAATTAATTGTTTCTTGGAAGACTTGAAGTTGTCCTCAAGAGTGGAAAACATCAGCTCATTAATGAGTAGATAACTATCTACCACCTATTGGTGAGATGGAGGCAGTTATTAACCACCAAAAGAGTGATATATGGGGGAATATATGTTGTTTTTACTTTCTTTTGTCTCATTATTCTGTGAGAAGAAAAGAGACTTAAGAGAATCAAGTAGTAGAAAATAGGAAGAAAAGGAATTGCATGCTTGGTTTCTCAGGGTGACATTGTCTCATTGCAGTGTCAAGGTTGGGAAGAGCCAAATACATAACAATTACTTTTCCGGAAAGAATATTGCATTGAATTAAGTATTTCAGATTACTATGTTCTTAATTGTTGTCAAGATAAAAGAATATGCTTATATTTTGTTTTGTTTTTTAAGTAGAGAAAATGTGGATGTATATTATTTAGAATGATTGCATTACATTACTATGGAAAACAATTGATATTTTACTATAGAATAAATATTTACATAAGATAAATTTATTTTATTTAAGTTTGATAAAAACTAGAAACAAAGTAGACAAAAAAGAAAAGAGGTTATGAAGGTGTTGAAGCCTCAGAATTCTGTTGCAACAACATGGAGGATAACCACCCTGTTCGAACCTTAAAAGCAACTCCTTTTACGTTTGGTATTGTGGCTCCGACTAGGGATAATGGGACCAGTTTCCTAGCAAAGAATTGATATGATGATGACGGGTTTGATACAAGGTGGAATGGAAAATGATTTTAAACTAATGAAAATAATATATTTAAGTAAAAAACATGTGCATCTATTTAATCTAACATTTAACTAAATCTATACCTGGGAATAACTTTAACTTATGCGGTCTACAAAGATATATTAAAGAAAAAGATAATAGAGATCATTAAATTGCTAAAAGAGATGAAATTGTTTATAGATAATTATTTTGAGTAAACAGTTAGGCAAAATAATTGTGAAACTATATCACATATATCGATTGATTGTATTCTCAACAAGGAATTACAACTGAAACATCATGCAATAGTACTTTAGTGAAAAAATATAATCCATATCTCATACATAATACAACATAAAGAAGTTTATTGATAAATCATAAATAGAACTCAATCATAAAGATAATAGTACCAGATATGAAAGGCTATATTCATGAAATCAGAAACGTTGACCTTATCTTATTTTCAACCAAATACACTCTAAGAGTACATAAATTCAAATCCAGTAGAGTATGCTTCAATATTTAAGAAAATTAAGATCTTGTTCCATGTATTTCATCAAAAGAATCTTGGCCTCTCTCTAAATTCATGAGAGAGGTTTAAATAATATTACATATGTATCAAAAATAGACTATCAGATAAAAAGATGAGGAGGTTTCAAACAACCTTCCTCAGAATACTGAAAATAAAAGATAAAAACTATATGAAAGATAATGACGTGCTTAATCAGGTTGAACGATCCTTCCTCTCCATTGAGCTCTTTAATTCGAAAATATCCAACATAGGCTTCACTTGGGATGGCTGGTCGACTTTGGATCTTAGTTGTCCCGTGAATACAACATCGAAGAGAGGTGGCACCGTCTTTTGAGTGTAATTCGTTAGACATCGTAAATCCATCTTCTGACTATATGGTTTTTCTAGAAACCGCCAATAAGATTCATGATCAAGCTTAGATAGCTTTTTGACTACTTCAATTTGATTTTTGGCGGTCTCTTTCCACTGTCCCTCTAATTATTTGATATCTAGGAAAAATCCAGGCTTGAATTCTTTAATGAGATTAATATTATAAATATTTACATTCACAACTTCAATTATATTAGTTTCTATATCATTTTCTCTAGTTGTTTCCCTTTTTTCCTTCTTTAATTGCATATCCCAATCTGTAAATCAAATATCTCTGTGGGATTCTTCAATCTTTGACAAATCAACTTTTCTTCCTTCCTCAGATTCTTTCTAGGAGATAAACTCTGAGATCTTCTTATCAACTTGTTCATATTACAATCTCCGATAAACCATTTAATGGACTAATGTATCACTTATTTCACAATATGGTTTTATTATTGAGATTCTTTGACAGAATATCTCTTGCTGTTTCGAAAATTGAGTATTTAGGTCAAGTATTTCTTTGATAAATTATTTTGTCTAATGATTATTTTTTAGTTTATCTACTTCATTTTCTATCGACTGAATCTGTGTATCTTTTTCTATAATAATTTTCTGGTGCTATAACTTCATTTTCTCAAAATATTTCTGAAATTGTGTCATCTACAGCTCTGTTTCTTATTGAAATTCTGTCTTTCCTGTTCAATTTGTTGCTCTAATAGCTGAATTCTTGCATCTTTTTCTTTAAGCAGAAGACTAACCTCTGCTTCTTTATCAATTGTATATGTTGCATAATCACCTGCGAATTTTGAAATTCTTGTCAAGTTCTCTGATGGATCAATGGGGTTGTCTTTCCAGATAACCTCCATTGATTCATCCTCTGGAGTTGCTGCTAATAAATCAAGTTTTATTGTCTTTCTCTGTCTTCTTACCACCGATTTTTGTGATGGACTATAAAATATATCTAAAGGGGGTATCTCTTCAATTCTCAAAATAATTTTTGACGTTGGGTAGGTCGAGATGATTTCAACATTTGCTTTTGGATTTCCAACTTGTAAGGTTTGTTTAGGAGTTTGAAAATAAGAAGTTCCTTCAATTCCTATTTCTGTTTATGGTAGTTGGAGCTTTTCTTTGAACTACTCCCATTCTTTATACATGTCATTTATTATGATTGTCTGTGTCTGATCCTGTGTATAATTCATGTCCAATTTTTCTTCAACCAAGGTTTCTTTGGTTTTTTCTCCATTATTTCCCTTTGTATCATTTTCAAAACTTTCCTTAGGGTCTTCTTCCTGATTTTGAGATTGATGCTCAGAAAGTTCTGAACCTTGACTTGATTTCTCTAGTGATTCTTGATCAGAATTGTGATCATAAGTTTCTTCTAAAATTACATTGGGATTAGGCTCTCTTGATTCCTAAATCTATAATAGGTTTAATGGAACCCTTGTTAATTTTTATTTTTATTTTTTTTCTCTGTAAATTTGAAAACAATTGAGGTCAGATGGAGTTAATTTGATTGACACAAAATGCAAGACTTGTGAGAAAGTCTCGGCCTTTTCAAATAGGTCATCAAATTCATCTTTCTCATGCATGAATTGTCTAATTTAACCAAAGTAGTAAAGTCTTGAGTGACTTGGTTGGGATCATATTGTCTGCCTAACATAGTATCCAGATTTAAGCATGTAATATTCTTCACCTCTTTAACTGCGTGTCCAAAATCGAACAAGGCAAAATAATCACATTGTACCGGAAAAGTTGGCCAAGTAGATTTCTTCATGTCCTTTAGGGTTTTGGTAATACCTTCCCCTAATGTTTGGTATGCAATTTATCTCGCCAATAACTTATTTGGAATAAGGAAGGAAATGGGGAGAAACAATACTCCCAAATTTTCTTCACTAAACCATCCTACCACTGGAAAAATATCTATCTTTGCTTATTCTGAAAGCCTAGCGGTTTTTGTATCAAAAATAGTTTGATAAATTGGCAACATAATATTTTGACAAATATTATAAAAATGGGGATGAAATTGAGATTCCCATAAAATATCATGATACACATGGATAGGAGTAGGGTCATTGAGAGTCAAATTCCAACCCATATTAGGAAATTTTGTACAGAAACAGATGGCATCTATCACATAAGAACTCATAAAAAATGGAGGGATGACCCGAGTAGAGACAAATCTATACTGGATATACTGTTTGATAGCCATAGAAAAATTTTCAGATAAAATGTTACTCCAATTTATAACCATGGAGTTGACAGCGGCATCAATTAATGGAATCCATTCCATAGAAAACTTGGTACTATCGGCTTTCCCAAAAATCCTACACTTCATAGCAGCTACATAACTATGTGGAGTTGATAAGGGTGCAATTGAGTACATACCATTTTTCTCCTGTTTTAAATTGTTGAAGTCGGACCTCCAAGTCTGCATGACATCTATTGGATATTCATTCTCTTTTGCGAACCACTCGATGAAAGCTCTATCATAGGTCTTTTGAGGTTCTGGCAGATGATACATCTTGCGCAAATCATCTATAGAAAATGACCCCATGACCTCTTGTCTTGAATTCCTGAATGTCCTGTATGAGATATCTATATTATCAATAATCCATTTCACCATATCTGTATATGGCATGATTTTAGGCCTCACGGCTATTCTGTGTAAGAAATAATAGGCTACTTCAAAATAGGAAGCTTCATAAGAGACTTTAGCATCAACCGTTGCTCTGATTACCAACATCTTTGGATTTTTGTCCTCTAACAGATTATACATGGCTTCCCATGATGTAGCCCCACCATATTTGTTGCATGTACTATCACTAAAGAGTGGTTGCATGTCTGAGTCCTCAGATGTAGAAGGCTCGGCTTTATTTTTTCCTTTCTTCGTCATCTCTGAGCGTTATTCCCTGAGATTGAACAATAGAGAAATAAAAATGAACGTAAAGCAGAGATAATAATAGAATTTTAATTAAAATAGTAAATTCGATAAGGATGGGAATTTTATTACAAGCACGAGTAAAAAGATACAAATCTCCTCGAGCCTTTAAAAGAGTAAATGCAGTTGATTTCTAATAATTACGCATTATGGATTTCATGTGATTGTTTTCGGGTCTTGTCAAAACATCGCATTGCAAACTTGAAAAATATTTCGAAATGATGAGATTTAAGTGCAATGTCGATTTTGCGATTGCGATTAATCACAATATCACAAAATCACAATATCGTGTTATCGCAAAATCGCAAGACCAAAATATTCATCATTTCACAGTATCACAAAATCGCAAGATTTAAGTTATGGTATTTCGAAATTTATTTCTGTCTTTACGATTTGTGATGCACATTGTATTCTTTGAGCGACTTTTTTCTTATATGAAGTATGCTCTAAGCACTTTATGAACTTTTTAGAAATATTGCAGGCCGTTTTAAGTTATAAAGAGTTCAACATAACATTTAATCTTAAAAAGGGTTTTATTGATCACATATCATGGATTCCAACTAATGATTATTTTTGATACCTTTGGCTTGTGTAATCTGCGATAAAGTGAAAAACGCTTATTCTTAAGTGACTTAGTTCAATGCTTTAACACTTTCTAAAGGGAAAAACTCTTAATTTCTAGATTTTTTGGAAAAATTTAAAAGGGTCTCCATTTATTATTACAATATTGATTATTATAAAAATGAAAATGGGGGGGTTGTTGAATAGTACAACATTTGGTAATTCACTGGGAGAACCAGTTATCTCTGATAATTTTTAAATTCCTAAAACTTTCAAAAAGTAAAAATAGTTTAGAAAACAGAAATTGGATGAAATATTAAATAAGTAATATTCCTCTGAATAATAAAACGAACTCACCTAGTTATAATTCATTTGATATCCTCTTAAAGATGAAAATCCTTATGCCTATATCAGCCATACTCAAATTAAAGATAAAGTAGTATGATTTTGTAGATTAGCTTTTTGAATAAAATCGTTTGTCATAAGTAGAGCCTCTGCTTCCAGCAGGCGTCTATAGCCTCGACAGGGTTACCTTTTAACCAACAATGATTCTGTGTCCCATCCATGTAAGAATGCAGTTTTTAAAGATAAATCCACAATAATATATTGTTTCTTATTTTTTTTCTAAAACAACTCTTCTTTTTATTACTTAAAAGACATTTCCTTGGTGTGGTGGCTAAATGGTGACAATGCTATTCATTAGTTGTAATTCAACTGAACAAGCTGGCTTGTAATGAGACCCCTTGTCTTTTGATTAAGATAATCTCAAGCCATTACCCTGTTTTGGTTTACATTGTTGGTAATTTCAGTTTTATTATTTTCCTATGAATATGTTAAGCAGGCTCTTGATGAGACCTCTTATCTTTTAAGCTTTAGTACATTGTTTAGGATCACATTCTAAAAAGAGAAAATTTTACTGGACAATGAGAATCATTTCCTCTTTAAGAGTTATGGATGACAATATATAGAGTTAAAGATGCTTATCTACAAAGAGTCTTTTACTTGGTTAAAAATATGTTCCTTGACTAATAATAGAACATAGGTCTTTTATAGATTTGGAGTTTCTCAAATAATAAATTTTTTTGGTAAAAATAAATAAAATTTCAGAGAGACAAAACTTAATTAATTTTCAAATATCTTAACTATTTCCTTAACTATTTCCATTTATTAAAGCGAAAAGTCAAAATATTTCAAGAGATTTTTATTGCAAGGCCAATAGTTATATTATTTAAATTTTATTTTCCTATTAAAAGTAAAGACAATAATGTACATGGGATAGAAGATTTTATCTCCTATGAGATGTATTTTTTCAAATTTTTCCCATTCACAGGCAGAGAATCTTTCTTGCCTGATAAATCTTGCAATAGAAATGTTGATGGGCCTATTTGCTCTACAATTTGAAATGGTCCAAGCCACATTCTTTTGAATTTGGTATTCTTACCTTTTTCCTCATGTGCTTTATCCCATTTCAGTACAAGTTGAAATTATTTTTAACTAACATAATTTTCATTAAAGGGAGATTTAACTAGCTGTTGATGATGAGCATGGGTGATTTTGTCTTTCTCTCTCACTCCTTCAAGTTTGAGAATTTGTGATTGTCTTAACTGCAAAGAAGAAGAAGGAGATTCTTCGATAAAATGAACCAAGGATAAAGAGGGAATAACTACATTTGTATGAAGAACAACCTCTTTCCCATAGACTAGATTAAATGGAGAAGTACCTATAGAGGATTTATGTGTTATTTGATCTGCCCATAGAGAAAATGTAAAAACTTTATGCCAATTTATTTGAATTTGATCAATATTTCATTTAATGATCCTAATGAGATTTTTATTAGTTTATTATGTTAAACCATTTCCCTGAGGATAATTGTTAACTGAATATTTAAGTTTGAAACCTCTTTTGAGAGAAAATTCTATCATAGAATTGCCTGAGAAATAAGATGCACTGTCAAACATCACGGAAGTTGGTAATCCAAATCTGGTAATGATAAATTGATCAATAAATTTGATAATGTTTTCATAATTGGTTACCTTTAGTGGAATTTCTTCCACCCATTTAGCAAATTAGTCAGTTATTGTAAGGATATATATATGTTGCTTTGAAGAGTGAGGAACGATCTCACCTGTTATGTCCATTCCCCATTGCTCAAATGGTTGCTCAGTATTGACTGGTTGTAATGGGAATGCAGGTTTCCTTTATCTTCCAACAACAGTTTGACAAATTTTTTATTTCCTTACATACTCATGTGTATATTTGAATAAGGTTAGCGAGTAATAGCCAGCATGCAGGATTTTATGTGATGTTGTTTCTCCTCTGAAATGTCCACCAGCTATTCCATCATGAATTTGCAAAACCTTCTCTACCTAATATTTTTCAAGGCATCTCAGTAAAATAGAATCATATTTTTTTCTAAATAAAACATCATCAACCATTTGATATTTCTTTTATTTCAATCTCAAAGCTATTTTATTTTTGTAACTGAGTTGCATAGGGGCATATCCATTTTTTAGATAAAAAATGAGATCAACATATTGAGATTATTTATCGTTGAGGCTTACCTGAGAAATTTGAATGTCATCACCTGAATATTCTTCTTTAGACAACTTGGATGATCTTGTTAACATTCTGAAAAAACCATGAACTCTAACAATTTTAGCTGGTCTAATTTCAACATCATATTCTTGTAATGCAGTTACTTAGTTTTCTCCTTTTTCTCCTACTTCTCTTTGCATCAGTAACTGTCTTAGTGCTAAAAATGGAATTATTATTTTAGTACGAGTTTTGAGGGGAAATGGTCTGAAATGTTTTATTGACTTGAAGACAGAAAATGCTTTCTTTTCCACAGCAGAGTAATTTAATTCTGCACCTTGCAGATTCAAACTAAAGAATGACTCATGGGTGCTTCTATTTTTTGATCATTGAGTTGTCTTAAAATGAAAACATATGATGTTTCTAATGCAAATGTGTATAAAACAAAATGATTAGAAAAATTGGGAGTTGTCATGGATGGAGTGTTAATAATAGCTTGTTTGATCAAGTCAAAGGCTTCTTTTTCATTGTGACCCCATTTGAAAACCGAATTTTTCTTAATCATATTCTGTAAAGGTAAAACTATTTGTGAAAAGTCAGGGACAAACCTTTTTACAAAATTTATTTGTCTAAGGAAATACTGCATTGATTTTTTATTATGGGGTAAAGATATTTTTTCAATTTCCTTAACTCTTTCTAGATCGATATAAATACCCTTTTTTGATACAATGAATCTTAAAATATTAACTTCACTTAAGGAAAAATAAGAATTTTTTGGATTTAGTGAGATCCCATATTTCATACATCGTTCAAAAATCTGTTTAAGGTTGTTTAAGTGGCTGCTACTTTTCTTGGAATTAAGAGTGATATCATCCAAATAGATAACAATTGATTTGTTGATAAGTCCTTTAAAGGCTATATCCATAGCTTTTTGAAATGTGGTGCCTAGATTAATCAAACCAAAAGGCATTTTTTGATAAGCATATGTTCCCCATTTAGTTCTAAATGTGGTTTTCAATCTATCATCTGGGTGAACTAGGATTTTGTTATATCATGAAAATCCATCAAGAAAAGACATGAGCTCAAGACTAGCTACTGATTGTAGTACTTGTTCCATGGTTGGCAGTGGAAAATTGTCTTTCTCACATGCTTTATTCAAATTTCTAAAATCTATGCATATATGAATATCACCATTGTTTTTCCTAACAAGCACTAAATTGGATACCCATTTTGAATGCCTAATAGGAAATATGATTTTGGCCTTAAGAAGTTTATTTAGCTCTGATTTAATTTGATTCTCAAGGTTTGGATGAATTTTCCTTAGTTTTTATTGCACTCGTCTATCATTAGAGATCATTGATATGGTGTTTTGTAAAAATAGGTATCATAAGTTTTGAGATCAGTATAATCCCAAGCAAAGATACTCTTATATTTCTTCAACAGTCGAATAAATGATAATCTTTCATCAGAGGACAGATCTAGACCTAGATTGATATTCTGAGGTTTGTCATCATTTCCAAGATTTACTAATTCAAATTTCAGAGTTGAACTTTGAATTTTGGCATTATTTACCTTTTTAAATCTATCTTTGAGATCATACAAATCTTCCAATTTGACTACAACTTTGGGTATTGTATTTTCATCTTCAATGTTTTGTTCTAACTGTATGTCATGTTCATTTTCATCTATGATTTGATCATCATATGACCCTTCTGATATTAGAAAATTCACAAAATCTTAGTCATCATTGAACACTCGCCAATTTGTGACATTATCAAGAATGAATGGTCTAAAAAATAATTCAATAGAAAATCTATCAGGACTAAATTCTTCAGATGGTATGAGTTTTGTCGATGCAACGTTCGCTAACAGATCAGCACTACCATTTTGCAGTCTTGGTACAGGAGAAACATTAAATGCCAAAAAATGATACGTAAGCTCTTGGACTAATGATTGATAATGTCTAATATGCCCAAAAAGACAATAGATAGTATTTCTTACCTATCTAATGATGATTTATAAGTATCCAAAAACCTGCAAATATTTGATATTGAGGCCAATTGCTTTGTATAATCCTTGTATTAATGCCTCATATTCTACGATATTATCTGTACATTCGAATTCTAACCTACAAGCTAACATGGTATTTTCTCCTTCTGGGTTGATTAAAACACAAACAACTCATGCATGATGCAGCCATAAGGCTGCATTCGCTCAACTTTGCAGATCTAATTTTATCTTCTGCCCAAAACTCGATGTTAGAATCATAATACCTCAAAACCCACTTTAATCATTATTAATTCATATGATGTATTTTCACGAAAGCTTCTTTCTAAAGTGGCTTTGGGTTTATATTATACATAACCATATAATAAAGTTTTTTTTACCTTTTCACCTTTGGCCGCTCACACGTCACCATAACACGTGGCATCGCACTTTGGAAAACTTAGCCTCATCGCACATCTACTTCATCACCATTTGCTCACTCCAACATGCATCACAATTTCATCGCAAATCAAAAATATTACAATTTATAATTTGCGACAAATACCATATAGCACACGTCAGAAAATACATGGCCGCATTGCAACATAATTGATTTAACTTGTGAAGTCTTAAAAATAAAAACCAAAATTTCTGATGCACGATATGTATATGAATCCTCCTCCCGACACGTATTCTCGTTGACCTTCACTTCCTTTCATCCGACCGCTTCCTTTCGAAAACTTCTAAGAGTTTTCTCTGAATAAATTTTTGCTATTTGTTGACTATCACCGCTTTGCAACTCTGATTTCTTCACGCTACCCTTCCTGAGATTGTTCGTATTATTTAACACTAATCTCTCCTGAGCATTTTTCTTGTTATTAAATCTTATCCAGAGTTATCACGCTGCCACACACTCCCGCGCGTTGTCTCAAGCCAGAATACAGAACACCATTCTGTATTAAACTCTCTGAATCTAGAATTTATGATTTGTTTCTCTTCTCGACCTGCACACAAGTTTATGTGCACTCATTCGCTCCCATTAGCTTCATTCACAGCTAATTAATTCCCAAACTGGAATCATACAGATTCTACCCAGCCACTAAGTCTTTTATCACTCAGAAATTCTTACTCCTTAATCAGAATTCATGCAATCAATTAATTATTTCACAGATATCGAATTTGTTCAGTTACAGATCACTCAGCACGTAAAAGAAAAAAAACACAATCAACATGAATTCAATTTCTCATTAATCAATAAATGTACAGATACAATAAAAACCTGCTTACAATCTAGCTTTGGCCTGATGTGCCTTTACATAGCCCTTTTCTCTTCCTCTCTCTCTATGACTGTAGGCTTACAATCAACTTCCTATCTAAGAATAATGATCTTTATGCCTTTGAGGCTTTACAATTATATAAAAAAGGTTCTGTAACCAATTGTGCTTCAGATCCATAGGTTACTCAACAAAATCCTAAAAATCCTCTAAGTCCTCAATTAATTCTTAAAATATCCTCTTTATCCCTTGAACTACTTTCTAATCTAAGATTTACAATATTTTAGAATATCTCAATCCACACCAATCACTCATCAATCACTCATGTTCTCCTACATTCGATAACATTTACAAATATGCCTCTCAATATTTAATTAAATCCTATTTTAAATGTATCACATAAAATCAATCAAACATTGAAAATTACATTAATTAAATACTTAGGAAATAAACTCTCTTGAAAAACATAAGACCCCCTAGATTCTACTAAATGTACAAAAGTTTGGAACCATGATGCTCCTACATCAGAATCCCAAGGTAGAAAATAATTATGATCTCCAGAACATGTGTCTTCAATGTTGATGGAATTCCTCCTAGATCCCAAACTTTATTTTGTAATTTGTCTTTGGCTACCTCTCTTCCTTTCTACTATTTTGATGTTGTTTTTGTTTTTTGTTGTTCTCTAGGTCTCCATACTTTATGTTGCAATTCTCCACTAGCTATGCTTTCACAATCTGATGCTATCTTTCTCTTGTTGTTGATTTGGTTTATTCCCGTTGTCTTCTTCTGAGGCACCTTCATCATCAATCTTATTATTCTTTCAATCTCTATGTCCAATTTATCTTCTGAATGGTACTCATGCTGCCATTTGTTGCTTCTTCTTTTTCGAGCTCTTCTTGCTTCAATTTCTGTTTTTTCACTTGGAATTACTCCATTTACTACTGTAAATATTGTTTTAGACATTACTACAAATATTACTCCAGACATTGATACCTCCCAAAATTCCTAAATATCTCTTAAGATATCTCCCTCTGCAACATCCCTCTTCTGCTCAATACCTATAAGTTTACTTTCAAAAAATAAATTGTCCTCCAATTCCCTTCTTACTTGTCTCATCTCAAACACATCATTAATATGTTGTTCATCAATTCCAACATATTTTTCTTCCTCTTCCTTGAAAACCCTCAGTGATTGTCCTTCACTTTCTTGAATGATTCTGACACTCAATTTACCTTCTTCAAGAATGGTATCTTCATGCTTTACATCTTCCTCATCATTATGCCTTACCTGGCAACTTCCAGTCTTCTTCAATTCTAAAACTGACTCTCCTTCAACTTGAAACATGTTTGCCTCATTTTCATCAAAGCCTGTAATCATAAACCAATTATCAAAATTAAAAATATAAGACCTCATTTCCTTTTCCTTCTATGGAAACATCTGAATATGTTTCTCTGAGTTTTCCTCTAACTCCTTTTTCAGCACATCAATATGTTGATTTAAATTCTCCAAAGAACTCACGATATTTTCAACTAGTCTCTCCTCCATATCATCTGTTTCAAGGATGTTTCCTTGCTCTAGTTCACAATAATGAACTCCTTCCCCTGTAATGTCAATTTTCTGAACTCTTATTACCATTCTTACATCCTTACTCTCTTCTTTATGATTGTCATTCATGACAATTTCTTTGTCTTCCTTCTTCAACAATTTATCATAAGTATATATCCTCCGCTTTTCCAAATTTCTTCTTTGAATGTCTAACTTTCTATATAACTCAATAATTTCAATTGGAGTAGAATTTGGAAACTTTATACAGTTTTCAGTACCTTCACTTGTTGTTGACCCTTCATCAAATGGTCCTTCTTTCTTTGCTAAATCTAAATCATCATGCTTAAAAATTCCAAACTCATTAGGCAGAGTAAATACCTTTTCTTCATCTTCATGTATTAACTCATATCTGCTATTCCAATGTTCACTGTTACCAGCCCCAATATTCTACCACATATTTCAATGAGACCTCTCTGTCTCCTTTCATTTCTAAGATCTTGCTATCTAAGTATTAATCTGAATAGATTTCAGATTCTGCTCCTTCTTCTTAACAAACTCTAAAGTTTGTACATCATCCTGTGATGTACTTGCAATCATACACAAATCATTAGTTTTAAAAATAAAATACCTTTCGGTCTCATTTGATGCTTCAAGCACTAATATTTCATAATGTACTTTCTGGGTTTCAACAGATCGTCTTTGCTGTGACTCAACTCCTTTGAGTCTATCCTTATCCAACAAGTCAATATGTTTCTTATCAAGTTATCTGAACTTGTTTATCAGTTTGAAATTCCATATATTTTGCAATAGGTTCCATCCAACCCATTTCCTCATTCTCCATCCATGTCTTTGGTATTCATTCTCTTTCTCTTGTAGCCATCCCCGTAGTACCTCCAACTGTATTATTATCACTGCAATATTTCTCTCTCGCTCCTCATTACTCATATTACCTTTATGGAATTCTATAGAACCTGTTCTATGACCCTCCATGGACATATTCCTCATGAGCTCATCCATGCTCGATTGGTGATCTGCAACATAGCATTCTCTTGTAGCAATCTCCTCTTGCTACTCAATACCCTATCAAGCCTCCTCTCTAAGCTTGATCCCTTCCTAGGTATTCTCTCTCTCTTGGTTCACTCTCTTGAACCTTCTAGAGCTTTGCTGCTCCTTTGGCTGCTGCACTTAGTCACCTATCTCCTTTCTTCCAACCTCTAGTTGGATAGGTTCATTGCAATCATCATCAAAAACTCTGCTTGTTCTTGGTTACAATCATCAAAGATATTCATAGTATTTATTTTAATCAATAATCAACATTAATTAACTGAAACCATGAAAACCATACCTCACTGTCCAATTTTTTGAACACATGTTGTTGTTGCAGTTTCTCTTTTCTGTCTACTAACTGTACCTTCACTATTTGAAGTTTTCATTATCTCTTCATAAACAAATTTCTCAATATGTCCTTCAAAAATATGATCTAATTTATCTCAAAGTAGATTTTCATTCTATCTCTTTACTCAATCAGATTCAGATCTGTTTCTTCTCTTTGTTTCTGCTGTGCCACTCTGATTCTCTAAAAATTCTTCCCATTTCGTTCTCTTCAAAGAATTCTTGTAGTCCTGATTTCTCATCTGAAGAACATACCTTCTCTAACTTCCTCCAAAAATATATTTTACTACTTTGATACCAAATGATGCAACCATAAGGTCGCATTTGCTCAACTTTGCAGGTATAATTTTATCTTCTGCCCAAAACCCGATATTAGAATCATAATATCTCAAAACCCACTTTAATCATTATTAATTCATATGATATATTTTCGCAAAAGCTTCTTTCCAAAGTGGCTTCGGGTTTATATTATACATAACCATATAATAATTTTTTTTTACCTTTTCACCTTTGGCTGCTCACACGTCACCATAACACATGGCATCACACTTCGGCAAACTTAGCCTCATCGCACATCTACTTCATCACCATTTGTGCACTCCAACCCGCATCACAAATTCATCGTAAATCATAAATATTACAACTTACAATTCGTGACAAATACCATATAGCCCATGTCGACAAATACATGATATCACACTTCAGTGATTTAACATAATGGTTCCCCCCTATTTTATGTGATATGCAATGTGATTCACATCGCATCACTGCATCGCAACATAATTGATTTAACTTGCGAAGTCTTAACAATAAACACCAAAATCTTCGATGCACGATATGTATATGAATCCTCCTCCCGACACTTATTCTCGTTGAACTTCACTTCTTGCCGTCCGACCGCTTCCTTTGGAAAACTTCTAAGAGTTTTCTCTGAATAAATTTTTGTTGTTTGTCGACTGTCACCGCTCTGCAACTCCGATTCCTTCTCGCTACCCTTCCTAAGCTTGTTCGTATTTTTTAACACTAATATCTCCAGATATTTTTTCTAGTTATTTAATCTTATCCAGAGTTATCACGCTGCTGCACACTTTCGCGCGCTGTCTCAAGCCAGAATACAGAACACCATTATGTATTAAACTCTCTGAATCC
Source organism: Pinus albicaulis (assembly GCA_034641835.2). Classification (NCBI taxonomy): domain Eukaryota; kingdom Viridiplantae; phylum Streptophyta; class Pinopsida; order Pinales; family Pinaceae; genus Pinus; species Pinus albicaulis. The sequence continues at coordinate 433,385,848 of CM076569.1, forward strand.
ATAATTTATGATTTGTTTCTCTTCTCGACCTGCACACAAGTTTATGTGCATTCATTCGCTCCCATTAGCTTCATTCACAGCTAATTAATTCCCAGAATGGAATCATACAAATTCTACCCGGCCACTAAGTCCTTTATCACTCATAAAGACTTACTCCTTAATCAGAATTCATGCAATCAATTAATTATTTCACATGTATCGAATTTTTTCAGTTACGGATCACTCAGCACGTAAAAGAAACAAAACACAATCGCCATGAATTCGATTTCTCATTAATCAATAATTATACAGATACAATAAAAACCTGCTTACAATCTGGCTTTGGCCTAATGTGCCTGTACATGGCCCTTTTCTCATCCTCTCTCTCTATGCCCATAGGCTTACAATCAACTTCCTATTTAAGAATAATTATCTTTATTCCTTTGAGGCTTTACAATTATATAAAAATGTTATGTAACCAATTCTAGTTCAAATCCATAGGTTACTCAACAAAATCCTAAAAATCCTCTAAGTCAATTAATTCCTAAAATCTCTTCTTTATCCCTTGAGGATCTCAACATTCAACTAAATCCTAAGGATCCTCTCAATCCATAATATCATGAACTAATTTCTAATCTAATATTTACAATATTTCAGAATATCTCAATCCACACCAATCACTCATCAATCACTCATGTTCTCCTACATTCGATAACATTTACAAATATGCCTCTCAATCTTTAATTAAGTCCTATTTTAAATGTCTCACATAAAATCACTCAAACATTGAAAATTACATTAATTAAATACTTAGGAAATCAAATCTCTTGAAAAACATAAGACCCCCTAGATTCTACTAAACATACAAAATTTTGGAGCCATGATGCTCCTGCATCAATGCACCATCGTTAGATTTGGACACATCAAAGTATAAAGTCCAAAACAAATTTTTAACTACTGGTTTATTTACAAAAGTTTTGCACTTGGAAGTATCTATATGTGAAAAAATTTCAATCTATGAGATGACAACATTGTCCAGAAAAGGAGACTTTTGTGCATTAAAATTTCCTAAAAATGATTCAGATGAATAATTCCAAATAATATTTTTATTGAATGCTATTGGCTCATTATCACCTTCAAATTTAGTTACTGTATGTTTCAAGTGTTTTTCTCGATCAACTCGAATTTGATTTGGCTTCCCATCGTAAGGAAGCCACACGTGAGACCAATCTGTAGAAAAATATCCATGGAGTTTTTCAGACCAATCTCTACTTATAATTAGAAAGTAAAATTCAGGAATATCAACGACCAAAATATCTATTATTTGATAGACTTTGGGATTTGATGAAAGTATAATGCTGACAAAATTGATTTCTCCTAAGACTTCTACTCTAGTTTTTTCAAGTTGTACTGTGTGGACCAAAGACTTTTGTGGAGTGATGTTCAGCTTGGCATATACTGTTATTGGAATTATATTGGAAGAGGCTCCTAAGTCAATCAAACAATTATGAAGGTTTTTATTGAAAATTTCATAAGTTAAGAGAAAGGGAGGTATATGTGAATTAGATTTGTCACCGATCAGGATGACATCGGTAGGATCAAATTTATTTGAAGAAGTTGGGGGGTTTTCCCATGTCTTTAGTAGCCTGAGATACGACAAAAACAAGTAAAGGTGATACTGGAACTGCATTCAATTCTCTAAGTAACATTTTATGTTATTGTTTTAGTTTTCCAAGTTCTTGTAATGAAATGTTTGCCCTGGTCTTCTTCATATCTTCCACAATATTATACTCCATAGTATCAGTGACTACTAGGGTCTTTGATGTAGATGGAAGATTTGATGAATTTGGATTTGGTTGTGAAGTTATGGGAGAGGAATTTTTACTGCTTGACTTTTCTTTAGCAAAAGGAGTTTGAGTTTTCCACTTCTAATTAAAATGAGTTGTATCAGTAGGTCCTTTCTTTCTGGTGCTAAAGGGCAAAGCTTCTGTACTTCTTCACTTGGAAGAACAAAGTCCCATATTCCATTTAGTTCAACTATTTCTTCATCTTCAGTTTCTTCATCTTTGGTTTCTTCTTCCTCTTCTTCTAAGTCAAATTCAACATTAGATATTGTATTTGGTGGTTGAGAGTTAGAATATTGATTTCTCTTAAAATATCTAAATGGATTTTTGACAATAGAAGATTCAAAAACTTCTTTCTTCATTTTGACCATTTCATTAACATATTCTTTAACACTTTTTGTAGGACTTCAAGATCAAAAGGATCTTTCTAGACTTTATTTTTAGAATCATCTTTGAAGAACACTTTCTTAGATTTTCTGTCCTCTTGAGAGCTTTTATTTTCAAGAGAAACTATGCGTTTTTCCACAGATAAGGCTTCCTTCATGTTTTATTCTAATGTGGCTAACTGCGCTCTATCTACAAAAATTACTATATTAGAGGGAAGAGAAGATATATACCACTCAATTTGAACATCAGCGCCAGGAGCTGATGCAGTAGGAATTTTATTGAGTAATTTATTGAATCTAGAATTGAATTCTTTGATCTTTTCTCCCATTTTAGCCTTGAGATTGGATAATTCATTGATGAGCAATGAAATGGTTCTATCATCTCCAAATATAGCTAATAATTGTTGTTCAAACATATCCCAACTAGTTATAGAGCGAGGGGGTAATGAAAAGTACCAGGATCTTGCAGATCCTACGAGATTGTATGGAAATAATCTAACCACGCATTCTTCTTCAGTTACTTCATTTAAATTGATGACTAAATTATGGTTGTGGAGATGATCTTCTGCTAGTAGACCATCATTTGGATTAAATTTAGGAAACAATACTTCAGGATGTTTAGGAAGAGGATGAAGATGACCTGGCATTGCTACAGTGCCTGGATTATTCCATGGTTGTATTCGTGGTGGTGGTTGTTTTCCTACCATGATTATAGGAGTACGGATGGATGAAGATATGAGCGGGATGTGAGTTGAAGAAGAGGCAGGGTGACTACTTGAACTAGAAGAACTAGAACACATAGTTAGAATGAGATTCATTGAAAAATGTGGAGGGAATGAACAGATTTGAGATGGAGAATTGGAAAAAACCTCATTAATAGATGTTTGTGATTTGGATTTCTTGGTATTCATTCAGAAAGAAGTAATGGGAAATTCCAAAGGAGGAATTCCAATTTTCTCACATAGAGAACAATTCAAGATTCATCTAGGTTGTAAAGAAGATGAAACACTATCTTCAAATGGTTGAGAAATTACAGGTTTTTCATCTGAAATAGAGATTTGTTCTAACTTCTCTATTAAAGTCTGAACTTTTGGTGATTCAGATTTATGATCTGAAGAAATTAATCTCTAGGATCTAATAGGAGATTTTGGAGTAGATTGTTCAACTTTTGATCTTAAAATGGTAGTTCTGGATGGAGACCCAGAAGTTGGAGGGGATATAGAGGGAGAACGAATATTAGGATGAATTCTTGATTTTTATCAGTTTTCCTTACCATTAAAAATTGGCCCTCCTTCTAGCGCCAAAATTTTGAAGCCCCAAAATTCCATTGCAACAACATGGGGGATAACCACCCGGTCTGGACCTTGAAAGCAACTCCTTTTCCGTTTGGTATAGTGGCTCCGACTGGGGATAATGGGACTAGTTTTCCAGCAAAAAATTGATATGAGGATGACGGGTGTGATACAAGGAGGAGTGGAAAATGATTTTAAACTAATGAAAATAATCTATTAAAGTAACAAACACATGCATCTATTTAATCTAACATTTAACTTAATCTATACCTAGAAATAACTTTAACTTATGCAATCTACAAAGATATATTAAAGCAAAAGATAATAGAGATCATTCAATTTCTAAAAGAGATGAAACTATTTATAGATAATTATTTTGACTAAATAGTTAAGAAAAATAATTGTGAAACTATATCGCATATATCTATTGATTGTATACTCAACAAGGAATTACAGCTAAAACATCATGCAATAGTCCTTTAATGAAAAACTATAATCTAGATCTCATACACAATACAATATAAAGAATTTTATTGCTAAATCATAAATAGAACTTAATCCTAAAGATAATAGTACAAGATATGAAAAGACTATATTCATGAAATTCGAAATGTTGAACTTCTCTTCTTTTCAACCAAATACACTCTAACCGTACATAAATGCAAATTCAGTAGAGTATTATTTTATATTCAAGAAAATCATGAGCTTGTTCCATGCATTTCATCAAAAGAATCACAAAAGTAAATAAATGCAAGATTTTGCAAAGTGTTTTTGATAAAATCCTGAACCCCTCTCTAAATGCATGAGAGAGGTTTAAATAATATTACATATGTATAAAAAATAGAATATTACATAAAAAACTGAGAGGTTTCAAACAACCTTCCTCAAAATACTAAAAATAAAAGATAAAAACTAAAATAAGTATAATGACGTGCTTGATCAGGTTGAACGGTCCTTCCTTTCCATTGAGCTCTTCAATTCACAGATATACAACATAGGCTTCACTTGGGATGGCTGGCCGACTTTGGATCTTAGTTGTCCCGTGAATACAACATCGGAGAGAGGTGGCACCATATTTTGAGTGGGAATTCATTAGACAACTTAAAGCCATCTACTAACTGTATGGTTTTTTAGAAACTGCCAATAAGATTCATGATCAAGCTTAGATAGCTTTTTGAATGCTTCAATTTTATTTTTGGCGGTCTCTTTCCACTGTTCCTCTAATTGTTTGATATCTGGGAACAATCCAGGCTTGCATTCTTTAATCATATTAAGATTATAAATATTTACATTCACAATTTCAATTATATTAGTTGTTATATCATCTGCTCTAGCTATTGCCCTTTCTGCCTGCTTTAATTGTATATCCCAATCTGTAAATATAATATCTCTATGGGATTCTTCAATATTTGGCAAATTAGCTTTGATTCCTTCCGCATATTCTTTCCAGGAGATAAACTCTGAGATCTTCTTATCAACTTCTTCATATTCCAATATCCGATCAACCATTTTATGTAATAATGTATCACTTGTTTCACAATATGGTTTGATTATTGAGATTCTTTGATAAAATATCTCTTGCTATTTTGACAATTGAGTATTTAGCTCAAGTGTTTCTTTGATAAATTATTCTGTCTGATGTTGATTTATGATTTTATCTACTTCATTTTGTATCAACTGAATCTATGTATCTTTTTATGTAATGATTTCCTGGTGTTGTAACTTCATTTTCTCAAAATCTTTCTGAAACTGTGTCTTCTGCAGCTCTGTTTGCTTATTGACATTTTGTCTTTCTTGTTTAATTTATTTCTCTAACAGCTAAATTCTTGCATCTTTTTCTTTAAGTAGAATACTAACCTCTGCTTCTTTACCAATTGTAGTTGTTGCATAAGCACCTTCTGATTGTGACATTCTTGTCAATTTCTCTGATGAATCAATGGGGTTGTCTTTCTAGACAACCTCCATTGATTCATCCTCTGGAGTTTTTGCTGATAAATAAAACTTTCTTTTCTTTCTCTGTCTTCTTACCACTACTTTGTGTGTTGGACTATAAAATGTCTAAAGGGGGTATCTCTTCAATTCTAAAATAATTTGTGATGTTGGGTAGGCCAGGATGATTTCAACAACTACTTCTGGATTTCCAACTTGTAAGGTCTGTTTAGGAGTTTGAAAATCAGAAGTTCCTTCAATTCATGTTTCTGTTTGTGGTAGCTGGAGATTTTCTCTTAACTGCTCCCATTCTTTATCCATGTCATTTATTATGATTGTTTGTGTCTGATCTTGTGTATAATTCATGTCCAATTGTTATTCAACCAAGGTTTATTTGGTTGTTTCTCCATTATTTACCTTGGTATCCTTTTCAAAACTTTCCTTAGGGTTTTCTTCCTGATTTTGAGATTGATGCTCAGAAAGTTCTGAACATTGACTTTATTTCTCTAGTGATTCTTGATCAGAATTGTGACTAGAATTTTCTTCTAAAATTACACTGGGAGTAGGCTCTCTTGCTTCCTCAATCTGTAATAGGTCTAATGGAACCCTTGTTAATATTTTTTTTATGTAAATATGAAAACGATTAAGGTTGGTTGGAATCCATTTGATTGATGAAAAATTCAAGACTTGTGAGAAAGTCTCGACCTTTTCAAATAGGTCATCTAATTCATCTTTCTCATGCATGAATTCTCTAATTTTAACCAAAGCAGTAAATTCTTGAGCGACTTGGTTGGGATCATATTGTGTTAGTGGCATAGTATCCAAATTTAATCATGTAATATTATGCACCTCTTTAACTGCGTGTCCAAAATCAAACAAGGAAAAAGAACCACATTATACCGGAAAATTTGTCTAAATAGATTTCTTGATGTCCTTTAGGGGTTTGGTAATACCTTCCCCTATTGTTTGGTATGCAATTTATCTCACCAATAAATTATCTGGAACATAATAAGGAAGAACAAGGGGAGCAAAAATACTCCCAAAAACTCTAATATAAGTAAAATTTTCTTCACCAAACCATCCTGCCACTAGAAAAATATCTATCTTTGCTTCTTCTGAAAGCCTGGGGGCTTTTGTATTAAAAATAGTTTGATAGATTGGAAACATAATATTTTGGAAAATCTTATAATAATGGGGACAAAATTGAGATTCCCATAAAATATTATGATACACATGGATAGGAGTAGGGTTATTGAGAGTCCAATTCCAACCCATATTAGGAAATTTTGTACAAAAAAAGATGACATCCATCACATAAGCGCTCATAAAAAATGGAGGGATAACCCAAGTAGAGACAACTCTATATTTTATGTATTGTCTGATAGCCATATCCAAATTGTCAGATAAAATTTTACTCCAATTCATAGCCATGGAGTTGACTTCTGCATTAATTAATGGAATCCATTCCATAGAAAACTTTCTTCTATCAGCTTTCCCAAAAATCCTACACACCATAGCAACTACATAACTATTTGAAGCCAACATAGGTGCAATTGGGTACATACCAGTTTTCTCCCATTTGAATTTGCTGGATCCAGACCTCCAAGTCTACATGGAATCTATTTTGTCTTCATTATCTTTTGTGAACTGCTTGATGAAAGCTCTATCATAGGTCTTTTGAGGTTATGGCAGATGATACATCTTGCGCAGATCATCTGCAGAAAATGACCCCATGACCTCTTGTCTTCAAATCCTAAATTTCATGTCTGATATATTTACATTATCAATAATCCAATTCAACATATCTATATATGGCAATATTTTACGCCTCACAGCTATTCTGTGTAAGAAATAATGGGATGCTTCAAAATATGAAGATTCAAAAGAGACTTTAGCATCAGTCATTACTGCAATTACCAACACCTTTGGATTTTCATCCTCTACCAGATTATACATGGCTTCCCACGATGTAGCTCCACTATCTTTATTACATGTAGTATCACTAAAGAGTGGTTGCATGTCTGATTCCTCAAATGTAGAATTCTCAACTGTCTTTTTTCATTTCTTCATCATCTCTAACCGTTATTCCCTGAGATTGAACAATAGAGAAATCAAAATGAACGTAAAGCAGAGATAATAGCAGAGTTTTAATTAAAAAAATAAATTTGATAAGGATTGGACTTTTATTGCAAGCATGAGTAAACATATACAAATCTCCTCGAGCCTTTAAAAGAGTAAATGCAGTTGAATTCTAATAATTACGCATTATGGTTTTCGTGTGATTCTTATCGGGTCTTGTCAAAACATTGCATCACAAACCCGAATGATATTTCAAAATGATGATATTTAAGTGCAATTCTGATTTTGCAATTGTGATAAATCACAATATCACAAAATTGCAATATTTTGTTATCGCAAAATCACAAGACCGAAATATTCACCATGTCGCAGTATCGCAAAATCACATGTTAGGTCCCTATATTACTAGTATAGTCCCTTATTGTTGTTAGTGTAACCCCCTTATTGTTATTATTGTACCCTTGTAACCCCCATATTGTTATTATTATGCCCTTAAATTATTATTTTTAAGTCGACTAGGAGTACATTATGGCCCCACTAGGATTACATTATGGCCCCATGGACTCTTATATATAGAAAGGAGGTTTTGTAATTTGAATCATCCAAAAATTGTTCATTCATGTAATGTATTGGAGGTTGACCCCTTTAAGTGGCTTATTTATAAGGCATTTATATCTCTTTTCTTCTCTTTTTGGAGCTGGTTTCACAACATTTGGTATCAAAGCTTTGAGATTCTAGGGTTTCGCTGCTCCAAACAGGTCATCGTGGCATTTTCACTAAAAAAAAATTTCTATGAAGGTTCAGAATATGAAATTTTTAGAGTGTGAAGCCAAAATCTTGAGGAACATCGTCGCAAAATTTCAGAGCTTGGTTCGCAATAATTTTTGAGATATGATCTATGCAAGTTAGGTAATTTTGCAGGCTCCTGAATTTAACCTAAAAAGGTCATCATGGTATTTTCGTAATAACTTTTTTTCTACGAAGGTTCAGAAGTTGAAATTTTTAAAGTGCGAAGCCACAATCCTGAGGAACATCTTCGCAAAATTTCAGATATTGGTTCACAATATTTTTAGAGATATGATCTGTGGAAGTTAGGGCTTTCTGAGGCTTCTGAATTTCATCTCAAAGAGGTGATCGTGGGAAAATATTCATAGCTCTCTCTCTGAGCATCGGATTGGAATGCTGTAAAAAGTGGCTGAAAGTACACAGACTGCAGTTTTCGGTCTATCAATTTTAGAGCCAAATAAGGAAACAGTGACACATGGAAATTCGTACAAGTTCGCTCTACTAAACCAATCCAAAATTGATCCCCCCCTAAGAATTCAAATCGACGTACCTATGGAATTTGAAAGAAGCTTCAGAGGGCTACGGATGAATTTCGTATATCGAGGATATTAAATTATAGATAATTCAAATTAAATATCAAGTTCTAGGCAGGTAAAGGTGTGTATTTTTTTTTTCCTATTGTATGTTCTGGTTTGAAGAATCAAGTTGAATTGATTCCAAGGGCATATTGCAGAATAGATATCAATACTGGATTCTAAAATGGCCCCTAAAAATAATTCAACACCCATTAAGCCTCTAGAAAGCACTACTATGAGTCATGAAGACAAAGAATGGCAACATGACATATCAAAATTACAAGAGCAAGTGCAACAAATTTCACTCTCGCAAAGAGCAACAAAAAATGACATGGAAGTTTTGAAGAAAGGCGTGGAAACTAAGATGGATGGTTTGAAGAAAGGCGTGGAATATAAGATGGATGGTTTGAAGAATGGCATGGAATCTAAGATAGATGGCATGGAAGCTGGCATGGAATCTAAGATGGATGACATGGAAGCTAAGATCGATGAGAAAATGGAAAACATGAAGAATGATCTAAAAGCAGACATGGAAGGTTTTACAAAGTTGATACAAGAAATGTTTCCTAATGGTGAAAAGATAGTAGAGGAAACTCATGATGAGAACAAAATAAATGTTAATCGTGATTTCATAAACTCTAATGTTCGCGGGAAGAACCACCATATTCCAAAAATGGATATGAGGAAGTTTGATGGAAAGGATCCTGTAACATGGATACTACAGATGGAGCAATATTTTGATCTCCATAATGTGCAAAACACACAAAAGGTACGCATTGCAACTTTACATTTAGAACAAAATACATTTGTATTGTATCGATGGCTTTGCTCCCGTAAAAAAATTGTCACTTGGTCAATTTTTACGGAGGAAATGATAGCACATTATGAGGATACAAAGAGCAACACCTTCTTTAGCCAATTGATAAATCTCAAACAAAAGGGTTTAGTGGGGAGCACATTGAGGACTTCCAAAAATTGAATATAAGGGTAACTGATATTCCAGAGGAACACAGGATTGATCTCTTCATAGGCACTTTAAAGGATAACGTCCAACATGAAGTTCGCGTTTTGGAACCTGATTCATTGGAGAAGGCATTCAGGTTGGCAAGAAAAATTGAATGTAAAATTATGGCGACAAGGAAGCCTACCACTCACTTCTATAAAGAGGGAAGTGTTGCTACTCTTATATTTCCACAACCTACAAGGTTGACACCACAAAAATTGGAAGAAAAAAGAGCAAAAGGGCTTTGCTACAGTTGTGATAGCAAATACACTAAAGGTCATAAGTGTGTTGAGAAGAAATTATTTTACATAGATTGTGAAGAGGAAGAAGAAAATGAACAAGAAGAGGATATACACCATGAACCAACCCTAGAAGAGGAAGAAATGAATCCGACCATATCGTGTAATGCACTGGCAGGAATTACCACTCCTCAAACTCTCAAGATACAAGGACAAATCAAGAAGAAAAAGGTAATAGTGTTGATTGATTCAGTTAGCACCCATAATTTTATTCATTGTAAGGTAGCCAAGGAATTAAATTGTTTCCTATACCCAGCACCAGAATGTCAAGTGATGGTTGCAAATGGAGGAACTATAAATTGCTCGAGAAAATGCCATAATATCAAGCTAACCATGGGGGAATATGTATTGACTAGTCCAATGCTTTCCATTCCTATGGGAGGTGCTGATGTTGTACTAGGAGTACAATGGTTACAATCTTTGGGGATGGTAGCTTTTAATTTTCAAGAACTTTTCTTGAAATTTTTTTCAGAAGGAAAGGAAGTCTAATTACGGGGTATTGCGGGGAAGCCAGGAAGGATAATAAGCTCTAATGTCATGACAAAGCTTCTAAAGAAAGAACAGCGAGGCGTAATTGCACAATTATGCTCACTAGAAGTTCCAACATCAAAATCATCTATTTCTGCAGATCTCCAACAAGTCTTCGACAATCATTCCAAGGTGTTTGAAACTCCCAAAGGACTCCCACCTATTCGTGATCATGATCATGCTATTCATTTGATTCCAGGAAGTGTTCCTCCAAACATCAGGTCTTATAGATATCCTTACGTCCAAAAGAGCGAAATTGAACGTATGATTGCAGAAATGTTAGAGGCGGGTATAATTCAACCTAGTCAAAGTTCTTTCTCTGCTCTTGTAGTATTGGTACACAAGAAGGATGGATCATGGCGAATGTGTCCGGATTATAGGGAGCTTAATAAGCTCACAATTAAAGATAAATTTCCCATTCCTGTGATTGATGAATTATTGGATGAATTACATGGAGCAATTTATTTTACCAAGTTGGATCTTCGTTCAGGATATCATCAAATTAGAATGAAGACTAAAGATATTCCAAAAACAACATTTCGAACTCATGAGGGTCATTATGAATTTTTGGTCATGCCTTTGGCCTTACCAATGCACCTTCTACATTTCAAGGGTTGATGAATTCCATTTTCAAACCCTTCCTTAGAAAATTTGTGCTAGTATTTTTTGATGATATACTAATCTACAGCAGGTCTTGGAAAGATCATGTTCAACATGTTGACAGGGTGCTCAAACTATTGGAGGAGAAACAATTATATGCAAAAACATCCAAATGTTTCTTTGGAGTACAAGAGGTGGAATATCTGGGTCATATTGTATCTCACGAGGGTGTTAAGGTAGACCCTTACAAAATTAAAGCCATTAAGGAATGGAAATTCCCCACAACCATAAAGCAGTTGTGAGGATTTCTTGGGTTAACAGGGTATTATCGAAAGTTTGTTAAGAATTATGAGAGAATAGCAGCACCTCTAACAACATTATTGAAGAAAGATGCATTTTCATGGACTCCTAAAGCAACTAAGGCCTTTGAACATCTTAAAGAGACAATGTGCCTAGCACTAGTCTTAGCTACGCCAGACTTCACAAAAACCTTTATTGTGGAATGTGATGCCTCAGGAAATGGAATTGGTGTTGTTTTAACGCAAGAAGGAAGACCCATTGCTTTTGAAAGTCGTCCAATCAAAGGAAAGTATTTACAGAAACCTATTTATGAGAAGGAAATGTTAGCAATACTGCATGCACTAAAGAAATGGCGAACTCACCTAATGGGAAGACACTTCAAGGTAAAAACTGATCATGATAGTCTTAAACACTTTTTGGAACAAAGACTATCTTCAGAAGAGCAGCAAAAATGGGTCACAAAGATGTTGGGTTATGACTTTGAAATAATATGCAAAAAAGGGAAGCTAAATGTTGTTGCAGATGCACTCTCAAGAAAGAATGAAGAGGTGGAAGCATTTCTTTGTGCCATTTCTATTATCCAACCAGATTGGATAACCGAAGCAAGAGATGAATGGAAGAAGGACAAAGATGTATGGACACTCATTCAAAAGTTTCAGCAAGATCCTAGTACATCTGATACATTTAGTTGGAAAAATGATTCCTTATGGTACAAAGATCGCTTATATCTTTGTAAGAATTCCCAACTAAAACAAAATATTCTTTGGAATTGCACACTTCTCCTTTAGGAGGACACTCAGGATTTTTAAAAACTTACCACAGGGTGAAGAAAGAATTTTTTTGGGATGGCCTTAAATCTGATATTCAAAAGTGTGTGGCGGAATGTTTGGTTTGCCAACAGAATAAAGTCGAGACGATTAAGAGCCCAGGTCTTCTACAACCTTTATCCATTCCAAGTCAACGTTGGGAGGAGATTTCAATGGATTTTATCACAGGTTTACCTAAGTCCGAAGGAAAGAGTGTTATCATGGTGGTAGTTGATAGACTTACCAAGTATGCACACTTTTGTGCATTATCTCATCCATTTAAAGCAAGTACAGTTGCTACTACATTTATGGACACAATTTAAAAGCTACATGGAAACCCAAGGGTTATTGTGAGCAACAGAGATCCCATTTTTACTGGAAATTTTTTGACGGAGTTATTTTCTTGTTTGGGTACTCAATTAGCTCATAGCTCATCTTATCATCCTCAATCCGATGGTCAAAATGAGATAGTAAATAAATGTTTGGAAGGTTTTGTAGCCGCTACAACACCACCCAAAATTTTGGGTATATTCGAAATTTCGGGTTCCCCCTCTGCTCACTCAGGCGTTAAAGTCTTTCACTCGACCTGTAGTCAGTGACATCCCACCGACCTCTCCCCAACCCCTCATGAGTTTTCTCACCATCATAATTAGATATTGTTGTTGCAATCACGCCATGTGCGAAGGATCGCCATGCATACATTCGAATGGAAACTTATGTGTATTTACATTAAGAGCGCTTGCATCATGGATTTTCCAGGCACTCTATTTTAGCATTTCGCCGAGCTCATAGTCTAACATTTATTATTTGGGGGGAACTGTTCTCTAAAAGGTAACTGTAAACTAATTAGTGTTATAATGTTACGTGCAGGCGATCCCATAGATGATATACCGAAGGATATCACCATCGCGTTGGGAGGAAGAGATTGGAACCCAACTAATAAGAGCGCAATGGTTAGGGAAGTTTTCAATCACGAGGAAGAAGACTCTCTTACAAGAATTAAAAAAAAGTGGCAAAGCTAATGTTTTCTTGGACCTGCAGTCTGGGGAAAATGACGACACTCTTGAAGATGCAGATAAGGCTATCATTAGATTCTAGAGTGAGTGACAGTCACGGATGCTTAAGGAAGACAAATACACTTTATCAGATGGAGAAGATGACATTCTTACTCATCATGGTATTTCTCTATCAACTCTCGATGACCTTGAGGATGAGATTGTTTGAAGATGAAAATGATGATGACACAATTACTAGGAAGCTGCATTTTGGTGGGGGTGCTGATCAAGAAACAATCCCACTGCTGCTATTTTAATAGGAGACAAAATAAGCATAAATTCAAAAGGGAAGTTTTGGAGATCCTGCATAATACCATCTAAATGTCAATGGGTGCACACAAAGGAAAATATTTCACCACTCCGACAAGCCTAGCCCGAAGTATAGCCTGGGAAAACAAAGTGGACTCAAAAGATTTACATAGAGAATGACAATCTCATTCAAGGCGTTGGCACACATTTGGGAAATAATACCTCGTAACCCCAAGCTACATGGTGTGCGCACATCCAATGGACTAAGGTTACATTGTATATTTAAGCCGAGGTGCAATCACATATGATTTCAAAACCATATAAGACCGCCGAGCAAAAGCATACGAAGAACATTACAAGTTAGGACCGAATACTTTCATGCCTAAGTCTTAATCTATGTTAGAACATTTTAGGCGGATATATAAGGTGGTAAACTTTTAAAACGCGGGTCAAAACTATATGGAAATACATTACGGTTCGACGTAAACATTCCTATGGTGGAGTTTATTCTTGGGAGCAGATATGTTATGTTCGGTCAAAATTTGCACCAAACCTTGCAGCAGATCTACGACGACATGTTAGAATGATTATCGAGCGGTTATAATCCACATAAATGCAGAACCATACAAATACCTTACAAACGAGCGCAGTTTTCTACCTACGGTAAAACGTTGGAGCAAACGTATATATACAGTTGTCCAACTTTATAATTAAAGCACGGAACAGAGCTATGGGAAAATACATTGCGAATGGATTTAAACTTTTCCACGACGGAGTTTTATTCTTTGGAGCACATATATATAATGGTCAAAATTTCACGTTCAAAGCATGGCAGCCAAAATGGCATAATAACTCTAGTGCGATAATTGTCAGAGTTGTGCGATATGCATGGTCGTAAACCATGTTGAACCAGAACACGTGGATCCATGGTGATTTTGTGGCATGGGCCACTCAATTACGTCGCCATATAACCATGAGATTATTGGAACACAAAACGGATCATTGTAACTATTCTGTAGTGGGAATGTATAACATCTATAGCACATAAAAGTCAAACGAAACGCAAAGTTTTAAAATCCCGCCATAGTAATCTTCCACGCGTCCATGATGAGCTGGACAGAATGAATCCATATTCTTCATGCCGCGTTACATGGACGCAGGTTTCCCATGCATGCTGCCATGCATGAACACTAATTACGCTGCTACACCCAAATGGAGGTTTCTGATCGAAAAGGGTGTTGATACATAGCTTTTCAAGGATCGTTCGCTCTGCATTAGAAATAAAGCCCGACATGCAAGGATCTGACGCCTTTCTGAGCCGCTCAAGTCTGGCATGCCATAGTAACGTTCGACATGGTCGATTTTCAGTGTAGGAAAAAGATCGAATCCCTTTGATGCTAATTGTGTTAGCACAGCAAACAAAACTTCTGAGTTAATTTCCGTCCTCTGTAATACATTGCTCTGAGCTCAATCTTCACGCCTCATGAATCCAAAGCATTTCAACTAGTGATTCTGATACCTCGACGTAGACTATCACCTGTTGTAGGCCGGAGTCATTTGCATCGGGATGTAATAAATATTCTGGCAGTCGACCATCGTGGGAGGTGAGAGAAGGTTCAGTACAGTGCATTGGCACAATGCCCTCTCCAACAGATCGCGCGCATTACTGGCCACCGAGGGATTGCATATCGTGAAGCATGGGAGCATAGTGCATGGCGGAGATGTCAGCGTATAAAAGGTTATAATGCTAGAAGACGATGGAGTCGATAGTAGCTATGCAGTAATGCATGCATGAAGACTCCTACATAACACGTCTGCGACTTGCAGTTTTACTAGCCGCGAGGCCTCACTTTTCCAAAATTTCGCTAGTATAGTTGTCTGCCTTATTACTGGTGTCAACAGCGACCCTCACCCAAGTCGCTAAGTCACAGCGAATGCATCCAAGGAAGATTATGTCCAGTGCGACCTGTCAACTATGCGACTGCAATCCAAGTCGCGAAGTCGCAATAGTTGTCACCAGCCAGAAGGTGCGACCTTATTCGAAGTGCAACTATGCGACCTCTCTGAGGTCGCAAGGTTGCAAAATGTGCGTCCACTGAAGGCTGCGACCCATGAGAGTTTCCGACTATGCGACCCCGCTTCAAAATGGCATCTTCTCTCAGAGGCATTTCTCACACCCAGGGATTCGGACCAAGTTTAGATAATTGCTTGAACGATTTGAAAACTACCCTCAAGATGCACCTCCCAAGGTATAAATTATTTCAGCACCTTCATATGATTCAAGGTTGGGCGATATAACTACGTTACAGGGTGTTTGGTAGCAAACCTAGCATCTCTACATATGAAGAACAATGCATCTTTAACACCTCATTGTGAAAGAAACAAGTTTAAACCGGTGAATTGATGCCCATCTGATGAAGGCAAGGGATGACAGCAATTATCTATGGCGAGGCTTGTCGCAGCCTCGAAATACTTTGAGGGGGTCGTGAATCATAGCCCGTCTCAACACATAGCAGTGCATGGGAGCTCCCCTGGCTTCGGTAGTCTCCATTGAAAAAAATGTTAAAGACTAGCTATACGTGCCTATTGAAGGAAGGATATCGGTTGGAACTTCAAGCGTTCTTTTGCGACAGTGGAGGAATACATAGTAGATATGCGCGATCGTTCATATATTGCCTTCAAAAAAAGACTATACAGGGGTCCAAACTAATCGTTAAAACCCCTTGATGTTTTTTGTCAATATACTCCTAATGCACTTGTGTTTTCTTTTATTTTATTGTATCTTTATTTTTTCTTCAACATGCATAAACATATTTATGTGGGCAAGGCTAATGGCTAATCTAATATGCTTACACGTAGGTAACATGAGGAGATTATGATGATAACCCAGACAAGGAAGTTTGTTTCTTACCCAGAAAATGCTCAACAGGAGAAATGTAGAAGAGATAAAACCCCAGGTCGCAGATTTCTTCAGGTCGCCAGGTCGCGGAGTCATGTTCCATGCCAAATGCTCGACTATGCAACCCAGCGACCCAGCGACTGGGTCGCAGGTCGCAAATTTATGAAAGTCGTAGGTCGCACATCTATTGAGGTCGCACATCTGCCGAGGTCGTAGGCCGCAAGTCGCAGGGGTCGCTGGGTCGCTAAGTCGCATCCCCTGTCAAATGCTCGATGGCGCGACCCAACGACCCAACGACTAGTTCGCAAGGTCGCAGAACCCAGTCAGGTCGTAGGTCGCAACAACAGCTCAAACAACAGCTCAAAAGACTGGGTCGCAAGGCAGCCCAACGGTCAAGAAGATGAAAAGTCAAGGAAGCCCAAAGGGTAGGTTTTGTATTATAAATACTCCTTCGGGAGCTTGTAAAAGGATCTTTTGTTTGGGACTCGAGCTGAGTACACTGTATTATCTAGATTATACATTTGAGCATTAATACAAGAATTTTGAAAAATCCCTTTGTGGATCTGGTGTTGTTTTATGTATGAGCACTCTTGAGTATTATATTTTCAGTTTCTGAACGTCTTTAGATTAAGGGAACTGTATTTTCAATTCACATCACAGTTGCATAACAGTTTGCTGAGTATGTTAATGGTGGTTGAGTTTATTTCACTTTCCTAGCGAATGTTGATGACTTTGTTTATCTGTGTTTGTGTTATCATTTAAACCTTTAGGAAGTGAAAGAGTGTTCTTGCTATGAGGAATTTTTTCCTTTGTGGTCAGAACAGTTTACAAGCGTGACCCTAATGAAGTGTTGCTAACAACACTTCCTTCGGTCTTCATGCTTTGTTATTTCCTCTTGCTACTCATAGTGTCGTATGTACATTTAATGCATCAATCATATGTCTTGTATCAGTTGATTAGGTGTGTATCCACTATTTTATAGAGTTTGAGCGAGACCCAAAGCAAAGGAGAAATCAGTGGTAGCCGGACCCACACCCCAGACGGGATCCCTAGTCCAAACGGTTCAAGGTCTAATTGGGACCTTTTACCGAGGAGATCCCCTGTTGTTGGCCAGACAGATTTTCTCATCAACAGAAGGATATCTTCATTGTTTTGTATCTGATAAACAAACACAATGGGTCAAGTGGTTACCTCTAGGTGAATGGTGGTATAACACTTCCTTCCATACTGCAGCAAAAATGACCCCATTTATGGCACTTTATGGATATCATTTACCATCCATCACATCATTTTTAAGAGAAAATTCGAAGGTTCAAGTAGTGGAAGATCACATCGAGCATCAACAAGAAGTTCTCCAACTCTTAAAGGACAACCTAAATTTGGCACAAAATCGAATGAAACAACAGGCAGATCAGCATCACAGCGACAGAAGTTTTGATGTAGGAGACTGGGTATTTTTACGGCTATAACCATACAAACAAATGTCCCTCAAGCAAGCTAAGAAGGATAATAAATTATCGCCAAAGTACTATGGTCCTTACAAGGTGTTGCAAAATATTGGTGCTATGGCATACAAATTGGAGCTTCCTGCTTCTTCACGAGTGCATCCAATTTTCCATGTTTCATGCTTAAAGAAGGTCATAGTTGAAAATCTTCCAGTTCAAACAATATTGCCAGAACTTGATGAGGAAGGAAAAATCATATTGGAGCCTGAAGCAGTCACAGAAACAAAAACTTGACAGCTATGGAATCGATCAATTTCAGAGTATCTCGTCAAGTGGAAGAACTTACCCATTGAAGATTCTACATGGGAGGATGAGAATTTTATACAGAAGCACCCAGAACTACTCAAGCGTTGAGGACAACACTTTTTTGAAGGAGAGGGGCATGTTAGGTCCCTATATTACTAGTATAGTCCCTTATTGTTGTTAGTGTAACCCCCTTATTGTTATTATTGTACCCTTGTAACCACCATATTGTTATTATTGTGCCCTTAAATTATTATTTTTAGGTCAGCTAAGATTACATTGTGGCCCCCACTAGAATTACATTATGGCCCCATGGACTCCTATATATAGAAATGAGGTTTTGTAATTTGAATCATCCAATAATTTTTCATTCATGTAATGTATTGGAGGTTGCCCTCTCGAAGTGGCTTATTTCTAAGGCATTGATGTATTCTTTGAGCGGCTTTTTCCTTATACGAAGTATGCTCTAAGTGCTTTATGAACTTTTTAGAAATATTGCAAAGTGCTTTAAGTTATAAAGAGTTCAACATAACATTTGATCTTAAAAGGGTTTTATTGATCCCATATCGCAGATTCCAACTAATGATTATTTGCATTACCTTTGTCTTGTGAAAACTGCGATAAAGCAAAAAACACTCACTCTTAAGTGATTTAGTTCAATGCTTTAACACTTTCTAAAGGGAAAAACTCTTACTAGCTTTTTTGGAAAAAATTAAAATGGCCCCCATTTATTATTACAATATTGATTATTATAAAAATGAAAATGGAGAGTTGTTGAATAGTACAACATAAGGGTATTTACTGATATAGATAAATATAATTTTCCCTCTCAATTACTAAATAAAATATAAATATATTCATATACTTATTCTTAAGATATGTCTACAACATGTAAGACAAATATAAACTCTTTAAGCACATACTTGCCTATATATATATGTGGGGAAATGTTTAATTATAGAAATAACTCTTTCGAGCTAATACAACTAGGGAATCTAAAGAATAATTACTTCATAGCAATCATGCACATGTTTATTTTGTACGTCATTGAAGAAAAGAAAAAGGTTTAGCAACCCATTAAATAAGCTTAATAGAAAGAATATTCTAAATTGATATCATAAAGAGTGAGGGAATAAGACTGAAAGTAGAATATAGGAACATTTGCATACAATAATATTACTATGGTATTTATTTTGGACATAAAAGGAAAATTTGATATTAATGAAATAAAAAAAATAACAATAGTACAAAGAGTTCGAATAGATAAGAGGTGTTCAAAATTTAAGAATTAAACAATAAAGGGGTAAAATCTTAAAGGTTTTTTATATTAAAATTTATTATGTTATACAAAGTAATACATGTAGCCTAATATATTATGTTATACAACACGTGGACTCAATAACGAATTGCACGAGTAGAGGCAGAAACATCTAGAAAGTTTTAGGTGAGATATGCAAACTATACATTAAACCATATATGAATCATCAAAATAAGTCGTAGTCTAAAAAAGCAACAGAATAGTCCAGAAGGTAAAGAATATTGAAAAAATTCGGCAAAGATTT
Organism: Pinus albicaulis; assembly: GCA_034641835.2. Classification (NCBI taxonomy): domain Eukaryota; kingdom Viridiplantae; phylum Streptophyta; class Pinopsida; order Pinales; family Pinaceae; genus Pinus; species Pinus albicaulis. The sequence goes on from CM076569.1 coordinate 433,405,767, forward strand.
ATCAGAATCTTGTTTCTAGTTGTTAAACTTCAGTGTTTTGGGTGCCCTAGGGATTTTTGATAGTGCACAACTTCCCAAAATAATACCACATTTGACTAACAAAGTGATCCAAGTCATTTTATATGGCAATGAGATATTAAACATTGTAACCCGGCATATACATGGTTATATAACAATAAATTGAACTTTTGAGTTTGTTTATGTGGTAAAACGTTGTGAGCTAGTAACATTAGTGATGTTGGTATGTTAAGTTATATTTCATTGTAAATTAAGTTAGACTTCCGTATATGTTACAACTATAAACCGGTATATGTAATTAACAATAACTATGAGATGGATTAGAAATCTATATTTTCATATATAATTATTGTTAATTGCATATACAGTCTAACTATATGTTTATAGTTACACTGTATATGCAATTAACAATAATTATGAGATGGATTAGGAATATATATATATATATATATATATATATATATATATATATATACGCATTAGAATATTCAAATGTAAAATTTGGTGAACCCTATTGCTAGTTTAAGGATTATAATAATATAGTGGATGAAACTAAAACTATGCAATTAATGTGAACTATATTTAAACCTTTTTATAAGGGATAGTAGTTAAAAGTCAAGTGGAAAAATAATTCCTCTTATATATCCATGTAGTTATAAGTCAACAAAAGTAGTATGACATGATTGAGGAAAAATATAGTTCATCAAAACTGAAAAAGGGTATTACAGTAGAAATACTCTTTGTAATTATATATATATATATAAAGGTCGTTACAAGGGGTATCAAAGTTGTAGTTTACACCATTGGGCCTTTTATGGGTTCTAAAACTAAACTAGTTATACATTATATGAACATATTATTCAAAATATTGTGGAGTTTAAAGTATGGATGAAGAATATAATGGAAATAATTTTGTAGGATCACCAAGGGGTGGTGAGGAAGCTGATACTAAATTAGGAATGGTGGGTGATGGAACCAAAAATGTAGAGAAACAAGAATTTGAATTACTCCAAGTAATAGGAAGTTTGAAAACAAGATTGGATGATATTAAGGCAAACCAAGAAAGGTTTTCCAAAACCAAATAGGAACAAGAGTAGATTAATGGTTATTTGTTAAGGAAATTGGAAGAAGAAATATTTAAGATATAGAATCAAGGGAAAATATCTATAAGCAAATCTACTAGTAAAAATGACTCCATAAATTCTAGTCAAAGCCAAAAAAATGAGTCTAGTGACCAAGGAGAACAAAAATCAAGAGCAATATTGTTATGCCTAGAAAAAGGAGGTATACCTCTCAGTTGTAGGGAGAGTTTAAAAATATTAGACCCCCTAATTTTGATGGTGAATCTGAAGAAGAAGTGGAGGCATGGTTCCTCAATATGTCCAAATATTTAGAAGTATACAATTATCCAAGTAATTTGAAATCAATATTGGAAGCTTACCAGTTGGTTTGTAATGAAGCCCTATGGTGGCAAGAGAACTAAGTTTTCAAGAGAATTAAAAGTAGAAACTTAACTTGGAAATTGTTTAAGAAATAATTGTTGGTGGGAAAAGTTCCTTAAGGCAAGGGTTGAAAACCTCAATAGAGAAAAAAAAGATAATCAACAATAAGCACTCAAAAAAGCATGCCAAACATATGAATTATCAAATTTAGATTTGGAGATATACCAGGAGGTCCTACATTTGATGGCATTCCCGTAGGGTCCAAAACCTCTGCTTCCTCCAAAATGAGCAGACCTACAAGTAAATTCACAGAAACATATACATAATAGATAGTTCAATTTTCATACATAAAAGATATTTTATATCATCATATATAATCATATAAAATATTATCCATGATACAATAACATATCAGGAATGAGAAATGATATTCTTTATTGATTAACAACAATAGGTACATGAAAGGTAAAACTTTATCCAGGCTAAAAGAACCGACGAATCATTCCTCCATATCTGTCCACCCCAAGCCATGAAGATAACCTCTCTAAAAATCACAAGAAGATGCTACACAAGGATTATGAGCATTTCTGCAAAGGAAACTAGGGTTTCCTAGAGACTGGGAGTGCAGGAGGCATGGGAAAATTGGACTTGATCTGGGGAGAAAAATGGGTATAATGGTTATATCCTTTCTCTTTTTGTAATTAGGTTTTCCCAAGAGGTGTATATATACCACCTAAAATTGGTTAATTCTATTAGGCCATGGGCTCCTATAGGTGGGATCTCAGTAAAACCCATAAAACCTGCCCGAAAAATAGCATTTTATTTTATTTTTTCATATTTTTAAAGGTATATGTGGGTGAAGTGTTATAGGACCCACGTATGTACGCGATTTAGTGTGGGAAGAGTCACATATGGAATTTGAAATATTAATTTTTAATATAAGATAAATTCTGCATGGTAAAAGTATTGCCGATGGCCATAAAAGAGCATCATATCTACAGGAGGGTTGAATGATGCTATAACAGATGCCCCCTAATATATGAGGTCAGAAGGGGTTCATTATGGCCAAAATATATTAAGTGTAGAGAGAGGAGTCATTCAAAAACCAACCTGAGACGAGATAACCAAATTCCAACCCATAGAATACTTGTGGAAGGAGTCAGAAAGAAAAATCATGTCTTAGGCTGGCATACCATGCTCAGAAGTAATAAATCATGTCATTTGACCAAGTATAAAGTAGATCCAAAATGTATACATAGTGTATAGAAAGGGATGAAGAATACACAGTGGATCATCAGATCATATCTATGAAGGAACACGACAAAGCTATGTCTCAATATCACATATATAAGAATGCCTGATCAATGATGTTGCATAATTGATCCTCATAAAAGTACTGATTCATATAGGTGGAATAGTGGTACTACATAAACTCGGGTGCCAACATATAAGATGTTGTTGTGAGGACCACAACATATAAAGGTGGGAGGTATCACTGGCAGAAAACTGAAGGAGTTGTCATATGAACCAAATGATGCTGACATAACTCGAGGTTTTCACTAACCGTCGATGATACATTTTTACACTATGGAAATAAATGAGTTGAAGTCAACCATGTGAGAAATAATTTGACTACCAATTATTGATGTATACCGTCAACAAATATGAAACAACTCACCAATAATGATAATGAGTGTCAAGGTACTCCAATACAATCTAACAAGTGTGAATAGATGTGTTGAATTTGAACACTTGAAAGAATCTACCAATCAAGAGACATTAATGTATTCTCGTTGTCGATAGAGAAGGAGTCTTCCACTGATGACTGCAAACCCTAAGGTACTAAAAGAAGGATTCTAGAGCTTTTTCCCAGAGCAATGAGTTGGATTCGATGATAAAAATACACTAGAAGGAAGGAATTAAGGCATCCCACATCAACTAGCGTTAATGTAACCTGTAGGCCAATAATTTGGAAGAATTCACATGAAGAGAGATGAAGTAACCATTTTGAAGTACATTTCCGCCATACACAAGATGTAGCTAACACATGACATAAATCCTCTAAACCAACCAATAATGAAATCTGACACTGAGGTGAGGAATCCATTAATAAGGTCAAATGGAAACCAAGGTACTACACGAATCCAAATATATGATAATGTAAGCTGACGTTGAACACAAGGGAAACCACTTAGTCGAATACCCATAATATTGATTGATGTTGAGCACAAGGTCACATATCAATGATGTAAATAGTGCCAATGTGAAACTCTAGATCTACTCTAAGATAATTTGTTCGTATTCAATAAGAGAAGACTTGCGAGTAATAAGTCAATGGGGACATTCTTAACCAGCACGAGTGAAGGACCATGTCGATGATGTGATATTGAGAATAACTTGATAGATCAGGTATGGCCAACAAAAATGAGCCAAGTGACACCATAGAATTTCCAACAACAGGTTTACTTCCCTAGAACAAAATCACAACTTGATGTGACTGTATGGAAGCATAAGATAACTTTGTATAAGTTTGCAATGCAAGAGGCATTAACAAACTCTCCATATGATTGGAAGAGATAAACAAATAGAGGAGGATTGACTTAAGAAAAAGGTTATGGCTTCCCTAAAGTAAAAATAATTCCCATCTCAATGGAGGAAAAGCTCATTTTAAGTGCTTTGTTCAAGGGAGACACGACTGACTCTTGCTTCCATCAAATGATGATGAAACTGTCTCGTTCCCTCTATTTTTTGGAATATTTAATTTTTTGTCTTTTTCATATTTAATTTTTTGCCTTTTTCATATTTAAAGCCTATAGTACAGTGGAGAGAATGAGTTTTGGGGGAAATTGCACTAGTTCCTAGAACTAGAACATTCCTATGCTCAATGTGAGGTGGTGAATACTAGTCATCAACACTCAGGGGATGTTCTCTTTGTGGAAAAAAGGGTGTCAAGTCACAAAGGCTAATGAATGCATGGTTTGAGATTACAAAAAATTCATGGTCAAAAGTGGCTTATACATGGGTCCAAATGAAGTTGAATTAGGGAAAAAAAGGGGGTACACGTAGTCAATATGAAATGTAATAGTACAACTCAACACATGGGAGCCTTTAGGGTATATTTCCATAAAAATAGTGAAGAAGAAGAATGAGGCTTCAACACAAATTCATGGCAAGAATAAAGAGGACTCCCGAGCCTACACAATACTTGCAGCATGGGCAACATATTCTAGTGAGGATATAACTAGGAATCCCATGGAAGGAAAGGCTCTACCACTATGTTACCATTTTACAAGATGAAGAGTGAAAGGGATTAAAAAATCACAACATAATTGGTGCGACCTTATGGTGAAATATCGTAGTATGAGGTTAAGATGCATAATGCAACGGAAAAATGATATGTCTTAACCTATGTGCCGGTTCAGAATATGATACCTTCCACAATAGGTCAGCGATTTTAGAGTCAAAGCGATGGAAAAATATCACTAAGTCATCTTCGTCACCCTTAAAATAACCTTTCCCAACACTTCAAGCAAAGGTCAAAAGTTCATAAAATAAAATAGTAAAGTTTAAAAATGAACTTTAGGAAAGTGGGTTTTTAAATTTTGGCTATAAAAAGAGTTTTTGGACTCACCCCATTTCACTTTTCACCATCCAAGTGTTGAGAAGAGGGATCTTGGAGAAAATTTGGGTGAATCGATCTAGGAAAATCTACCGAGGAATCCAAAAAGCATGATCTCCAGGTAATTCGTAACCTTAAACTTGTCCATTGGATCGAAGATTTTATGAGTTAAATTGATTTTGTTGAAATATTTTTTGATTTTGAAAAATGCTATGTTTGTACGCGGGTTGGGAGTTTTAAATTCACCTATATTATTATTATCCAATTTTACGGTCACAGCCAAGACAGACACCAAATTAGTGTATGAGACTCCCTTGTTTGTGGGAAAGGGGACCCGCCTCCGTGCAATGATTTTACTTCTAAGTATATGAAGGAACACATACTCTGCCCCCCTCTATTTTTGAACCCATGACCTCTTAGGAGGAAACACATGCTCTTAACCTTTAGGCCAACTCAAGCTGTATAGAAATACCTAAACATGATTTTACTAAGGGAAAGTCGTGTATGTACGCGACGGTCTCTTACAAAAGTCGTGTACGCATAGAGTAAGATTTAAAAACCAAATTTCTAATGCATGAAATCCCTCATTTTTTCAGGATGACGATCATTTGGAAAGAGAGATAAAATAGTGATGTTGATAATGAGGTTTTAAATGATCAAGGTTCATTAAATGGATTAATAAATTGTGGATTTCTCAAATTATTCATGATGCCCAACATGAGAATTCAAACTCAATTGTTGGAAATTTTGATTCATTATTGGGACCCAGAGGAGGAGCAATTCATTATAGATCATGTTCCTTTATAGATCGAAGTAGAATATATCTACTTCATAACATGACTTCTCGGAGGGGAGAAGTAGTAGATTTGGAAGGGAAGGCTTGTGGATGCATCAAAATTGATGATTACATTTTTGTATAATGTTCACTAAATACTAACAAGGTTGGATCGCAAGTTCCGATAAAAGAAATCATAAGCCTTCCCATCAAAATAATCTTTTTCACTATTGCCAGGATAGAAGGTCAACTTCACTACATCAAGCTTCATGACCATACATTTTCTTAATAGTAAAATTCTTAAGGCCAGTAGTCTATTATTAGTGCAAAACGATCTTTACCAATATGAAAAAAAATTGACATTATTAAGGAAGGGGAAGACAAAGAAATTTGGTTATGGCACCATCCTCTGTGTTAGTATGAATCTTGATTCGAGGTGTTCGAAAAAACACCACTTTAGCTGCGCATAACAAACAACCCTAACAATAGAAATGACTGTTAATATCTTCAGATCTGAAGTTAGATGAACAAGACAAATGCTGCAAAAATCTAGATCTATGCATTAGAATACATTAAACAGTAGAAAAATAAGATTTACTCCATAGATCCAACAGACAAGACAATAATATATCCAATGAAATTTTTATTAATGGCACCTGGGAGGAAAACACAAGAGGGTGTTCCCTGTTCTCCTCAATGGGATGGGTTCTTGTAAGTCCTCAACACTTCAGATTTAGAATTCCTCTCTCTTGATGGTGTAGAAAACTCAGACAAAAATGAAAATATGGCTATGATAGTGGATCAATAGCCAGACCAAGAGTTGAGATCCAGAGTGATCTTTAGGAAAAAAAGGTGACAAATGAATGGGAAGACCCTTCTATTTATAACAAAATATTGAGTTAGTCTAGATATTGGTGCATAATTAAAATATTATTAACCAAATCAAGATCCAAATTTTATGGAATATTTTATTATATTTGTTGGAGGGAAAAGGAATTTGACTTGAGTCGAATCCCCTTATTTGTAAATAATAAATAAATAAATGATTTATTTATCATTTTAAGGATGTGATTAAGTAATAATAAATAAATAAATGATTTATTTATCATTTTAAGGATATGGTTGAGTAATAATCAAATACATAATGATTTATTTAATTATTTAAGGGAGATGTAGTCATATTTAACAAAGAATATTATTTAAGTAATGTTTAAATAGTTATTCTTAGAAAATAATAAGATAAATAATGATTTATCTAATTAATTTCCTTGTTTTGGGTTAAATATAACCAAGAATATTAATTAAATTGTTGTTTAACTAATTATTCCTTGAGGAAAAATAAAATAAATATGGATTTATTTAATGTTTCCCCATGGGGTTTCCTGTTTAGACCATAAACAACTTAATAAAGGTGGTTTACTAAGTTATTTTTCATAGTGAATGCTATTTTACTTGGGGTAAAATTGGTCTTACTTGGTGTACTTGGGTCCATCTAATGAAAATGGATTAGACGACCAAAAAATGGTGTAACAGATTGCCCCCCAGCGTGTGAGCGTTAGGATCTAGTCATATTACCAAATTACATTGTAAGAACTCAATCACTAGACAACAACGGGGAAGTCAAAGAGAGAGGATTGTAAGGAAGACCAAAGTGCTGAAAGAACTAGACCCTAAGGAGGTGACTTGCAGGTGTGACAAGTCTTTTTGATAAGTGAGTACCTGCTATAGGTGGTAGGGGAGGCATACCTATGCCCGCCGAGGCAATAGTACAAACAATAAAGCATCCGGAAAACCATGAGACAACATAATGTTGGCATAAACATGAGCCAGATAAACAACACGATAATGAATCCCACATACATATTGTGCCTAGGATAACAGCCAGGACTTGTACAATGATATCTGAGTACATGAGATGTAAATGCAACCCAGATGCCCCTAAAAATAGGAAAGGGCTCTAAAAATCTGACTGATACATGCAAACAAAAAGGCGCTGCAAGTGGCTGAGGCCAACATCATCATATGTATGGAGCTACATCGAAGGCTGTAATGAAGGGTTCATCTGAGTGTGTGGGGGGATACCTATAGGGCCACCCCCTCATGAGGGCTGAGACATCTCACACACACCCGGGAATCACTAATGTCAGCTGCTGCATCATTGGACCATCAAGTATATGGATCTTGATCATGTTGAAAAGGAGCTAGAGCTAAGAAAAAATCAAGTCAAAGGGCCATGACGAGTCCCTTTACTTGATCCGAGGCACCAAACAAGAGTGGAAGCTAGAAACAAGGTACACCGCCCTCTAGACCTGTCTTCTGGAATGAATGAGATGATGTCGGAAAAAGGAGGTCTGCCATAGGTGAGGAAATAAGGGATCCTCAACTAAGGCATGAGATAAAATAGTAGAGTGATTGACAAAATGACACCAATGATGATGATGAAATGGGGGGAAATGAGTAGTGAATAGACGGCTTCCCTTATGAGAGCATAAATGGCATGGATGACCTGGCAGCGACTGACACAATATCATGAGGGATAGGGGACAGTGGAACTAAAGGCCATAATGAGCGACACGAGAGAGGGACCAAGAAATGAAGGATGGAGGACTATAGCGGGGTGTGAAGGGACTCGGGATAGACTCCATGAAAGCAATGATGACTCAACTCAAATGCTCTAAACAAGGGTGACTCGATGGTGCTGCCACACAGGAAAAGGGTCCAATGGGAACCATAAAAGCATGAGTACAAGATGGTAACTCACGACGAAAGTTGACACGAGCGTGGAAAAGTATGGAGGCAACATGGTGCCCCCGGTACAAGTGTTGCAAGTGAAGAAATTCTATTTTTGAGGAAGGGTGAAGTGGCACTTCTTGGAAAAAATGTGTCCTGGTGAAGTATCAAATCACAAAAGCTAATAGATACCCATTTGAGAGCTTGGTGGGATCCTTCCAATGATATAGATGGTTCGTCAAATTGAGCTACGATTTGGTCGTAGTAAACGAAAGAAAAATCAAGGGTTTTCTTTTAATCAGGCATTTTCCTTCTAGATTCACTTATTTGCCGGTGGAGTTGTGGTGAATATCATGAGGAGAGGAGGCCTTAAATATGCAGCGGTTGTAGCGGATAAACCGACTGTTGCAATTTAAGATCTAACAGTTGTAGGTAAGATGTATCATCCTACTTATCATTTTAGTGAGTTGAAAGTTCAGCTTAGGTACCCAGAGCTCATGAACAAGCCAAGTCGTACTTTTCTTGGGGTCTGTTTTGCGACCTGGATAGGAGGTACTGGGTAAAAAACTGCTACCTGTCCCAGGGAAGGACCTGGAAAGTGTGACCTATCAGAGAAAGGGAGTTTTAGTGCTGTTATGGGTTGAGATCCAGGATTTTATGGTTGAGGGGCATGGGTGCCCTCGAGCATGTTATGGACATGCCAAAATGTATTTAGAAAAAGGGAGATCTAAAAAAATTTTAATGATGTGGTGTGCCACTTGGTTTCGGTATGGTTATGCAGTTTGACAAAGGAAATAGATTATTACCAATCTCTTTTGGTACTGCATATATGAATCAAATGGACTTTAAGTTTCTGGGTTGGCATACATGGTGTTGCTATCCCAAAGGTAGGACTTGGGGATAATGAATTGATGTTCTCCTAGAAAACTCATAGTTTGGTCAACCATAATGTCTATGAGACTGGGTTGTTGATGAAATATGAAGGAATGATGAGGGGTATCATCCCTATAGCCATCTTGAAGTGATATGGGACTCTAGAGGTTCTTCTGAATATGGAAGAATAATGGGACTATAGTCGACATGACTAGATTCACTAGGAGAGTGGTGGAGAACTGCTTCTCCTGGTCTCTCAAATATTAGTGCCCCCTTACCCAAACATTGGGTGTCAATGTAATGACCACAAGGTGCATGTGGTTCGAATGCATGAGTTCGATGTAAGGAGGGATATATAAAGTCAGGAGTAGTCACTGCTTCCATAATTTCATCATCGTAATAGAAGATGGGGTGACTGATGGAAGAAAGACCACCTGACGCGGTGAAGCGACCTTACTCCTCATCATGAAAGGAGGGGTTCGCATGCGCATCGTCACAAGGGGTGACATAAGAGTGAGTAGACAGAGGATCCACTGATGTTGACTAGGGAGGGTGTTGAAGGGAGGTCAGGCGAAACATCAAGGGAGATCTCATCGTGGACTTCCGACCAAGGCCCCATTATCTCAACATCATAAGGGGAAAATTTAATGGGAGCATCTGTGTCCTCGGGTGTTGCCGAAGCAAGATGCGTAAATAAGGGAGCGGGTGATTCATTGCGCTCGGCCTCGAAATGGTGTAAGGCTTGTAAAGAGGAATGATACTCTTCGAGGCGAGGATAAAGGTGAGTGTAGTGACCATGGAAATCACACAAAGCACGAGGGTGATTTGTGCGCAATGGTTTGAGTTTTTGGATTGAATCGGGTATAGTGACATATACCTCTAGGATATCAGATTCCAGAAACGGCTCATTGACCATGGACTTGAGGTGAAGAAATTTTGGACAAGTATGGGTGGTGTGGCTGACAACATCACACAAATCACACTGGATGGTATGCTTTGGAGGTTGAGAAGGGGCAGGGTTTGTCAGGGTAGCCTTGTCCTTTGATGCCCCCTTGTGAGATTTTCCCTTCTTACCCAAAGCGGTCGAAACGGGAGGTGGTTCTTGTTGAGGTGAATGAGACACTGTTGCAGCGAGAGAATTCATAGGGACCAGCTAAACCGGGGTCAAAGCGAGATAAGGTTTAGGTTGACCAGACGGGGTAGCGGCTGGAGGATCGAGGTACCAGATGGGAATCCCAAGGGTCAAGTTAGGAAGAGAGAGGGTGACCATAACAGGTACTATGTACACTCCTGGTGGGGGAGCTAGGAATGATATCTGACCAGAGGGGTAATGACCAGGCGGGACAGCGCCAAGATGGTTGAGGCTAGGAGGAACCATCCCAGGAGGGAAAAGGGGGTCATGAGTACCAAATAAAGGTGAAGGGCCAGGAGAATAAGTTTTAGAAGTTTGATCAGAGGACATCATGAAAATCTGGTAATCGGGGGAACCATACGGAAGATATTGAGTGGCCACCTGTCCTTCAGGTGTTTAGGTAGCCACAAATCCCTGTTGAGGGAAAGGATCAGTAAGCACAGCCGGCTGACTAGGTGCAGGACTGGGGGGAACGAAAGGGATGGCTTGTTGTCCTCTCAATGTTTCTTGAGACTCCCATAGCTATCGTATTTGTGACAGAAGAGGACAATCATGCGTGTAATGACCATAAACACCACAACAAGAATAGGGCTTGTTTGTACAAGGAGGCCTATCCTGCTTAGGCTAAGTGCCTTGTTGCTAGTTCATAGTGTTAGGAGTATTACCTTGATTAGGTCCAGGATTGCCAAGGGCAGCTTGATTTTGAGTGCCTTTCCTCTTCCTTTTTGAGGGAGGAGGATTATTAATGCCCTATTGTGCATATAGTTGTCCCTAAGGGGGTGGTAGTTGTTGTTGCGAGGGTTAAGAAGGCAAGGGAGGAGGAGGTGCTAATGCTGAAGGAGCTGGAGCACCAGGCTACGGATATGGTTAAAAAGGAGGTTGGGTAGCAGTGTGGTAAATAGGAGGTTGGGCAAAAGGAGGGGGCATGTCGTATCCTGGATATGTGCTACTGGGAGGGGGAAAATTGCAGGAGGTGCTAGCCCCTCCCTGAGGAAAACCATAGCCCATGGAAGGCTGAGCATACGGATTAAAGAGAGCTCCAACGATACCATCGGCAACGTGAGATACCCCTGGTGCATTGGCACTACCGGGTCTAGGAAGATCAAGTAGAACGGTATAAACATAACCCGACTGAGCATAGATCAGGTCATATTTTAACGCAATTTGGAGAGCGGCTTATTTGGTTTGAGGAAAGTGCGATGTGACGTCTTTCCCGATAGGCAGCAAGAGAGTCCTAAGGAACCAGTCCATATAGACATGGTCTTCGAAGGTAGGGGCTCGACATAGGCTCCTTCTTCTCCACCATTCCTGAACATGGTCGGATAGGCGGGTCGCAGATGATTGATGGAAGGAGGTCAAGAGCTCAGTCCCAGTGTCGTAACAAAGGGGAATCTAGAAATAAGACAAAAAGGCCCAGGAAAGAGTCACAAAGGTGGTATTAGAGGAAGGGGCCTGATCAACATACCACTTAGAAGCTTCACCAGTAAGCATTCATTGGAACAACCAAAGACAAACAAAGTCATTGGTAATGGAATTAGACAAACACCACATGTGGAAAGATCTAACATGATTTGTGGGATCTTGTCCAGCAAGACCTTCAAACTTTGGGATGTCTAAAGGAAGCTTTGTTGGCAAAGTGGGCCAACTAGCGTTATGGTGTATAGGGTCATTTATCAACTGGTCGAAGTCGGGGAGGCTGAGGCCTGCCATGAAAGGGAGAAAGGGTACAGCCGGGGTAGTGTCCATTTCGGTCCCATTAGTGGTATTCCCTCTGCTCATTTTATTTGAGTGGTTTCCAATGCTATGACACAGAGTAGTTGCTTCCAAGAGCAGTCCTACAGATCCCAAGTTGTCCAAATGGGCAGATATGATCAAGCAAATTGGTGGAGGCAAAGTCACTCATACGGAATTTGGTGACGAGTTATTACACTGGTGGGAGCAACAAGTCATGGCCATAGAATACTAACCTTAAGTAGGATTAGACTTCCAAGTAGACCCAGAGCTATCACTTCTAGCAGGAGTTGCATGGGGAAAAATTGGTAATTTTTTATTTTTTAACATATTTGATTTTTTTTGGATTTTTAAATATGATCTCAAGAAATTTAAAGTTTTTTTTTGTGGAACAAAAATATTACGATTAAATTATCGTGATACAAATATTGGACCAGTGAGACCTGAGTGTCTACTGAGGCATAAATGTCATGGAAGAGACACAAAGAGAGCAACAACTGTGTGAGAGAATTCTTCATATTGTTCAGAGGAACTTGGAGAGTTTGACTCGCCAGGTTCCAATGGAAGCAGTAGAGGATCTCCCTGAGGCCATATAGAGACGCATGGTTGGAGTACCATGAGAGTGGGTGCGACTCTTTTAACGAGTGGAAAATTCCATCATCTTCTTCTGAAATGCTCATCCAGGGAAAAGACCGCAGACTTAGATTTTAGATGACTAGTTTTTTTGCTATATGGACATGATCGGGCTTAAGCCCTAATTTTGTAGGACATTTTTCCACATTTTGTAATATTTTGAAAAAATATATCTATCTATATACATATCCTTTGTGATTATTTGATCATATATACAAATTATTTTTTGATATTTTGATTTGATGTGATCAATGATTAATATGCCAATCCAATGCTTGGTTAGATATAGAATCGGAAAATTCATTATCTGATCATGGAATGTAAATAAAAGTAATAAAATTGAATGAGCTTTGCAATAATCTCACTCTCAGAAATTGGCGATGTAATAAAGGATCCCTCACATAATACATATTATTTAATTGAGACACAACTAGTTGTGAATCTAACTAAACCATTAATGATTCAGTACCATAAAGTATTACTTCATATAGTAAATTAATAATAGAACCATACTCATCCATATTATTAGAAGAGAGATCAATACATATTCCTCTTGCTACCAACAACTGACCGGATGGATAATATATTACCCAAGCAACGCAAGCTAAATTTTGAGTATGTATACTAACACCATCTACAAATCCTAAATACATTGAATCATCCATCTAAGGCAGATCGAAAATATCATCATCACCACAAGACCTATAGACAAAAACAGAATAATATGTACAATATTTACAAAACAAATCAAATTTTAGGCAAGAGCCTAGGCATAGTACTTTTTGAGATAGAGACCATTTATGGGCTCCGACAACATATTTCCTTCAAAATAAAGCAATTCATAAGCACCCTTCTTCAAGACCCTTTTAATGATGAAAGGATTGTACCACATAGGTTTGAATTTTCCTACCCCCAAGGTGTCTTTATCTTAGTCATAAACCAAGACAAGGTCACCTTCAGAGAAAACCCTAGGTTGTACAGACTTGTCATACTAAGCTTTGACTCTTTTCTTATGAGCCTCATTCATTGTGGTTGCATCTCGATTATTCTCATCAATATGTTCCAAATTAATAAGCCACTCTTCAATACTTGAGGTGTATGAAATAATCTGGACTGCCAAATTAAGAGATGGAATCTCACATTCTATAGGAAATATCAATTTCAAACCATAAACCAACTGAAAAAGAGTAAAACTTGTAGTGGTCTTAACAAACATTCGGTATACCCAAAGCACGGGATATAGCATGATGTGCTAGTTGTACTTATATTGATTAATCATCCTTTGCAGGATAGTCTTAAGGGATTTACTGACGGCTTCAACCTGTCCATTATCTTGTGTATAATAAGGAGATGAATGCCCCTACCAAAATCCCAACTCAAACATCATCTTATTTAGAAAATTATTGACATGATCAGTGACAATATATTTAGGAATACATAAGTGTGAAATTATTTGATTGAACTGGAAAATATTTGTTGTCTCACCATAGTTATTAAAAGTAGGCATATCTTTGAACCACTTGGTGTAGTCTACTGCTACGGTAATGTACTTGTGGCCCTTAGCTGAAACCAGGTTACAAGTAGTAAAATCAATAACACACTTATTAAATGGACCAACAATGATGACAAGAAAAATTGGAGCTAGATGAGTATGCATTTTTCGAGTATAAACTTGAAAAGGATGGCATTTATTGGCTTCTTCAATACAAACTTTAAAAAATGAGGGCAAAAAAGAAACTACACACAATATTTTTTGGGTTGTAACAACCCTGGATAGATGACTCCACAAGCTCAACTATGGTAGACATTCAAAACCGACTCAGCTTATTCTAATATTAAACAATGTCTAAGGATTGAATCAACCTCTGTAATATTCCCGAATGGGATAAGTAGCAATATAGCACATAAAATTGGAAATATGCAGAAATATCAATAGATCAAAGCATGAGACAACCATAGTTCCATTCCATTATGATTATAACATCAATATAGGTACAATATCTTGAGGAAAATCTCACTCAAGTGGGGGAAAAAAGCCTCCCATGAAAGCATACACCTAGATCTGAAATGTTGTTAATACATGAAATACAGAGATGCAGAAAAATGTGTTGTCTGTGAGATAATAACATCTGAAAGATATAAAAATATATTAATGCTGATATAATGCTCCAAAAATGCTAATACTAGAGATCCATGCTCCAAAACAGATTTCCAGGACAACCAAGAAGAGGTTTCCGAAAATATGCACTATACAAGAATAGTAGATTTGGCCCTAGGGATGAATAATCTCTGCATCTAAATCACTGATGGGAGATGGTTGATCTGATATACAAGATGGTTTATCCTCCTCCAAAAAATCTCCTAAATGAAGTGTTGATCCCCACACAGGAAACCCAGACACTCCAAATAGGGAAATAAACCCACTGTTGCAGCTCCTCTCTAAAATAACATAGTCCTTGAGAGAAACTGCATTGTAGTTGATGATAGCTACTTGGCCTGATGAAAGGGTGCTCCCTCCAATAGAAAACTGGCTCGGAAATTGGAGATCTCTCTCCTCCACTGCTACACCCCTGCAACACAACACAGATCTGGAATAGATTGCGCTATATATAAGACTAAAGCTTGGAAAAATGCCAGATATTGGTAATGCAGCTCAAGATAACCTCTCCTGAGTAGGCACTCTAATTCCCCCAAGGATTAGGGTGGGATTTCCACTCGAAAACACCCTTTTTCTAAACATCACAACAAACCCTGCTAAATAGAAAAAACATGCACATAAATGTTACATGACAAATCCAGATCTAAAAAGATCAAATTCAAGAATAAAAATCCATCCCCTCTCATGTTTCCATCCTCTTCCTTTTATGCTTGGTGAGCTTCCTCACCCTGGGTCCCACTCAGTAATGGAGCTACTCTCATGCATACACTCCTCCTAAATGATTGCATTGTCTTCCAGTAGTCCTCCATGATCTCCAAAACAACGTTGTTGATCTGGTCAACATTGACCTAATCCACATGCTCTAGCCCCTATTCACACCTTAGGGTGCTTTATTAAGTTGAAATGATGATCCAATTTCACATGAGAAGTGGTTTTATTCTTCATAAAGAGATTTATGGGTCTCCCTGCCCACTTATTCACCTATCTAAGTGACAAAACAAAACTTTAATAGCTAATTGAGGAATATTACAGTCCTCCCCTCCAAAAATTTTCTTGTCCTCAAGAAAATGCAAGGATACTGAAATACCTCCAATGGATATGTCTCCTCCCAAGTATACAAGTTAGCCTTTGGTAGATAAACCAAATAGCTCTCATCATGAAGAAGTGGGAGATATATGGAAAAAATTATATGTTGTCCATTGGTCTCCTCAAGGCATGAGAGATGGTAAATGTTGGGTGCCTCAATCCTAATGAGAAACTCCAATCTCCATGCTATCGTCGAAACAAAATGAGCCATCCTTGGTATCTCATATAAAAAATCACCAATCCCATGCTTCTCCAATATATAGGGGCTACATGGCTGAAACTGAGAGATCAAGTTATTCAAATCACTCTGGCTCTCTCTCCATTTATGATAAATATGGAGTTGTTGATCTTGGGATTCAATAATATAGTCCTCATGAAGCCAAAAGGTACTTGGAATCTCATGATCCCACTCTTTGGTTCTAGGAACCTCTCTTGCCCAATCCATCCCACATATAGTGAATAGAATTTCATCACCATAAGGGCTCCAAAATAAAAATGGACTATGTGTCATATAACATGCTATATGGTGACAATAATCCCTCAAGTGAGACCAGCATTGTTCTGCCTCTAGCTGTCTCAAAACATCATATGATAAGTGGCCATCCAACCACTTACTTGCTGCCATAACCTTCTCAAAAGCTTGAAAATAGTATAGGACATTAGGTGTTGGTTGAATATGAACCAAGAAAAACAATTCTTTCCCAAAGTCCTCTAGAAAGTGGTCAATCCCATCACTGCATTAGTCCCAAAAGGACCATGAAATCCAAATAGAGGCTTTCTCTCTTGTGGAACAATGTGCTGCAAATGTATGGTAAAATAATGTACATACATTTTTAGTTGATCAATAAGCTTCAAAACACAATCTTTACCATATATTGCAGATAATTTAGTGAATAGGTCCTTAGATGAACCTTCCCATATCTTCATCAAAAGGGGAAGTGACTAAAACAACCTTTCAAGGTGGTTGCTTCCCTCCTCATACATCAAATAAGCTACATATCTCTTGATATGTTGGTGCACATGTTCTTTGAGATCCTCCCAATAGAATCCCTCCATGATGGTGAGATAGGACTTAATGGAATCCTCATGCCTTGAAAAGAGTGCTTCATATGCTGCATGTTGAATCCCCTTCTTGAGCTTAGAGTATTTAGTTAAGTAGATCTGATCATGGAAATAAATGACTCCATCAAGCACTCTATACCTCCCATATATCACTTGCCCATCAAGAACCTTACATGTGAAGAGGTTCTTGGAATATTCCACCAATATTTGGGACTCCCAATATGGATCCATCCTTCCCAACAATGACAGCATTGTAGAAATTTGAAATGAAGCACCTGTTTCATCATAGGTATTCTCTTTGACATGCCCAATGCCAAAGACACATGTTGGAGTACTGCTACTGCACTTTTTTTGCCTTCCTTGCAGCTGATCTTTCCCAAGAGAAGATTGAAGTCCATGGAGGTCAACCTACTCTTGAAAGGTATTTTCCATCCAAAACTTCCATAGTTTGGCCAATGCATACAAGAGTATCAATAATCTCTTGTCATATTTAGAAATATTCCTCATGTGTGGAAGTATCATTTTCTGCTCCAAGGCTATTGAGTAGCCCTTTGAAACTATGCTCATGCCATTATAGATTTCTGAGTCATTATCTTTCAATGCAAATAGTTGAGTGGGAGATGGCAGTGTCCATATCAGAAAGTTTCTCACCCCTCCTTTGAACCCATCAAAGGTTCTTTGCGTTGTGATAGCTCCTCCCAAGGCTCCTCCTTCAACCAAATATATCAATGTTGCACCATGTTGAGAGAAATATTTATTCATATTCCAATCAGGGGATATCCCTGGTGGAATTCCTCCATTTAATGAAACACCAAGGCCTGGAGCAGGTTGTATATGTGAGTGGACTGATTTTTCCCTGCCCTCAGTGTGCAATTCATCCTCTCGCTTTTGTGCATAAACCTCCTAAAAAGGATGGCTGTGTATGTTCCCAATCACTTGATGTTGGCCCCACTTCTCATATTCTCCTACATTCTGCAAGATGTCACAGTCTAAGGTGTCTTCCTCTAGTGTAATCAATTGTTGCACACCCAACATCTCATTGCTGTCAAAATTCTTGATCACAAGGGAATGATCTATCATGGGGTATGTCCCCAATACTGTGTTAAATTTTGGAACACACTTCCTCCCTTGTTTTGTCTCCTTTCTTATCAAGATAGACACATGTTGCTCATGATCTTCATATGTAAGATCCTTTGTAACTTCTTGCAAAGATACAAGAACTCCTCTAGTTAAAGCAATTTCTTCATCTCCATCTCCAAATGGTGGTATATCTCCTCCTTCTTTTACAACGATGGATTCCCCTTTTAGCTCTTTCCCTTCCTTATCCTCATCATTAAGAGATCCTTTGGATTGATCCCCTCTTGAAGGAGGAATCCTCATGTCTTCTTCTTGAGAAGAAATTTCTTGCTAGAGTGGGGATTTTTCCCTTGGAAAAGCATGTTGTAGATCTCTAACCCCCTAAAAAATGTTCTGAAATGGAGTTGGCTTCATGGATCCTTCCAACTCATGCAAAGGTTCTGATTTCTTGGACTTGGCTAGCTCACCCAATGAAGTTTCAGAATGTCTTTGATCAAATATTTTCACTAATCTCCTAATGAACTTTTCATAAGCAGATATATTTGCATTATTCAATGAAGAATATTCATAAAACCACCAGGCATAAGCCTTACCTTCAAGATGCAGCGCTGCTATTCTAATGGCCTCCTCTTCTGAAATTTGATGCAGCTGAAAATATGTGTCTAACTTCTTTACCCAAGCCTTGGTTGTGCTCTTGGGTGACTTTTAAAAAGTAGGTATAAATAATCTACCCAAAGTGTGTTGCATGCACCCTCTTCTTCTATTGTGGTTACTAGGTCTTCTGTCTTCTTTGATTTGAAAAAACCCTTGGAAGTTTAGATGATCCTTGAATCTTCTAGACTGAGATTCATATTATTGGAGATAGTCACCAAGAGTCTCCTCCTTTGGTGTTTCTCCTTCCTCTTCTTCTCTTGCCAAGAATGTAGACAGGTACCACACCCATAATGTTAAAAAATTGAGCTTTATTTATGTACAATCCCTCTTGGAGAATCTCTATATCTCTCCATCCTCATCTCTATGATGTCTTTGTTAATGCCTTGCATAGTTTGAAGAAGCAGTCTTGAGAAACTCCTTCTCCTCATTTCACCTAATAATGGAGTTTGGCCTTCATATCTTATGCAGATATTCTCATTTCTATGAGAATCCTCCTTAAATGACATAATGGCTGAAGTACATAGGCTGAGCCAAAATCATGCTCTGATACCACTGTAATATTCTTGAATGGGATAAGCAGCAATATATCACATAAAACTGGAAATATGCAGAAATATCAATAGATCAAAGCATGATACAACTATAGTTCCATTCCATTATGATTATAACAGCAAAATAGGTACAATATCTTGAGGAAAAGATCACTCAAGTGGGGCAAACAAGCATCTCATGAAAGCATACACTCAGATCTGAAATGATGTTAATACATGAAATACAGGGATGCAAAAAACTATGTTGTCTATGAGAGAATAACAGCTGAAATATAGACAAATATGTTGCTGCTGATATAATGCTCCAAAAATCCTAAGACTAGAGATCCATGCTCCAAAACAAATTTCCAGGACAACCCATAAGTGTTTTCCGAAAATACACACTATACAGGAATAGCAAATGCCCTATGGCTGAATAATATCTGCATTTGAATCACTAATGGGAGATGGCTGATCTGATATACAAGATGGATGATCCTCCTCCAACGTATCTCCTAAATGAAGGGATGATCCCCACACAGGAAACCCAATCACTCCAAATAGGGAAATAAACCCACTGTTGCAGTTGCTCTCTAAAATAACACAGTCCTTGAGAGAACTACTCTGTAGCTAATGATAGCTAATTTTCTTGATGTCAAAATATGAAATGAAGCCCTGAGAAATTCCTCACAAGCTTTTGGATGGAAGGATGCTCCCTCCAATGGAAAATTGGCTCAGAAATTGGAGATATCTCTCCTCCACTTCTACACCCCTGTAACACAACACAAATATGGAATAGACTGCGTTGTATATAAGACTGAAGCTTGGCCGAATGCCAGATAGTGGTAATGAAGCTCAAGATAAACTCTCTTGAGTAGGCACTCTAAGTCCCTCAAAAACTTGTGTTCTAAACAGCACAACAAACCCTGCTAAATAGCAAAAGCATGCACAGAAATGTCACATGAAAAATCTAGATCTAAAAATATCAAATTCAATAATACAAATCCATTCCCTCTCATGCTGCCATGCTCTTCCTTTTATGCTTGGTGAGCTTTCTCACCCTGTCTCCCACTCAATAATGGAGCTACTCTCATGCATACACTCCTCCTAAATGACTGCGTTGTCCTCCTTTAGTCCTCCATGATCTCCATAACAACGTTGTTGATCTAGTCAACATTGACCTAGTCCACATGCTCTAGCCCATGTTCACACCTTAGGGTGCTTAATAAGCTGAAATGATGATCCAATTTCACATGAGAAGTGGTTTTATTCTTCATAAAGAGATTTATGGGTCTCCCTACCCACTTATTCACCTATCTAAGTGACAAAATAAAACTTTAATATTTCAATTAGATGCAAGCTAATTTAGGAATATTACAGCCTCACGATGATATAAAGTATCACCAATAATGAGATTATGTTTAGCCAATTGACATAATTTTCGACGTTCATCCTTAGTAAAAGACTAAGGGAACTTTGAAGTCGGAGATATACGACGATGTCTCCATACCAAGGATATTGTGAGGAGATAAGAAAAATATTCTCATATGGAAATGATTCTTCATAAGTAACATCTCCTTCACAAGGAAATTCTGAAATTAATTCTGCGAATACCAAATATTTCTTTGAATTAGCTCACATAAACTCGAGATAAAACTCTTAAAAAATAAAAATCCATTTATTTTATTTGTCCCCAATCACTCTCCTACTAAGAACAAATTCAAATCGATTGAAGTCAACCAATATAAATTTTTTTGTAAGAAAATTATAATGATAGCGTCATTGGACAACATGAACTGCCGCTAAAGCCAACTTCTCAATATGAGAATACCAAAGTTCAAGACCAACTCAGTTGTGACTTAGATAATGAATCACATGCTCCCTAAGGGAATTATCCTCCTGAACCAAAACCATACCAATATTTGATTATTTTTCTATGAGGTACAAGAGGAAATCCCTACTATAATCACGTGGACTCAAAAGAGGAGCAGAGGTCAATGCATTTTTCTAAGCATCGAACGAGCATTGAGTGAAATCATCCCAAACAAATGGAGCTCATTTCGTAAGTAAATTCATAAATCATTTTTTAACCTTAGCATAGTTTACAATAAATATCCTTAAAAATTTGGCTTTTCCTTGGAGACTTTGAAGTTGACGGATGTTTAACTAGGGAGGTAACTGAAGTATTTCCTCAACCTTGAAAGCATCAACACGAATCCCTTAATTATAAACAATGAATCCCAATAACAAACCAGATGTAACCTCAAAAATGTACTTATTATATTTCAACCAGATTTTATAATAACTACATCTCTCAAAATCTAAACGAAGGTGTTTTGGATGTTCCATTCTGTAACGAGAGCGAGCAACTAAATCATCCAAATAAGCTTCACTTATATGTTTGATGTCTTGGAAAATGTATGACATAGCCCGCTGAAAGGTAGCTCCAGTATTTTTAAGGCCAAAATTCATTTTCCTATATGAAAACGTACCCAGGGGAAAATAAATTTTGTCTTATGTTGATCTTCAGGACAAAATGTTACTTGATTATATCCAGAAAATCCGTCCATGAAGGAAAATATTTCATTTCCCACACACTCTTCAACAATCTGATCTATAAATGGAGTGGGGAAATTTTATTTAGGAAAATCTTTATTCAAATCCCTAAAATCGATGTATACCCATATTTTTCCTTGATTTTTATCAACACGGACTGGATTTGAAACCCATTTAGTTAAAGGAACAAGGTAGATGAATCATGCCTTAAGAAGCTTCTCTACTTCAGCCTTAATAGCTGAAAATTTACTAGGATTAACCGGTCGAAGATTTTTCTGTACAATCTTTACCTTTTTGTAGGTATTTATCTCATGTTTAACTATAGTAGGATCAAGCCCAGGCATTTCCTCATAATACCAAGCAAATATGTCTTGAAACTCTTTAAAGAGATCGGTATAAACTTTGATTTCTTCAGGGGAACACTAAGCTCCAATGAAGATATTCTCAATAACATTGGGATTCATGAAAATGTTCACCGGAATGGTTTTTGAAACATTATCCATGTTTCCTTTGGAAAAAATATGTGATGGAGCCAAAGGGTTTAAAATTTTATGAACACTTCCACTAGAAAGAGGACTAGAAAAAATTGATTCAACTTCACGCAAGTCAAGGATTAAATCATACCAGTGATGCAAATCATCCCACGGTCTTTCTTCACCAGTCATTGCTCCTATAATTTCATACTCAGATGGTAAAACAATATCAAGGCAATCCATAGCCAAAGTAGAATCAACTATCCAAACTGACGTCACATCATCATCCACATCCTCTGATGGAAGAGGAATGAGATCAGAATCTGTATAATTAACAATAAATTGATATTTAATTTATGCTACATACATGGGATAAGATATTCCACCCACTTTCCATTCTTATAATATGGCAGTGGGAGGGGGAAAGGGCAAAGGATCTGAAAAATAATGAGTTTTAAAAGAACATTTTCGAGGAACGATCCTGGAGGATGAAATGGCATTGATATGAGGAATAGAATATGGAAGATAAAAAATACCCATCAAAGAAGAATACTTCAATCCTAAATTCTTTATAGGTTGCTTGGTATTCTTCACCAAGGGGACTGTAGAGTTAGGAGATGCATTAGGGTCTTTGGGAGAATAGGCTAACTGGTCAATCATAACAATTCTCCCTTCATGAGGAAAACATAGGATGCAGAATAGGTATGAGACAATGGCATCCATTGCATAAACCCAATTTAAATCAAACAAAATATTATAATCAATATTATCATCAACTATATCTACTTCCATGTTAAAAACCTTTCCCCATACACAAATATGGAAGGCAGGAAGAATCCCATGAGGCCTATGAGAATGACCATCGAATGTGGCTAAGAGAGTAAGAGAGGGAAAAAATTCAGCGGACTTGATATCTTTCCAAAATGACACAAACATGACACATGTGGAAGCCCCTTCATTAACTATAGTTTGAAATATGGTCTTCTTATGATACGTAGATTCAATTTGGAAATCCATATGATGAGGGAGTCTCATTTTAACATTTGACACATAAAATGTAATTACCAGAGAGTTTTTTGGGTCAACTGCTTTGATCACAGTGAGAAAATAACTCCTCTATGCAGGACACAACTGGAGTACCTTTAACGTTGACATAACACGTGGACTCTAAGCTAAATCTTCAACAATGGAAACTTTTGAGCAAGCCTAGCATTGGGATTATAAGTCTACCATTTTGAGGAGCCTTTCGCATCTAAGGTATAGGATCATCTATACACATGTCTATATGAATATGTTTTGGATTATCGAAAGCAGTTTTAGACTTAGAAGGCTCTAAATCTCCATAATCATGAGCTCTAGTTAAAATATAAACATGATACTTAACCATATATACATTCGATGTAGATTCCCCATCCCATTTTACCACCTTTAGGGGTTTCATCACTAGAATTCGCGTCAATAAGTAATTGTTTCTCTTGGGGAAAAGGGTTGGTAAGCACAACCTGGGAACTTGAAGAACCCTATTGAGCTAACAAGTTTTGATCATCATGAATCTTGGGGAAAATATGCATAAGATGATACCCACTACATAACTTGCATGGGAATTTAGCCTTCTTTTTAGATTCCTTCTTGCCCTCACCAGTGTCATCACTGGGTTTATTCACATTTCCCTTCCCTCACTTATCTTTTTTCTTCCCATGTCCTTTCTTCTTCCCATTAGATTTTTTATTTACTTTGGGAATTGAGGACTGGACATCATTAACCACTAATGGTTGAGAAGGAGTATACACCAATGGTGTAGTATGTGTTACATATGTATATTGTAATGACAATCGTTGTAATTGATTTAATAAATTAGCCATATTATTATCGATCGATCCTACAACTCCGTCATCATGGGGGCCCAATTTCGGTTTGGGGAGATCAATTTTTGATTTAGGAGCATCAGGAAGAATCTTATAGAGGACTCCATAATGGGAATAAATAAGCTCTAATTGTTGGGCTCTAAAGATATTTTGTTCTTCAGTGAACACCCCAGAAAGCGACACATCCTTAGATATCTCTGGATGTAGTGATTTAAAAAACCATTCTAGAATGGAACTTATCAGGGATATAGGCCTTGTTCAATCTCTTCCTTCTGCACTACTCTTGAATGTGTTCAAAAATATGAGTATCCTTGTCCTACTCAAAATTATCGAGAACCTCAATTCCATCATCATAACAGAGATACAACTGAAATTGGTTAAGAAACATTGTATCTAACTCACCAAACCTAGAGAACATCCCCCTATTAACTCGATATACCAATTTTTTGCATTTATAGTTAAGGTGTGTTGGAATATTCTCACCCTAATTGAATCATCAATCATGGAGTTTGATGAGAACCATAAGTGGAAAGTGGTTATATGGTATGTTGGATCCTCACCAGACTTCCCTTCAAATTTTTCTATATCAAATGGAATTTTAGTAGGTATCAAAGGCTAGTCTGGGTTGTAATGGATCATATCATTAGTCAATTTCGAAAGATCTATAAAATTGAGAGTTGTCATGAATGGTAAGCACAAAGAAACAAGAGAATTCCAAGCTCCAAGAGTGGAATTCCTAACATTTGAGAAAGAGTATCCTAGATTTTGAGAGGCACCAGGATTTCATGGATTACTCGTAGAAGCACTTGAACCATAAGGAAAACCTTTTATTCCATGGTTATATGGAGGGTATCCACCCCCTACTACGAGATCACTATTCATAGGACAAATTCCTCCCAATGGAACATAATATGAAGGGGAGAGCCCCTAGTAAGGATTCCAAGCACTGATAGAAGGAGGAAAAACTTGTGAATCACCGACAGTAGGGAAGGGCACACTCACCTGCTGACCAAATAAATTGGAGAGATTCATAAAGAAAAAAACCACTAGCAAAAGGATATGCCAAACCATGATTCCCTTGTAAAGGATTAATGTTTTGAGCATGACCAAAGAAGGGAATTGATCGTATATTTAATAATGGATTGGAAGGAGGAACATGTACATGTCCAGTTCCAAAAGAAAAACCTTGTTACAATGTTGAACCAGTAGCCATTGAAGTCATAGATACAGAAGAAGCATAAGGTAAGGTTAATGAGACTGAGGGAATCTCACTAGAAGTAATTCCAAAAGGATAAGAACCAGTGAAAGGAGTAAACAGTTAGGTGCCCCCATTCAAACCCAGAATGGAGGTAGAGCCAAAAAATATTGTACCAGGTGTAACAGTAGATATAGTAATAATATCTCCTCCTATAGCTGAAGGAGGAGTACGTACACCAGTCGTATAGGTACCCATACTTTCACCACTAACATTGGCCATTTAGAAAAAAGGAGGAGAGTGAACATGGCTATCCAGTCTATGAGTCATAGTACCAACGTATGATACAATGTAAGGAATATTAGAAGGAATAGGTTCCATAACAGCCGTAGGAGACTCATAAACGTCTTCTATTTGTACTTCGTCTTCTGATAATAAGAGTACCCTAGCAAGCACCAAAGTGTTTCCGCTCAGATTGTGGACTAAACTAGATTCACCCTATGAAATGAGAGCCCTCGAAGAAGGATTTGTCTTTGTGTGTTAGATGAAACTGGTTCAAAATAACTAGAATAATTACTCCTACGCCTTCTAGGTGAAGGCTCAACAATCGCAGATGAAAGCCCACGAAGCCTTCTAGACTGACGAACTGGTCAATCATCCACCTTTAAATATAAAGAGAAATTAAAGAATCAAATCACCTATGGAAAACTAGGAGCACATATCGCTCACTAAAAGTATCGTAAAGATACAACCAAGCAAACAAATTCTAGTTATTTCCGCTTCGGATAATTAGGACGGAACACCAAAATACAAGAAAGCGAAGATAAGGACCTCCCAAAGGTATTTTGGGATGACGAGAGCCCAAGCCTACCATCGAAGATATCAGAAATAGTTATGCTGGCCTCCAGACAATATCCTTTATCGGTGCAATTAACCAAGCTTCACAAGGGCACCCTCCATAAGTACTATGAAAGTGATACAATGTATTCCTCAAGTACCATGATCATTCCCCCCCGCAGTCACCTATGTGATCCCTAGTAAATACAACTAAGGTCACCATCTTGTGGTCAGAATTTGGGTGAAATAGTCGTGGGTGTGTGATCCAACTAGGAGGAGAGGGGGTATCTCTCTTTCCTTATCTTCATGTCACGTCCTCGTGATTGAATCCCTTGTTAGATGAGATTTCCTGGACAACTTAATGATACTAGATTTCCACTCTTTAATAAAATTCTATACTTTTAGTTTTAGTGGCCTTGGAGATTTTACTCTCCACACACCTTTTCCAAGGCCCTAAATGTCATAGATTAGTTCATGCTGCTATGAAAAATTGAAAAGCCTAATTCATTTTAATTTTAAGAGCTAACTTTAGTTGGTTTCTATTTAAGTCAAAGGAAGCATAAGTGAAACTGATGTTGTTTTGACGCAAAATAAATCGATAGAAAACCTAGGCTACATAATAATGCAACACTTGTTTTTCTTCAATGAAAGATATTTCTACAAGGGTTCTACGAGAAAGCTAAAAAAAAGAAAAACTATTTTTATTTTTCTTTTAAGCACTCACACATTCAACACCTAACAAAAAGACTAAATTATGCCTAAAAATTCATCTACCCTAATGCATACTATAATTCAAATGCAAGGTTCAAAGAAAATCTCAAAAACAAAAAAATATGATATCAAAAGCAAAAGCCAATTTAACAAGTAAATAAAAGAAAATCTCAAAGGAAAAACACTACTCCAAGCAAAAAAAAATCTTAGCCTTAAAATGAGAATTCTCAGACTTGCCAACAAACTCAAAATACTAAAAAGCCAAATAAATAAAAACATAAAACAAATGTTTTTTTCTTTTCAAAATTTAAAGATCAAAAGTTTAGAAAGGGAAAACAAACATCTATTTCAATACCAACAACATGATAAAGACTCAAATCTCACTATTCACCAATGATCGCAATGATTAAAATACTAGTGTAAATAAGAGACTAAAACACCTTGAATTATTTGGTCATAAAGACACAAAGGATTTTGGAAATCAGTAAGACTCCAGAGAACCGAACTCTATCATTCACCCAAGAATTGCAAACACCTTTCACAAACAAGCAATAAAAAGAAAAAATAAGCCAACTTCAAGGTTGCAAAATAAGAAATTCAAATATTGGGTTATAAACAAGTTTAAAAACAAGAAAACGTGTTCCAGAAGCACAAAACGACTAGACACTTCTTAAAGAATATCTGGAACCCAAATTCAAATATAAAGGCTTCAAAAATGTAAGATCCCTCGATTACCAGCTAGGTCTGTAATTCAAGTTACCCCCCAAAAAAAGGTGTTTTTTTAATATATATATATAAGTACACCATATACATATGTAAGTTTTTTTTAATCATAAAACTCATCCATGTTTCATACAAATATTGAAAATAGATCCATATTATTTCTATATGTTAACAATAAATTACATATACTTTGTATCATGCTTTTGGCCTTTCATAATAAATTAAACAAAACACATTAATCATCACATAAAGTAAAAGTCTTCCAAAAATGAAGAAGAAATCATCCTATCCAAAAACATTCACATAAATTATTAAGTCTTCCAAAAATGAAGCAGAACACTTCATATCCTAAAAATTCATCAATGTAACATAAATTTCAGATGTTAACATTAGATCCATTCATTTGTAGAATTTTTCTCTGCAAAAATAACCTATATTTTAAACATAAAATTCTGCCATATTAGAAATATTTGACAGCATTATGAAATCATTAAATGATCATAACATGAGGATTCATTTATATTTCCTCTTCTCTATACCTATTTACTCATGTCAGATATTCTTAGTTGTGATGGAAAGCAATATGCCTTTTATTTTGGCTCATATATTGTTGACCCCACTATAATACTTTCTTTTTTAAAATCTTAGAAACTATAACTTTAATAATATTGCTAATTTCAAATCCATTTATCTTATTCCAAATTAGTTATCTTATTTACCCTAAATAACGAAATTAACCTCTTTATGTACTCTGAGAATTACATACATTTCAATTACTTAATAATACGGTAATATTTATATTACTTTAAAAGCATGAAAAAGAAGGTGATGTCATTGAATCTCAAACTTAGTAAAATAAATTCAATAAATAAATTACATACAATTTCAATTACCTAATAATAAGACAACATTTATATTACTTTAAAAGAATGAAAAAAGGAAGTGATTCCATTGAATCTCAAACTTAGTAAATTAAATTCATTATGGTTCTCAAACTTGTGTGGTTGTCGTTGTTATTTGTAGAAACCGGATTATCCACAGTATCATAAAACAATTGTCGACGTTTCGAATCCCAATGGGGATCCATCTTCAAGACATGAAATGAATGAAGAATGAAAGAAGGTCGCAAGAGGTCAAGGTATAAATAGTGAAGGCTAATGAAAATGAGAGGAGCCGAAAATAAATTATGTTAATCAATTTAAAATAGATTTTATTTTATTATTGGTTTTTTTTTTCTTTTTATTATAATGTAATTTAAATAATAAATATTTAATAAATATTTAATTTTTTTTTAAATTTGAATCATCTATATTAATTGAATTAATTCTAATTCTAAAATAATAACTCTAAAATAAAATTCTAATTCATTAAAAAAATTTATTTAATGTCTAAAATTAATTTTAATGTCTAAATTTTTATTTAACTTCTAGACTAACTAAAAATTGCTAAATTATAGCCTAAAATAATGTAATTAAATTATTAATCTAAGGGAGTATATTAAATAACACTAATATGATATGTTTTTTAATCTTAAATAATATACCTATATAAATATATGTTAATAAATGGATTTTAATAAATTTTCATTAATTAAACCCTAATAAATTTTTAAATTTCATATTAATTAAAACCTAATAAATTTTTAATTCTAAAACCAATTTTTTTTTAATAAGTTAGATTTGAATTTTTAATTAGCTTCCATTTACTCATAATAAATATTAATTAATTAATTTTTATTAATAGAATAAAAATTAATTAATAAAAATAATTATTACGAGTGAGTGGAATAATAAGAGTTTTTGTACTGACACGACCCTAAACTAGCTTACCAAAAAGGAAGAGACACAAACCTGCAAAATTATACCTTGGATGAGGACGAACCCAAGGAGAAAATTTTTCTAATAAGAGGTTGCTAACTGTCACTAATCTCGCATCCTCCGTCCCTGTTGATGTTATGTGGGTGTTTTATAATCTCCAGTGCCTCTCTAATATTACGTCTCTAATAGTGTTTCTCCCTCGCAATGATTTTAGCATCCTCAAGAAATAAGTGATGTTTTGTTTTCGAGGAGTGATCAGCAAGGGCCGAGGTTCGTGATCGCTCATGTTTAATATCGGCACCATGCTCCTTCAGACGCTTTTGAAGAGAGCGCCCAGTTTTGCCAATATAACTCTTCCCACAAGAGCAGTCAATATTGTAAACACCTTTAAGCTGCCCCTCACTAATGCTATCTTTAACTGAGCACATATTCAGTGTAATGGTTCCTGTTACTGAGAATTGTGCAAAAATTTTACTCCTCCCCAAAACCCTGGCAATCTTATCTGTCACACCTTTAATGTATGGCATAAAAACCCTTCCACCACTCCCTTGAGGATCCTAGCATCTCTTTGATACGACAATGCTTTTCGCTCTGTTTATGGCTTTCTTGATTTCCCTTTCCTTATACCCTATACCCAAGAAAATAGATGTTAGGTGAGAGATTTCTTCTTCCAGGTGCTCCTCATCTGATATTCTCAAGGCTCTTACAGCAAGAACGTTAAGGACACCAAATTTTTGAGCAAGGTGATGGTAAGACTCAGCGTGAAGGTAGCTGTCAGTATGGGTTTTCTTCCTAAAAACTTGATGCCCTAATGTTCCATCTTATTTTCTGGTAACCAGTACATCCAAGAAAGGAATGCTCATGTTTTCTTCCATCTCCTTGGTAAACTTAATTTCTGAGGTTGAAGTGATCGAAAAATTTCTCGAGGTTCTCCATACCATGCGACCACTTTATGTTAGTGTCGTCTAAAAATATTTTCCACCAAGTTGGACTTAAGGGAAAGGAAGCAAGGGCTTTCTTTTCAAAGTTTTCCATAAACAAGTTGGCCACAATAGGTGAGAGTGGTGATACCATTGCAACACTAGATACCTTCTCATAGAATTCTCCTTGGAATCTGAAGAAGGTGGATCGTAAAAAATCTCAGCAAGCTTGGTTGTTTCAAGATCTGTGACCTCATTAATAACCTTCACTGCTTCATCTAAAGGGATTTTTGTAAACAATAAAACCACATCAAAGCTTACCACAATGTCATTCTCCTCCACCCTCTCTTTTTCAATAAGCTTGGCGAAGTCACTTGAGTGCTTAATAAGGGATTCGGTGTTCCCAACAAGAGGTTTGAGAATTTTTCCAACATATTTCGCCAGTTCATAGGTGGGGGATCCAATGGTATTGAAAATTGGTCTAATAGGAACCCCATATTTATGAATCTTATGAATCTCATAAATTCTCGGAGTGACCTCACAGGAGGGTGTCAATTTCTTCTTCAACTTATCATCGAGATGAGAGTTCGAGATTGCCTTCTTAACTTCTCTTAAGATCTTTGGCAAGGGGTTAGACTTCAACTTCTTATAGTTTCCACAATCAGGATGCTCATTCATTTTCCTAATATAATCCACCTTATCTAAAACGACAGCAGCCCATCCCTTGTCTGCCTTAAGGACCACTTTAGCATACGAAAAAAAGGTCACTTTAGTTGTGCATAAAAAACAACCCTAACATCAAATATGGTTGTCAATTTCCTTATATCTGCATTTAGTTGATCAAAATAAATGCTACAAAATCTAGATATATGCGATTAACGACATTAAACAACAAATAAAAGCAAGAGTTGCTCCATGCATCCAATAGAAAAGACAATGATATTTTTAAAGAATTTTGTATTTATGAAACCTGGGAAGGGAACATAGAAAGATGTTACCAATCCACCTCAATGGGATGGGTTCCTGTATGTCCTCAACACTTCAGATCTAAGATCTCTCTCTCTTGATGGTGTATAAAACCCACACAAAAATGGAACTCAAAGGGAGCTCATAAGAAAAAAGATAGAAACATATGACAATGATGGAGGATCAAAGTCACACCAAAAGTATAGATCCAAAGTGATATTTAGGCAACAAAAGGTCGTGAATGTGGAAAAAACCTTCTATTTATAACAAAATATTGAGTTAGTCTAGATATTGGTGCATAATTAGAATATTATTAACCAAATCTAGATCCAACTTTTATGGAATATTTTATTATTTTTGTTGGAGGGAAAAAGAATTTGAATTTGGTCAAATCCCTTTATTTGTAAATAATATAAAAATAAATGAATTATTTATTATTTTAAGAATGTATTTGAGTAATAATTAAATAAAAAATGATTTATTCAATTATTTATAAATGATTTAGTCAAATTTAACAAGGAATATTATTTAAATACTGTTTTAAATAATTATTCATAGAAAATAATAAGTTAAATAGTGATTTATCTCATTAATTTTTCCGTTTTGGGTTAAATATGACCAAGAATATTAATTAAACTATTGTTTAATTAATTATCCCTTGAGGAAAATCAAGCAAACAAGGATTTATTCAATTATTCCTCATGGGGTTTCCTGTTTAGACCGTAAAAAACTTAATAAAATATGGATTACTAAGTTATTTTTCATAGTGAAAGCAATTTTACTAGGGTAAAATTGGTCTTACATGGTGTGCCCATCTAAAAGTAACAGGTTAGGTGACCAAAAATTGGTGTAACAGGTTTCCCCCCAACGTGCGAGCATTAGGAGCTAATCGTATGACCGAAGTACGTTGTAAGAAATCAATCACTAGACACCGAAGGGGGAGTTAGAGAGAGAGAAATATAAGTTAGACTAAAGCGCAAGAGGAGAAGACCCTGAGGAGGTCAGACTCACATGTGCGACAAGTATCTTTTATGAGTGAGTACATGTTCTACATGAGGAGGGGGGAGGCATACCTATGCCCGTCAAGATAACAAAGTACAAAGAATAATGCGTCCATTAAATACTGAACTATATAGTACATGCTGGCATAAACATGGGCCAGATAAAAACATGATAATGGATCCCACATACATATTGTGTCTGGGACAACAGCTAGGAATTATACAATAATATATGAGTACATGAGATATAAGTGCAACCAAAGAGGGCCTGTAAAATAGGAAAGGGCTCTGAAAATATGAATGATACATGCAAACTAAAAGGCGCTGCAAGCGGCAGAGGCCGGAACCATAAAATATATGGATTTTCATCAAAGGTTTTAGTAGAGAGGTCATCCGGGTATGTGGGGGGCTACCTGAAGGGCCACCCCCTCATGAGGTCTGAAACATCTCACACACACCCGAGAATCACCTGTATAATCTGCTGCATCACTGAACCATCAAGTATACAGATCTCAATCATGCCATACGGAGATGAAACTGAGAAACAATCAAGTCAAAGGGAAATAAAGAGTCTCTTTTCCTGATCCGAGGCACCGAACAAAATTGGAAGCTGGAACCAAGGTACGCCGCCCTCTAGACCTATCTTCTGGAATGAATAAGTTGATGTCGACAAAAGGAGGTCCACCATAGGTGAGGCAATAAGGGATCCTCAACTAAGGCATGAGCGATAATAGTAGAGTGACTGATAGACAAACACCAGGGATGATGGTGAAATGGGGGGGTACTTAGTAGCAAGCTGACGACTTCCCTTGTTAGAGCATAAAGGGCATGGATGACTTTGCAACTACTAACTCGACACCGGAGGGGATAGGGGACAACATGACTGAAGGCCAAAATGTGTGACACGAGAGAGGAACAAAGTAATGATGGATAGAGGAATGTGGTGGGATATAAAGGGACTCGGGACAAACTCCATGGATGCGATGATGAATCAACTCGGATGCTCTAAACAAGGGCGACTCGATGATGCTGCCACATAGAACAGGCCTGGTGGGGACCATAAAAACATGAGTACAAGATGGTTACTCATGACGAAAATCGACATGAGCATGGACAAGTATGAAGGAAAAGTGGTGCCCCAAGTACAAGTGTTGCAAGTGAAGAAATTCGATTTTGAGGAGTGGTGAAGTGACCCTTCTTGGAAAAAATGTGTCCGAGTGAAGTATCAAATCACAAAAAAAAAGGATACCCATTTGAGAGCTTAGTGAGAGCTTTCCAATGATGCTGGTGGTTTGTCAAACCAAGCTACAGTTTGGTCGCAATTGGTGAAAAAAAATCTGGGTTTTCTCTTTTAATAAGGCATTTTCCCTCCAATTTGATTCATTTGCAAGTGTAGTTGTTGTGAATTTAGAGAGGAGAAAAGGACCTAAATCTTGCGGTGATCATAATGGAAAAACCGACAGTTGGAATCAAGATTCATAAATTGCAGGTAATAGGCCTAATGCTACTCTTTCAATTCAGTGGATTAAAATTTCAGTTTAGGCACCCAGAGCTCAGGAACAGACTAGGTCACACTTTTTGGGGTCTGTTCTGTGACCTGGGTAGCAGGTACTGGGCAGAAAACTACGACCTGTCCCAAGAAATGACCTCAAAAGTGTGACCTATCAGATAAAGTGGGTTTTAGTGTTGTTTTTAGCTGAGAGCTAGGATTTTTATGGTTGAGGGGCATAGGTGCCCCCAAGCATGTTATGGTCATGCCAAAATGTATTTAGAAAAGAGGAATCTAAACAAATTTTTATGATGTGGTGCACCATTTTTTTCGTTATGGTTATGCAGTTCAAGAAAGGGAATGGAGGATCACCAATCTATTTTGGTACTCCATATATGAATCAAATGGACTAAGTTTTTGGGTTGGCATACATGGTGTCATTATCCCAAAGAGTGGATTTGCAGATAATGAACTAGTGCTCTCCTAGAAAACCCACAGGTTGGTCAACAACAATGTCTAGGGGACTGGGTTGTTAATGTAAAAGGAAGGAATGATAAGGGAGATCATCTATAGAGTGATCGGAAGTGATATTGGACTCTAGAGGTTCTTTGAAATGGGGAAGAATGATGGTACTAGAGTCGACACGACCAGATGCACTGTGAGGGTTGTGGAGAATTGCTTCTACTGGAGTCTCAAATATGGGTGCCCCCTTACCAAAACATTGTGTGTCAACGTAATTACCACAAAGCGTATTTGGTTCGAATGTATGGTTTCGATGTAAGGGGGGATAGCTTCCATAATGTCGTCATCGTAATAGAAGACAGGGTGAATGGTGAAAGAAAAACCACCTGACGCGGCGAAGAAACCTAACTCATCATCATGAGAATAAAGTTTCACATGTGCATCGTCACAGGGGGTGATGGGTGATCGATGTTGAGCCCAGGGTGATCGCTGAAGGGAGGTCAAGCGAAATAGAAGGGGAAGTCCCAGAGGGGTCTTCCATTATGAATCTCATAGATGATGATAGGTAGAAAATTGTGGCCGAAGGCTTCTTCATCTCGACATCGGGAGGGGTAATGTCAATGGGAGCAGGAGTGACCTCTATTTCTGCTAAAGAAAAAATCGCAAATAAGGGAGAGGTGGACTCATTGCGCTCAGCCTTGAGTTGGAGAACTGCATCTAGAGAGGTGCAGAAGTCATCGAGGTGGGGACAAAGGTGAGTATAGTGGCCATGGAAATAACACAAAGAACAAGGGTGATTTGTGTGAAAATTCTTGAGTTTCTTGGCTGAATCAGGTAAGGTGACATGGACCTCTGGGATATCAGACTCAGGAAATGCTTCGTTGACCATGGGCTTGAGACGAGGAAATTCAGAACAATTATGGGTGGCATGATCGACAACATCATATAAAGCACATGAGGGGGTATTCCTTGGAGGATGAGGAGGAGCAGGGGTTGTCTGGGCAACCTTGTCTTTTGGTGCCTTTTTGCAGGCTTTGCCCCCCTCACCTGGATATTTCGCAACAGGAGTAGGTTCCTATTGAGGTGACTGAGGCACAGAAGAAAAGGGAGCTTTCATGGTGATCGTTTGGACCAAGGTCAAAGCAGTATAAGGTTTGGGCTGACTAGGTGAGATAGAGGCTGGGGGATCAATGTACTAGATTGGGATCCCCAAGGTCATGTTGGGAAGAGACAAGGTAGCCATAACAGGTACCGAGAATACTCCAAGAGGGGAAGCAAGAAACGATGTCTGACTAGAGGGGTAATGGCCGGGAAGGACAGCTTTGAGATGGTTAAGGCCAGGAGGAACCGTTCCAGGAGGTTAGATAGGCTCATGGATACCAGCTGCAAATGAGGAGCCTAGACGAGGGGGTCTTGAAGGCTGATTCGAGGTGCTAGGAGCAGGTTGCGGAGAGCAGGGCTGCTGACTAGTCGAACCAGTCCATTTGAGTTCAGGCCAAGACGATTGCATCATGAAAAAATTTGACAAGATCGGATCAGAGATAGGAGGAGGGAGACCAAGGAAAGAACCAAGCAAAGAGGAGTCTTTTTAGACCCCGAGTGAGACACTGGTTGGAGGTTCGACTATTTGTTTATTGGCCACCAAAAAGACGAAGAACATAGGGGAGGTCTGATACTTTAGTTCGTAATATGTCAACTAGTCAATGGTGATGTTAGGGTCTCGTGATTTGACAAAATGGTAGACCAAATGACAAGGTAACATGGAACCAGTCTCTGGAGTCCTACGACCTAGCCTTCTTGGACTCAAATAGGGATCTCTCTATTGGGTGCAAAAGATGTGTTATTTTTTCTCTAGGGTTTTGACTTTAGGCTAGTTGTTAAGTGTAGGGTTTGTTGATTGTTTTTGTTGGGTAATATGGTTAAGTGGAATAGGTGGAGTGAGAGTCTATCAAAGCCATTGGGCTATGGAGTCAAAAGAAATTCAAGAGTGTCTAAATGATGAAACGGAGTGTGTTGGAGGGCCAATTTAGCAAGGTGAATGGATCCTTAAGGTGATGTATGAGGTGTAGTGAACATCAAATTTGGGAAAGACTAAGAGGCCTTAAACATATATAGTTTAAAAGTTACAAATCATGAGGTAGGGTAAACCATTAACCTCAATGAACAATACTTTAAACTGATAAACATCCAAGATAAAAATTCCAGTGAAACATAGATAGCATAAGAGCTTCTAACTTTAGAAATTCACCTTCAGATTTTGGGAAAACATATAAGATAATACAAATAACTCAATTTATGGAGAGGAAACTCCTAAACAACATATATCAAGCTATTGGGAACTCTGAAACAAGTTGGTAAGCATGGACAAAGGGAAAGATCGAACGAGTCCTATTTGACTTAACCTCAAAATCAATATTCCACAGAAAGGCTTCAAGATAGGGTTTTGAAAGCTTCAAATAAGCAGGGCATACCATGAATCATACTTGTAAGCTAGCATACTAACCATACATGAAACAAAAACAAGTTTTGGTGGACCTAAGGAGCAATCAAGAATTCCTTAAGATGGCCAAAAGAGGAAAACATCAAAGCTATAACAAACAGAAGGACTGAGGTGCCTCAAAGAACATGTCTCAACCTATAATTTTCTGATTTATAGCATCCAAGAAGAATGAAACAAAATGAGAACAAGACAACATTAAAAAGTTAAGAAGACATCACCATTCACCAAGCTAAGGAATCCTGCAAACAAGCTTCTCCATCATTAAGCCAAACAAGCCATTCATCCACTTCACAAAACCAATTTCTTATCCAAGCTCATAAAACCATGTATATTTCTCTTCAAGCTCATCAAATGCCAACAAAATACATAGGGGCCTCATGCTCTATTTATGGAGAAAATGAGGACTAAAACCCTAAATGTGGTAGGAAAATGTCAAATATAGTCATAAATATCATTTATGGCCAAGAAATCGGCAAAGATTATTCTTAATTCTATCCACCCATAAATGCACCTAGGAAGTAAATGCTCACCATAGGATTAAATCAAGTACACCATCCAACGGTGGGCATTTATTTCCTAGGTGCATTTATGGGTGGATAGACTTAGAAATAAACTTTGCCCAAGAGACCATGCAAGGCCCAAGGCACATAATATCCCAAGAAATAAATGCTAAAATAACTATTTGCATCTAATTCTAGCTCAATTTTCCTCAAAAAACTCAAAAATATTTATTTGCAATAAATGAGTGTGTTTTGTTGACTTTTGGTCCAAAACACACTAGGCAGCCTCTATGCGTAGCGCCACTTCCGTAGAAAATAGGGTCTGTTGCAACTGAGTTTTAGACCCCTTCTCGATGCCAGATTTGGCTCCGTGATGGCCCATTGGAAATCATGATGAGTCCACTTTCTATAAATACTTGATTTTTGCTGAGTGGATTCCATTTACCTATCAAACAATCAAATCTCCCAACACTGCTCGGTGCATAGCACCTGGTTTGAAAATGAGGCAAAAAGGTCAATTTTTTTTTTATGTTTTTTGACCTTTTGAGGGGGTAAATATGTTCCAAATGATCTGAAAATTGGTGAGCAGACTGTTGGTGATGTGAGAAATCCAAAAATTCAAACGTTGAGAGCTGAGGATTCACCAATTTTGTGCGTAGCGCCTAGGGTGCTGCACACAGAGGGGTTAAAATTTGGAAAAAACAAAAAGTTGTCCAATTTGCCTCAAAATTTGTGGAGAGGTACCTCAAGAGGTCTTGGACACCTGTTGAGAAGCATCAGCCAAAATTCCAAGGCTTCCCTTCACTTTGGCTCTTTTTAGGTCTTCTAGCTCCATGAGGGCCTTCCTCGGTTTGGCACAAGCAAGCATGTTTTTCCTTGCATAATGCTTGGTCATTTTCTTTTATAGGGCGAGGCCTCTCTTTACCTCCTTGAAATGCTTATGCTCCTCTTTGTAATAGTGGATGACACGTTGTGCCATCTCAAAGTCTCTTTCCCACTCTTGAAGCTATGCATCTTTCTCCAAGAGAAGCAATCTTTTTTTCATCTCCTTGTCCTCATTGTCACTGTCTAAATCAATGAATTGAGGCCCTTGAGAAGTCCTCTTGATCCTTTTGCTTCTCCTTACCTTGACCTGTTGCTCACCTTTTTCCATCTTCTCCTTGCCTTTGTCTTTGTGCTTGATAGCCAGAGGAGAGATGTCCCTTTGCCTTTTTGAGGCAGAAAACAAATATCTTTTTCCTCTGTGGTAGGTGCATGTGAGAGGAGTGATGAGGGTGCCTTGATCCTTGATGAAGTCACAAGCCTTTTCATCTTTTTCATGGCTTTCATGAGTCACTTGATGCTCCATTCGGTCACTGATGTATTTAACCTCATCATAATCCTTTCTTTCCTCACTGTTTTCTTCACTATTGTCTTGGCTCTCAAATTGATCACTACCCTCCTCACTTGCCTCATTTTGGCTCTGTCCTTCACTGAGGTTTTCTTCTCTGCTAATTTCTGCACTATCACTTTGGATTTCTTGGTCATTTAGAGGTTGATTAGTGTCATGACAGTTGTCATGATTGTCATGACTATTTTCTTGCTCATCGTTGACTATCTCCTTTGTGCCACTGTTGTGGTCACTGCCTTCATCTTCAAACTTTGTTTCAGCCTCATCATTTGTCTGCTCTTGGTCTTTAATTTCTTCATCCTCTCCTTATGTTTCCTCAGGATCATTGTCTTCATTGTTTTCAGCACTTTTTTCACTATCATTGGGCTCACTGTCATGCTCAAACCCATCTTCCTCTTGGTTGTCTTGTGCACTCTCTTGCTGAAAGTCCTCTTCATCTTTTTCTTTATTATTAGGCTTTGTTTCTGTCCCATTGTCTTTACTATTTTCACCACTTTCATATTCTTGATTAAGCTTTGTACTTTCCTCACTAATTTTTTCCTTTGCCTCATTTTCATCA
This sequence comes from Pinus albicaulis, assembly GCA_034641835.2. Lineage (NCBI taxonomy): Eukaryota > Viridiplantae > Streptophyta > Pinopsida > Pinales > Pinaceae > Pinus > Pinus albicaulis. Next base: position 433,445,251 of record CM076569.1, read on the forward strand.
CTCTATTTCATGCTATCATCATCCTCTTCCTCCATGTCATCATCATCCTCTTAGTCTTCCTCAATAGATTCCGCCTCTTCCTCACTGTTGTTTGTTTGCTCTTCATGGCTACTACCATCATCTTCTTTCTCATTATTGTTGTTGTCATCATCTGTTTCTTTAGCACTGCTGTCCTCTTCATTTTTTTCTTCATCTACCTCTATTTCTACCTCATTTTCATTTTCCTCTCCATTTTCATTTGTTTGCTCCTCATTAGGGCTACTGTTAGCTCCTTCATTTGATGCATTCAGTGAAGAGATAGGAGGTGAGTTTCCTTGTGGAGAAGGCATATGTGGAGATGGTGGAGGAGTGGAGGTATGTACGTGTGAAGTGGAAGGAAAATTTTTCTGAATGAAGGCTTGGGGATTTGAAAACACATCATGTGAGATAAAGCCTTCCCAAGGGATGCCTTGCTCCTCCAGCTGGTGTAAAACAATCATCTTGACCAAGGAGTGGTGAAATAGGCTCTACATTTGGTGGGCATAACTCCTCTTCTTGACCATTGAAGCCATTTTGTCAATGCTTTGGTATAGATAGTATGGTAGGTTCAGCAACTGAGCCCTGGTGAAGTGCATTAGAAGCCTTATGTGATAAGAATAAACCCTAGAGTACCTCCCCTCACAGGTGAATTACTTGATACCTCATCAACAGGGCATACCTCTCTAGCAGGTGGGAAAAGGGGAATACAGCCTTGTAGCCTTGTTGGCAGCTAGGTTTCAGGTAGGGCTCATAATAGCTCAAGTCCAACTTCTTCTGTTTAAAACATCTCTCACCAATATCTGGTATTCTTGTGGCTTTAGCAATGGTTTCAGGTGAGAGTTCAAAATTCACTCCTGCAAGGTTAACTTGGAGGTTTTGTAAGCTGAGGATGAACAACCTAGTCAAGTCTGAGTGGCCTTGGACTTGTTTAATCTTCTCACAAAAATGGTAACATCCAACACCTTGAAAACATGTAAGGATCATGGGAGAGGAAGTAATTTGAATGGTGTCTAGGGGCTCAAACCTATTAACCCTTCCTCCCTTGTGCTTTGGCTTGGTAGACCTTTGGTCTTTATCACTGCTGGTATGGATTTCTTCTTCAGACATGGTGATTGGTTTAGCATAGAAGGATTTAGCTTGTTTGAGAGTTTTTATGTCTAGAGAGGGTATGAGTCAAATGAGGGAAAATTTCAGCAAAAGAGGGAAAATTGAATCATTGGAGGAGTGTTTTCAGATTTTTAGAAGAAGGTTGTTGTCATTGAGTGTCTTTTACACATATAACAACCTTTCTCTTGGTAATTTCTTGCCCTAGAGGGTTAAAATTTTATTTCCATGCAACTTAGGGTTTGGTCAAATTTTTTAGGTTTTGAACCTCTCCCTTGATTATGTATGCAAAGAAAAGCTTGGAGGGAAATCAAAGAAATGGCACCAACCTTGTCTAACCCTTTTGGAGGAATCTGGAGGCAAAAATCTTGATTTTGAGCATTTTTTTAGCAAATTTGGCCAAAATTTGCAGGAGCATAGTGCCACCCGACTACAAGTTCAGGTCAGGTCGGGCTGGCAGGTCTATGTGCAGCGTCGGGTCGAGTCGGGCCTGTCAGAGCGCAGCGCCGGCTTGCAGGGGACAGGTCTGACCATTCTAGGCCTATGCGTAGCGCCGCACTCTCAATGTGTAGCGCAGTGTTAAATAACACTGCAGTTGCCTCCTCTGTGCGCAGCACCGAGGGCCAGGTGCGTAGTGCCAGCCTCAGGGCGCATCGCCTAAAATTTTCCTTCAAACTCGCACAAAAACCCTCTAGAAATTCTCTCAACGGTTTTCTCTCTATTTTTCAATGACAATGAGATGAGAAAGGGGTCAAAGAGGCTTTATAAATTTTTTAAAAATGAATTTATGAGTAAAAACCCACTTTATAAGGTTTATTTCTGTTGCCCTTTTCTTACTGTCTTCTTGGCTCCTTTTGGCCCTGTAGGTGGTAGTTTGATAAAATCATGGTTATTTTCTTTGCTGGAAGCCTCTTGATGTCTTCCTTGTTCTCACAAGCCTTTCCACCAGCTCAAAAAAGTGCCCTTTACCCTCTTTTGTAAACATGAACCTTTTTATGATGTTTTAACACTTATGTTCAACAAATTTGTGATCAATTTGACATTTTTCCTCTGATTCACATTTTGTCCTGCTTTTTTGTCTAAAACTAGGAACAATCTCTCGGCATGAAAACCCTAGCATCAAGCATCAATATTCCCTTTAGTATTCATGTGGGCTATTATTGTGAAAAAATTTGGTCTATTTGTCTTTATCAATCTTCCTTTAGGTAGCTATTTTGACAGTCCTGGAGAAGTGTCATTTATAGCTAACCTATCTCTTGCAGAATATACCTTGATAAAGAAACCATTTTGGAGGTTTTACTACTCTTAGGTTAGTTACTTTCTTGATCCTTTGATCAGTTTGCAAATGATGTATGTCTAGTGAGGGAGGTAATATATTTAAACCATTTTTTGTGTTTTTGTTGGCCACGTCTGTTCTTGCATGTGCCTACACAACTTCTGCCTTAGATTACTATCTCTTTTGGATTTGGATAACTCATTCTATCAACCATGAACAAATGCTTGTCATAGTTGCCTCCTTTGGCAATTTCTTCTCTCATGCTTGCCTCCTTGACCCTTTAAACATGTTTTTGTCCTTTCTTTGAGAAGTCAAACCTTGAACTGGTATTTCTGTCCCTTTTTCTGATACCCTTCATCATCATTCTTCCTTTGGTGTAGTGGAGTATTGGTTTTTATGTCTACCTCCTTTGATCCCTTTAGCTCTCTTATTTTACCTTTTGAAACCTCATACTTTTTGTGCCCATACTCTTTGCCTTTTGTACATTTGTTGATGTGGAGTCAATGTCTCTTTTCCAAACCCTAGAGGACAGTTTGAAACCCTTTGAAGCCATCTGTTGTTATGAAGGAGGCTCTTTGTTATCATGGGACCATTTTTGTCCATCTCCCAAACTTCTAGGTTTTAGGGTTGCTTAGGAAAAAGTAAATAGTGTTGTCTTCTAAGTTCTTTGAAACTTCTCAAACTCATTAATCATATCCTAAAGACCTTTAATAGTGCACTGATGGAGCCTGAGGTGGCCTTTGCCCTTGTAACCCTAGTACTGATTCCTGCTTGGTGAAAACAGTCACAAACTCTGATTTTTATCAAACATATGCTTGTTTCTTTCTTCTTGCTATGAATGGTCTTCTTGTGATAATTTTCTCATTACCTTACCTTATTCCAGGCTGATGGCCATTTGAACCTCTTGAAAAAATGTGGGCAAAGGGTAGTTGTCCCCTTGCAAGATTTATGCTTTAGGCCAAAAAACCTTCCTTGAATAACCTTTTTGATTATTTTGGACAAGATCACCTGTCCTTTTCTTCTTTGAATGCAGTTTATTCATACAGGAAAAACAGAGTTTGTAGGGCACCAAATCCACCCTATGACTTTATGAAACCCTAGGTGACCTAGTGGAGGCTTTCTTGGACTTGGTTTTTGGACTGAGACCTAGAATTTGGGATCATCAAGTGTAAGATAGGGTGTATGATAGATTGATGTATTGAAGATCCAAAATCCAATGTACTTGATTTATCTAAAGAGTCTATAGAGATAGTTTGAGACCATCAGTGTTTGGGAGTATTTTGGGATACACAACAAAGTTGTTTGATTGGTGGGCTTAGGTAGTAGTGGGGGGTCTTTTAGGCAAAACAAAACAAAGGATTTGGGCCAAAGGTGAAAGCATATAGACAGAATGGATGACATGAGCCCCTAATGGGTTTTCTAAGACTGGTAAGTAGAGCTGGACATGATGGAAAGATGAAATAGTGAAAAATTATCTTTAAGGATGATGAAGGCAATGAGATTTCTAGAACTCACAATGTTCATGAACTTTGTTTCTAGAAATCTAGGGAAATCATTTAATCATCTATGAAGGCAAAAATTACTGATGACTAATGGTGGCTCCACTTGGAGAGGGCAGCTCCTTTTCATGAGGTGTCTAGAACTTCATATTTCTGGCTTTATGGAGACTAGTGCCTCATCCATTGGGTATATTTTTACCTCTTTCTCTTGTTGATGCTTGCTTGAAGCCTATGATCTCAATAATTTGAAAGACATGATAAGCTTAAATCCATCTCTACCTACCCAACCTTCTTGCCTAACATTTTTTCTTCTTTAGGTGCATTTGGATTAGCAACCTCGATATCTTTTTATTTTTTGAAAGAAAAATAAACTATCTACTTCTACCTTATTTCTTCCTGGAGCTCAGATTATGATGATGAACTCCTTTGATTCTCTACCTATACTATTCAACTGTCAAGGTTAAACTGTTTGACAGGATTTATTCACTAAGCTAAAAACATGAAATTGAAAACATGTCTAAATCAAGATTAGACAATTTGATTTACCATAGGTTTGTGGCATAAAAACAAGCTGCACACAAATGTTATTTTTGTACAAAATAAGACTTTTATAAAAGTCAGGGCTAGGATACATTGTTAGCTACTCATCCCTATTTTTCTCTTTGGTTCTATTTTAGGCATGTGGAACCAGTATCTTTCTACCTAATCTATCTTTTGACAAGTCAAGCTTGAATAATTTGACCCACCATCTTTCACTAACTTATCAACAATAAATTTAAAACATGTTTCATCCATGATTAGGCTAGATGACTGAAACAAGACATCCTTTATGCACTAGTAGTGGTATTTAGACTTACACACTTTTAGTAGTTTGATTTTTTGGGTATGGGGCTATACCTCTTTTTTCAAATCTGCCCTCTTTTTTCATCTTTTCTCTGTTTTTGTATTTTCAAAACAATCTATAACAAAAATATGCTCAAAGGCTAGGCTTATTTGCATGACTATCTATCCTAATCTAATTTACACATGATATATACATTCATTTGGTGAAATTTTTTTTCCAATACAACCAATCGAGCAGATGATTGCATGAGAGATATTGGCTCAACTCTTTGAGGGTGCTGACAAAATTAAAAGGCCACTTCCACCTCACTTGTTTTCAGGCAGTAATGCTTAAAAATTTTCTCACACTTTGCAACAAATTGTTATTGGCAGAAAAAACTTCTCCTTTATATTTCTCAAGGAAAACAACAAATGGATCTTGGAATAATACCTGATCTAGGATTTGAGACATAAGCTTCATTTAGGACTACTCCTCCTTCCACTTGGCTATGCTTGGGACTCTTTTGGGAAAGAAACTCCACCTCTTCCTCATGATCTTCTGAACTGGTAAATTCATCATATATGGCAATTTTATCCTCTAAAAAACCTAATGTGCTTTGATAGAGTGAGCTAAGCTCTGTGTGAAAACCACCATGTTGATGAGTAGGAGCATTCTTTGGTAACAAATATTTTTGAGAAAGAAGTGCAGCAACTTTCTTATGATCATTAATTTCCATGCCTTCATCTACAATTTGTAATTCAAAGGAACTTGGTGGCTGCAAATCTAGAGTTAAGGAGGATTCGATGTTCCAAATGATTTCCTCAACCATTGCAGGAGAAGGCTCCTTATTGACAACTTGCTCAAGAAATTCCTCATTCTCCTCAACCTCAACATCGAAGTTGAAAGACTGCTGATTTCCAATTATGTGAAAGTTATTTCTGATGGACTGAAGTGAAGTAGAGAAAATATTCAGAGACTCCTCACTTACTTCTAAAATTTCAAGGCTTTCCTCATCAATTTCATAGGTGACCCATATTGGCTGCTTACTTTTTTCAAGCTGATGATAGCGAACTTCATCCCACAAATCAACTGTTGATTTCTCTGCAAGTTAGTTTATGTTTGGAGGACATCAATATCATCAGACTGATCAAACTTTGGAAAATTATCAACATAAGTAACATCACCAACTATACATATTGGAATATCAGTTTGTTCCTCTTCGAGTTGAAATATAAATCCATTTTCTAATTTGTGATAGCTGGAATTGGGAGTAAAATAAATAGAATTGTTCTGATCATATGAAGGTTTAGAGGCTGATTGCATGATTATAAGCTGATTTATCTCCCCTTCAGTTAAAAAAGGAGGAATTTTTATCTTTTTTTGGATAGAACTACAGCAGTCCTCATTCTCTTATGAAGGCTGATTCTAAGGTTGGATGTATTCTTGAGACTCACCTGGAAAAGATGATGAATCATCACTTGGGATTTTAGAGAGGTCTTGTGGGTTCTCTTTCATTTCCCGATTTATTTCATCCTCAACCAACTCTTCTTGATTTGTGTGGTAGTTAAATTGAGCATGAAATCCATGAATTCCCTCTGATAGATCCTCAGGGTGCTAATTTCTTTTTATAATCTAAAATGAATCAAAGCATAAAGGTAGAGATCCTAAAGATGTTGACTCATTCTCTATTTCAGATTGTGTGGTTTCAAGATGGCTTAAGGGGTAGACCTCTGGATCTGCAAAAGGGTTTGTATCATCTATCTTGCCCTTGATTGATTCTTCAAAGAAATTCTCTCTGTTTATATTTGCAATTTGTTTGTAATTCTCTCTTAATAGTGAAGCACAAGATGTAGGAAGGTATCCAGTACTTACTTGACAAATTTCTACATCTTCTTCCTTGCAATCTAGCTCAGCATGCATATTTTGATTGTTGATCTTGCCTTGTAGTGACTGAGTTTGTTCTTCCCAAGTAAATAGTCTCGGCTATTTTGAATGACTAGCTCCAAACTGACCCTTGTATTCTTTCTCTTTCCTATCCATTATATGCATCATTTTTTTGGCTGCATTTGTCAACATTTTTAGCTTTATCTTTGAAGAAATCAGTTTCTCTTGAGCTAATTTGTCCTTATTTACCGCTTTTAACTTTGCCTCTCTTTACAGTATGTTGTATTCCACAGTAATTTCCATATTCTCCATTTCTTCCAGGTTTGAAGGATCTCTTTCTCTTATCTGGAATTCCATTTCTGGGTCAAAATCATTTGGGTATTGCAAAAGGGCCCACCCTTGGGGTGGCTTTATCTTAGTAGGTATTGAATTGTATACTTTATTGAACCTAGCTAAAAAGTGTTGTACTGTCTCCCCTAGCTATCTTTTCTAATGATTGTATTCCCTTATGATGAGAAAAAAATTTCCCTTGACTACCCACTTATCTAGGAAAACTTGAGTGAATTGATGAAAATTGATAATGCTTGCAGCTGGAAGGCCTTTAAACCAACTCTTAATTTTTCCATGTAATGATAAGGCAAACATTCTAATACGCACATCATCTTCTCCTACTTCAAATAGGTCAAGTAAATCCTCAATATTTTGAACATGTTGTTCAGCAGTGATCTTTGTATTTTCTCCATCAAAATATGGCAGCTTATTTGCAAGTTTTGCAGGGAGGGGTTGGAGGATAAGAGGAAAAACTAGAGGCTTATATCTTTCTGGGACCTTTGTGGGTATAGACAGTGCAATAAGAGACTTATGACTATTCTAGGTTTCAGCAGGAGTAAGAGAAACAACGTGAGGCTCATGTTTCACTAGATCTTTCACAGGTGAATCTAGGATTGGCATAGGTGTATAAGTCTACTCATGGTTTGAAATTTGAGGCTCAACTTCTTTAGGCTTGAGATCTTTCCAATAATCAATGTGGATCTCATCAGTGTGTTCTTGATCATGTTTAAAGTAGTAAATTATTATAAAAACAATAATTTCTTCAATCCAACCTAGGCCTGAGTGCTCTTTATTTCTAGGATGAGTGGCCATGTTTCAGGTTCTTCCACCAGTGGATTCTTTAGGTATTTCTATAGTTGTGGAGTCGCCAGGTGGATGATTTCATCTTTTCTGTCTACCATCAGCATGATTGGGAGTTCTCAATGCATTCCCAGAGAAGTCTATGAGAGCTAGTGGGGTCAACAGGGCTACTGAAGACCAGTGGAGTCACCAGGTGGATGATGTTTACTATTTTAAGGATGTTCTTGTTGTCCACCATCAACAACTAAATACCAATCTAAGGATGTTTGTGAGTTTTCTGAGATCTAAGGAATACTTAGTTTGTCACTAACTCAGAAGGTCCCACTGTGATCGCCAGAATGTTAGTGTGGTGATGAGGTGGCAGATAAAACACCAGATACTATCAGTCAAGGGTTTCTAAATCCTTTAAGGAATATTTAAGCATGAACATACTCAGAAGGTCCCACTGTGATCGCTAGAATGTTAGTCTGGCGATGAGGTGGAAAATTCAATGGATTTTCTAAGTCAAAAATGAGGATCTAAAGAGTCCTAAGAGGTATTCAAGTAACTATATACTTAGAAGGTTCCACTATGATCGCCAGAACGCTAGGGTGGTGATGAGGTGGTAGATTAATCACTAGATACGCTTTAACAAGTGATTCTGGAGTCTTAAGGGGTACTTATATTGTCACTAACTCAGACGGTCCCACCGTGATTTCCAGAATGTTAGTGTCCCGTGATTTGGAAAATTGGTAGACCATATGACAGGGTAACATAGAACCAGTCTTTAGAGTCCTAGGACCTAGGCTTCTTGGACTCAGAGAGGGATCTCTCTATTGGATGCAAACGATGTGTTCTTTTTGCTCTAGGGTTTTGATTTTAGGCTAGTTGTTAAGTGTAGGGTTTTTTTATTGTTTTGGTTTGGTAATATGGTCAAGTAGAATAGGTGGACTGAGATTCTGTCAAATCCATTGGGTTATGGAGTCAAAATAAAGTCAAGAGTGTCTAAATGATGAAACAGAGTGTGTTGGAGGGCCAATTTAGTAAGGTGAATGGATCCTTAAGGTGATGTATGAGGTGTAGTAAACATCAAATTTGGGAAAGACTAAGAGGTATTAAACATATATAGTTTAGAAGTTACAACTCATGAGGTAGGGCAAACCATTAAGCTCAATGAACAATACTTTAAACTGATAAACATACAAGATAAACATTCCAGTGAAACATAGATAGCATAAGAGCTTCTAACTTTATAAATTCACCTTCATATTTTGGGAAAACATATAAGATAATACAAATAACTCAATTTATGGAGAGGGAACTCCTAAACAGCATATATCAAGCTATTAGGAACTCTAAAACAAGTTGGTAAGCATGGACAAAGGGCAAGATCAAACAAGACCTCTTTGACTTAACCTAACAATCAATATTCCACAGAAAGGCTTCAAGATAGGGTTTTGAAAGATTCAAATAAGCAGGGCATACTATGAAGCATACTTGTAAGCTAGCATACTAACCATAAATGAAACAAAAAAAAAAAAATGGTTTACCTAAGGAGCAATCAAGAATTCCTTAAGATGGCCAAAAGAGGAAAACATCAAAGCTATAACAAATAGGAGCACTGAGGTGCCTCAAAGAACATGTCTCAACCTATACTTTTATGATTTATAGCAGCCAAGAAGAATGAAACAAAATGAGAACAAGAAAACATTAACAATTTAAGAAGACATCACCATTCACCAAGCTAAGGAATCCTACAAACAAGCTTCTCCATCATTAAGCCAAACAAACCATTCATCCACTTCATAAAACCAATTTCTTCTCCAAGCTCATAAAACCATGTATATTTATCTTCAAGCTCATCAAATTCCAACAAAATACATAGTGGCCTCATGCTCTATTTATGGATAAAATGAGGACTAAAACCCTAAATGTGGTAGGAAAATGTCAAATATAGTCATAAATATCATTTATGGCCAAGAGACCATGCAAGGCCCAAGGCACAGAATATCCCAAGAAATAAATGCTAAAATAACTATTTTCACCTAATTCTAGCTTAATTTTCCTCAAAAAACTCAAAAATATCTATTTGCAATAAATGAGTGTGTTTTGTTGACTTTTGGTCCAAAACACACTAGGCAGCCTCTGTGCATAGCACCACTTCAGCAAAAAAATAGGATCTCTTGCAGCTAAGTTTTGGAACCCTTCCCGACACCTGATTTGACTCCGCAATGGCCCATTAGAAAGCTTGATGAGTCTAATTTCCAAAAATTCTTGCTTTGTGCTTATTGGATGCAATTTACTTATCCAAAATCCAAATCTCCCAACACTACTCTGTGCGTAGCGCCTAGTCTGAAAATGAGGCAGAAAGGTCAATTTTTTTATGTTTGTTGACCTTTTGAGGGGGTAAAAATGTTCGAAATGATCTAAAAATTGGTGAGACGACTGCTGGTGATGTGAGAAATCCAAAATTTCAAACTTTGAGAGCTGAGGATGCACCAATTTTGTGTGTAACATGTAGGGTGTTGCGCATAGAGGGGTCAAAATTTGGACAAAACAAAAATTTGTCCAATTTGCCTCAAAATTTGTGGAGAGGTCCCTCAAGAGGAATTGGACACTTGCTGAGAAGCCTCAACCAAAATTCGAAGGTTTTCCTACACTTTGGCTCTTTTTTAGGTCTTGTAGCTCCATGAGGGCCTTCCTCAGTTTGGCACAAGCAAGCATGTTTTTCCTTGCATAATGCTTGGTCATTTTCTTTTGTAGGGTAAGGCCTCTCGTTACCTCCTTGAAATGCTTATGCTCCTCTTTGTAATAGTGGATGACATATTGTTCCATATCAAAATCTCTTTCCCACTCCTGAAGTTGTGCATCTTTCTCCAAGAGAATAAATCTTGTGTTCATCTCCTTGTCCTAATTTTCACAGTCTAAATCAATGAATTGAGGCCCTTGAGAAGTCCTCTTGATCCTTTTTCTAATCCTTACCTTGACCTATTGCTCACCTTTTTCCATCTTCTCCTTGCCTTTGTCTTTGTGCTTGATAGCTAGAGGAGAGATGGCCCTTTGTCTTTTTGAGGCAGAAAACACATCTCTTTTGCCTCTGTGGTAGGTGCATGTGAGAGGAGTGATGAGGGTGCCTTGATCCTTGATGAAGTCACAAGCCTTTTCATCTTTTTCATGGCTTTCATGAGTCACTTGATGCTCCATTGGGTCACTGATTTCTTGACCTTTAACCTCATCATCATTCTTTCTTTCCTCACTGTTTTCTTCACTATCATCTTGGCTCTCAAACTGATCACTACCCTCCTCACTTGCCTCATTTTGGCTCTGTCCTTCACTGAGGTCTTCTTCTTTGTCACTTTCTGCACTGTCACTTTGGATTTCTTGGTCATTTAGAGGTTGATTAGTGTCATGACAGTCATGACAGTTTTCATGACTGTCATGACTATTTTCTTGCTCATCACTTACTGTCTCCTTTGTGCCACTGCTATGGTTACTTCCTTCATCTTCAAACTCTGTTTCAACCTCATCATTTGTCTACCCTTGTTCTTTAATTTATTCATCCTCTCCTTCTACTTCCTCAGGATCATTGTCTTCATTATTTTCAGCACTTTTTTCACTGCCATGCTCAAACCCATCTTCCTCGTGGTTGTCTTGTGCACTCTCTTGCTGACTTTCCTCTTCATCTTTTTCTTTATTATTGGGCTCTGTTTCTGTCCCACTGTCTTTACTATTTTCACCACTTTAATCTTCTTGATTACTCTCTGTACTTTCCTCGTTGTTTCTTCTCTTTCCCTCATTTTCTTCACTCTCTTTCATGCTATCATCATCCTCTTGGTATTCCTCAATATATTTTTCCCCTTCTTCACTGTTGTTTGTTTGTTCTTCATGGCTACTGCCATCATCTTCTTTCTCGTTATTGCTGCTGTCATCATCTGTTTCTTTAGCACTGTTGTCCTCTTCATTGTTTTCTTCATATACCTCTATTTCTACCTCATTGTCCTTTTCCTCTCCATTTTCATCTATTTTCTCCTCATTAGGGCTATTGTCAGCTCATTCATTTGATGCATTAGGTGAAGAGATAGGAGGTGAGTTTCCTTGTGGAGAAGGCATATGTGGAGATGGTGGAGGAGTGGATGTATGTGGGTGTGAAGTGGAAGGAAATTTTTTTTGAATGAAGGCTTGGGGATTTTCAAACACATCATGTGAGATAAAGACTTCCCAAGGGATTCCTTGCTCCTCCAGTTGGTGTAAAACAATAATATTAACCAAGGAGTGGTGAAAAATGCTCTGCATTTGGTGTGCATAACTCCTCTTCTTGACCACTAAAGTCATTTTGTTAATGCTCCGGTATAGATAGTATGGTAGGTTCAGCAACTTAACCATGGTGAAGTGCATCAGAAGCCTTATGTGATAAGAATAAACCCTAGAGTACCTCCCCTCACAGGTGAAGTACTTGATAATTTGCCTCATCAACAGGGCATACCTCTCTAGCAGGTGGGAAAAGGGGAAGACAACCTTGCAACCTTCTTGGCAGCTAGGTTTGAGGTAGGGCTCATAATAGCTCAAGTCCAATTTCTTCTGTTTAAACCATCTCTCACCAATATCTAGTATTCCTGTGGCTTTAGCAATGGTTTCAGATGAGAGTTCAAAATTCACTCCTACAAGGTTGACTTGGTTGTTTTGAAAGCTGAGGATGAACAACCTAGTCAAGTCTGAGTGGCTTTGGACTTGTTTAATCTTCTCACAAAACTGGTAACATCCAACATCTTGAAAATAGGTAAGGATCATGAGAGAGGAATTAATTTGAATGGTGTCTAGGGGCTCAAACCTATTAACCCTTCCTCCCTTGTGCTTTGGCTTGGTAGGCCTTTGTTCTTCATCACTACTAGTATGGATTTCTTCTTCAAACATGGTGACTGGTTTAGCACAGAAGGATTTAGCTTGTTTGAGAGTTTTTAGGTCTAGAGAGGGTAATGAGTGAAATGAGGGCAAATTTCAGCAAAAGAGGGAAAATTGAATCATTGGAGGAGTGTTTTCATAATTTTAGAAGCAGGTTATTGTCACTGAGTGTCTTTTACACATATAACAAAAATTCTCTTGATAATTTCTTACCCTAGAGGGTCAAAATTTTATTTCCATGCAACTTAGGGTTTGGTCAAGTTTTGTAGGTTTTGAAACTCTCCCTTGATTATGTATGCAAAGAAAAGTTTTGAGGGAAAACAAAGAAATGGCACCAACCTTGTCTAACCCTCGTGGAGGAATCTGGAGGCAAAAATCTTGATTTTGAGCATTTTTTGAGAAAATTTGGCCAAAATTTACAAGAGCATAGTGCCACCCGACTTCACATTCAGGTCGGGTCGGGCTGGCAGGTCTGTGCACAATGCCGGGTCGAGTCAGGCCTGTCGGAGCGCAGCACTGACGTGTAATAGGCAGGTCTGACCATTCTAGGCCTACGTGTAGCACCCACTCAGGTGCGTAGCGCCACCCTGCCGATGCATAATATAGTGTTAAATAACACTATCACTGCCTCCTCTATGCGCAGCGCAGAGGGCCAGGTGCATAGCGCTAGCCTCAATGCGCAGCGCCTGAAATTTTCCTTCAAACTCGCACAAAAACCCTCTAGAATTTCTCTCAATGGTTTTCTCTCTATTTTGCAAGGACAATGAGATGAGAAATGGGTCAAAGAGGCTTTATAGATTTTTGAAAAATGAATTTATCAGTAAAAACCCACTTTATAAGGTTTATTTCTGTTTTCCCTTTTCTTACTGTCTTCTTGGCTCCTTTTGGCCCTGTAGGTGGCAGTGTGATAAAATCATGGTTCTTTTCTTTGTTGGAAGCCTCTTGATTTCTTCCTTGTGCTCACAAGCCTTTCCACCAGCTCAAAAAAGTGCCCTTTACCCTCTTTTGTAAACATGAACCTTTTTATGATGTTTTAACACTTATGTTCAGCAAATTTGTGATCAATTTGACATTTTTCCTCTGATTCACATTTTGTCCTATTTTTTTGTCTAAAACAGTGAACAATATCTTGACATGAAAACCCTAGCATCAAGCATCAATAGTCCCTTTAGTCTTCATGTGGGCTATTATTGTGAAAAACATTTTGTCTATTTGTCTTTATCAATCTTCCTGTAGGTAGCTATTTTGATAGTCCTGCAGAAGTGTCATTTATAGCTACCCTATCTCTTGTAGAATATACCTTGATAAAGAAACCATTTTGGAGGCTTTACTACTCTTAGGTTAGTTACTTTCTTGATCCTTTGATCAGTTTGCAAATGATGTATGTCTTGTGAGGGAGGTAAGCTATTTAAACCATTTTTTGTGTTTTTTCTGGCCACTTCTATTCTTGCAGGTGCCTACACAACTTCTACCTTATATTACTGTCTCTTTTGGAGTTGGACAACTCATTCTATCAACCATGAACCTATGCTTGTCATAGTTGCCTCCTTTGGCAATTTATTCTCTCATGCTTGCCTCCTTGACCCTTTAAACATGTTTTTGTCCTTTTGTTGAGAAGTCAAACCTTGAACTGATATTTTTGTCCCTTTTGCCGATACCCTTCATCATCATTCTTCCTTTGGTGTAGTGGAGTATTGGTTTTTATGTCTTCCTCCTTTGATCCCTTTAGCTCTCTTATTTTAACTTTTGAAACATCATACTTTTTGTGCCCATACTCTTTGCGTTTTGTACCTCTGTTGATGTGGAGTCAAAGTCTCTTTTCCAAACCCTAGAGGACATTTTGAAACCCTTTGAATCCATCTGATATTATGAAGTAGGCTCTTTGTTATCATGTGACCATTTTTGTCCATCTCCCAAACTCCTAGGTTTTAGGGCTGCTTAGGAAAAAGTAAATAGTGTTGTCTTCTAAGTTCTCTAAAACTTCACAAACTCATTAATCATATCCTAAAGACCTTTAATAGTGCACTGATGGAGCTCAAGGTGGCCTTTGCTCTTGTAACCCTATTACTGATTCTTGCTTGGTGAAAACAGGCACAAACCTTGATTTTTATCAAACATATGTTTTTTTATTTCTTCTTGCTATGAATGGTCTTCTTGTGATAATTTTCTCATTACCTTACCTTATTCCACGTTGATGGCCATGTGAAACTCTTGCAAAAATGTGGGCAAAGGGCAGCTGTCCCCTTACAAGATTCATGCTTTAGGCCAAAAAACCTTCCTTGAATAACCTTTTTGATTAGTTTGGACAATATCACCTGTCATTTTCTTCTTTGAATGCAGTTTCTTCATACAGGAAAAACAAAGTTTCTAGGGCACCAAATCCACCCTATGACTTTATGAAACCCTAGGTGACCTAGTGGAGGCTTTCTTGGACTTGGTTTCTGGACTGAGACCTAGAATTTGGGATCATCAAGTGTAAGATAGGGTTTATGATAGACTGATGTATTGAAGATCCAAAATCTAATGTACTTGATTTATCTAAAGAGTCTACAGAGATAGTTTGAGACCATCAGTGTTTGGGAGTATTTTGGGATATACAACAAAGTTGTTTGATTGGTGGGCTTAGGTAGCAGTGGGGGGTCTTTTAGGAAAAAAAAACATAGGATTTGGGCCAAAGGTGAAAGCATATAGATATAATGGATGACATGAGCCCCTAATGGGTTTATGAGATTGGTAAGTAGAGTTGGACATGATGGAAAGATGAAATAGTGAAAATTTGTCTTTAAGGATGATGAAGGCAGTGAGATTTCTAGAACTCATAATGTTCATGAAAATGTTTCTAGAAATATAGGGAAATCATTTAGTCATCTATGAAGGCAAAAATTACTGATGATTAACAGGTGACAATATTTCCATTGTGAGGAAATCACATCTTACGGTGAACCGCAGATGGGATAGCAGAGATCGCATAAGTGTAGCTACGACCCAATAGAATTTTGTAGTCTAAGGGGGCATCAATGAATTATACGTCAACACAAATGGTCTTGCCCACAAGAGTAATAGGAAAATTGTGGAACATGCCAAGGGGCTGGGAAGAATGGCCATCCCATGCTCGGAGGGTGATAGTGGAATGGGCCAACTCAAGAGATCTGAATTTCTTCCAAATTGAAGCCGACATCACACAAGTGGATGCCTCCTCGTCAATGATACAACAAGAGATGTTGGCATTCCGGATCTTGACAAGGATTTGGAAGGCGACAGAGGCAGGAAGGGGGGCATTTTCTGACCGGCCAACATCGAAGAAAATAAAATGATCAACTAAAGGATCCATAGCACCCATGGAAGTTAGTAGAGATTTTCGTTGTTAAGGGCACAACTGGAGGACTTCCAATGTTGACATGGCAGCAAGGGATTGCACCAAGTCATCTACTATACTATACGAATGGAAAGCTTTACCAGAAGTAGCATTTCAGTGTAATGGTCCCTTGGGGGTCTTGGTGCTATAGGGTAAAATTCTTGGGTTGTTGGTTATCTTATATCCCTCTCAGGGCTTTCCAGTGCCCGAGGCAGACAGTAAGATTAGCTGTATAGTTCACAAAGATGGCATATACATGTTCATATTAACTTGGAATAACTTGACGAAATGCGATAGAAAATTACCTCTTTGATGATCTCGGAGTCCCTTGGAGAACACCAGGCAGCGAAGCAAGAGTCTTCCTTCACTGGCTCCAAATCTTAGTCCTGCAATCAAACAAAGCACCCGTGTAATTTCTAACACAACAGATATCCTATCAATCAAGTTAATATATAATGAACATCTAAATTATACCCATCTGATCCATTCATATCATGCTGTGTGAATATTCAAACAATAATGACAACATTAAGCATTGAATGGACAAAACAAATATAGTTCTATTAATATTGAAAGAAGGAGGATTACAACTGTCGGTTGTACCAAGCCCTCCTCAACCTCCCAATCTCTCTATCTCTTAAGTAGTGAAGTCTTAGTCAACAAGCTCTCTAGGAACCTCTTTGACTCTTGGCCTTCACACTATAACACTATCCTTTGCTTCACAAGTATTCAGAACATTAACAATCCTTCGACCTTCAACTAAGAGCCTTCAGCTCCTTTTTATAGGAGAGGGAGAAAGCCATTGTTGTCTTTCTCTTTCCACTAGTTTGGAATAGAAAAAACTAAGATGTTTCTCTAATCTCTATGCTTTTGCCTCCTTGGGAGTTCAGTATTTTATGGTAGTGACCAATAATGAATTGGTTCTTTGTAGTTTCCTTTGTGAACTAACTCTCTTGTGAGGGAAAGTCGGAGATTCAAATCATTTTCCGCACGTTTTTCCCATTTCAAACTTAAAACACGGGTAACGCTACCCTCTAGTGTAAACAGAGTGTTGCCCTAGCCACTAACGCGGCACATTTACTGGTCCTATGCATTATAACGCTCCTGCTTTGTTATAGAAAGGCGTTACCTTGGCAGAAATAGGTTTAATTTAGGTCTTTGTATTCCTTCCATTTTTGTCTTCTCCTCTGAGCTGATGAGGAGGTATTTTGACCTGTAACACTTGGTATGAACCTATGCCTTAGGCTGAGGGATCAGTAAAGGACCATTGGGTGTCTAAAGAGGCTCCGTGGGACCTAAAGAAGGGGGCTCGGTAGCAAACGTAGTGGGTGGCTGAGTGTATTGACAAGATCGAGTCTGAAGGTTAAGGTCACTGGTATTAGGTTGGTCAGAATGCATCATAAGGGTCTGGTAATAAGAGGTACCAGATGGAGGAGTTTGAGTGGCCGCCTGACCTTCAGGGGATTTGGCAGCCACATATCCTTGTAGGGGGAAAGGATTGCTAACCACAGCCTCTTGAGTAGGCGCAACATTAGGAGGAACCGAACAAGAGGCATTTTGTCCTCAATATGTTGCTTGAGCTTCCCACAGTTGACGCATCTGAGGTAAAAGGGGAAAACCACAGGTATAGTGACCATGGACACCACAACAATAAAAAGTCTTACTCGTGCGAAGAGGCATGTTCTGCTTGGGTTGATCGCCCTGTTTATAGGTTGCAGTGTTAGATATATTCCCTTGGGGATTTTTTCCTGGATAACCTAAAGCTTGAGAAGGCATGGGAGGCAGAGGTGCTTGTGTTGGAGGAGCTAGAGCACGTGCCTACGGATATGGATAATAAGGAGGTTTATCAACATTTCGGTAAACAGGTTGGGAAAAATAAGGCCCTGGAATCAAAGGATGCAGTTGGGCAAAGGCGTGAGGCATGTTGTGTCCTGGATACATACTGCCAGGAGGGGGGAAAATGCTAGAGTAGTTAGCCCCCCTGAGGGAAACCATAACCCATAGGAGGATGAGTGTATGGACGTGAAAGGGATCCTAATGGAAACTAAGGATGAAGGCCTTGGAGTATCTAGGATGAAAGCCTTGGGGGCGAAATGATGGAAAATAGACACAGATCACAGAAGGAAGAGAGACCAACAAGGGCAAGGAGGTTCAGGATCAATTGATTACAATGTCTAAAAAAGAGAAGGGAGGTGCAAGATCAATCAATTACAATGTTATAATCTTGGCCTAACGGTGTAAACCAGTCCCTCTTCACTTAGGGTGTGCGTGTATGTGATAAGTGTGTTGATTTTTAATTAAGCGCAGACTTGTGTAGCGAAAAAAGAAAAAAAAAATTGTATAACTATAAATAAATCTAAAAATGACAGTAAAGTAAACTGAATATGATTGAAAATAAACAGCTAAAGATGCATCAATTTAAACCCAAGGAGGAGGGCTTCCCAACAACTAGTCTATGGGTGGGAAAAATCTAGTCAAAACACACAAAATGGCCAATCGATCTAAATTCGGCAGGGACAGGGATCTAAAGGTCAGATCTACTAGAAATAGGTGCAGAAAACAACAAAAAACCAGAGCGAAAAGTGCTACAAAAAAGGTGTCGAAAGGATACAACCTGAAGGGAACGGAGGGGACCCTAAAGGAGGACCAAACAAAACTAACAAGAGGTGTTTTGGATGGATCAATAACCGATCTGAAATAGATCTGAAAGTATAGGTTTAGATCTGAAAAAATGGTTGAACACATTGAAATCTCAGACGACCTGCTTCAGCTAAAATCATCCTAAAAAGGTGGAAGCGTACTAAAGCCCTAAGGGGCTTGGTTCCTACTTCAACGAGTAAAACAAAGAAAGTACAAGTCCAAGATGGGTGGAGAGGGAGGTTAGATAACCCTGAACAGTAGCCTAGAAAAACCCAGAAAAATCATAGAAAAATTCCTGCAAAAAGTTCAGGTTGCATTTTCTGACTTGTTTTCAGCAGAGGTCACAGTTTTTTGGTTGTTTTTTGTGCCCTGAAGGTTGAGGTCACAGGTTTTGGCCAAAAAATTGCGACCTAAACTTCTGGTTGTCTTAGGAGTAGGTTTCAGAAAAAAGTGTCGTCTCGGCTGCGACTGATGCCTGTCACCTGCGCCATAGGCCCAGAAACACAGGGAAGTTATAATTTTTACTATTTTAGGGTTTTAAAGGTTAAAAAAAGCATCGAGAAATGAAAAATAAGAAGGCGGAGAAAAACCCAGGGGTTGAAGAAGTTGGTAATGCAGGGATCTGAAAAACGAAAGCAGTCGTAATTGTAAACCCTTGTAGAGTCGCCATTTGTTAGTGTGAATTCTAATCACAAGCGTACGAAAAAAGCTTATTTTAGTTGTGCATAAAAATTAACCCTAACATCAAAGATGGCTGTCAATTTCCTTAGATCTGCAATTAGTTCATCAAAATAAATGTTACAAAATCCAAATCTATGCAATTAAAGACATTAAACAGTAAATAGAAGCAAGATTTTCTCCATGCATCCAATAAACAAGACAAGGATATTTTTAAATAATTTTGTATTTATGACACCTAGGAAGGGAACATAAAAAGATGTTACTAGTCCCCCTCAATGGGATGGGTTCTTGTATGTCCTCGGTGCTTCAGATCTAAGATCTCTCTCTTGATGGTGTAGAAAAACTAGACAAAAATGGAACTCAAAGGGAGCTCATAAGCAAAAAGATAGAAAAATATGACAATGATGGAGGATCAAAGTCAGACCAAAAGTATAGATCCAGAGTGATCCGTAGGCAACAAAAGGTCATGAATGAATGGAAAAACCCTTCTATTTATCACAAAATATTGAGTTAGTCTACATATTGGTGCATAGTTAAACTATTATTAACCAAATCTAAATCCAACTTTTATGGAATATTTTATTATTTTTGTTGTAGGGAAAAATAATTTGAATTTGGTCAAATCCCTTTATCTATAAATAATAAATAAATAAATGATTTATTTATTATTTTAAGAATGTGGTTGAGTAATAATTAAATAAAAAATGATTTATTCAATTATTTATAAATGATTTAGTCAAATTTAACAAGGAATATTATTTAAATAATGTTTTAAATAATTATTCCTATAAAATAATAAGATAAATAGTGATTTATCTAAATAATTTTTTTGTTTTGGGTTAAATATGACCAGGAATATTAATTAAATTGTTGTTTAATTAATTATCCCTTGAGGAAAATAAAAAAAATAAGGATTTATTCAATTATTCATCATGGGGTTTCCTGTTTAGACCATAAACAACTTAATAAAGTATGAATTACTAAGTTATTTTTCATAGTGAAAGCAATTTACTAGGGTAAAATTGGTCTTACATGGTGTACTTTGGTCCATCTAATAGTAACAAGTTAGATGAAAAAAATTTGTTGTAACAAACAGTAAGTAAATTTATAATGGATACCCAATATAGAAACTACAATTAACACTGCCAAGTTGTCCGTTCACAACCCATTTAGATGATGAATTACTAATTGGAGCTTGTATTCACCCATCAATTGAAAAAACATATTCTTGTAGTTTTGTAATTTCAACATATGTATAACCCAAGAAATAAATGGTAAACCAATGTCCATGATTAGATATTTTATAACAAGAACTATTTTAAAGGTAATCTAGCTACATCTTCATCCAAGAAAGGTAAATTAAAGAAAAATATAACAAACTGGAAATATCTAATACTCAGTCATTCTAAGCTCTATGAGCTCACAAACAGTACCATCTTCAACAATAGTGATAAATTTCAGGAAAACTAAGAAGATATCCTATCTTCCTCTCACACCACTTAGTCTCAATCAACTAGATAAATTAATAGTTTTTTAATCTAGGAATTAGGTAGTCATTTTGGCAGCATTTCCCTACTCTTTTTCGACTCTCCCTCATGGGGAAAATTCCTTTCATATTTATAATCATTTAGTGGAGTGACACCTCACCCCTTCGTGCAAAAATTAACATGTTTTTAATTTATTATAATTCATACTATTCACCACCCTCCCCTGAGGTGGAAACCTCTCATTTTTTCTTAATTATTTAATTCCTTTAATTATCTAGTATTCATCCCCCCATGTGTCCTTTCTAGAAAAATTTATATTATTGATTTTTCAAAAATATATAATTAATATTTTTGTATTAAAATAAATTTTATTTTAAATGACCCTCTAAAGTGTAATATCCCAAAATTGGGAGAGCAACAATACAAGACATAAAACTGGAAATGTGCAGAAATATCAATATATCAATACATGAGACAACCATAGAGCCATTCCATTATGATTATAACAGAAAAATAGGTACATAGACTTGAGGAAAAGATCACTCAAGTTGGGAAAACAAGCCTCCCATGAAAGCATACACCTAAATCTGAAATGTTGCTAATACAAAAAAATGTTGGAATGCTATAACTGTGCTATCTATGAGAGAATAGTAGCTAAAATATAGAAATATATATTTCTACATATAAAATGCTCCAAAAGTACAGGGAGTAGAGATCTATGCTCCAAAATAGATTTCCAGGACAATCCAAAAAAGGTTTCCAAAAATACACACTATACAATTTGGCCCTAGGGTTGAATAATATCTACAACTGAATCACTGATATGAGGTGGCTAATCTGAAATATGAAATGTTTGATCCTCCTCAAATAGATCTCCTAAATTAAGGTTTGATCCCCTCAAATGAAACACAACTCCTCCAACTAGGGCAATAAACCCACTGTTGCAGTTTCTCTCTAAAATAACGTAGTTATAATATTCCCAAATTTTCACATCATATTTGGAATATTAGAGTCCTTGATTTTCTTAATGAATTAAGTGAATAAAAGGGTGGAGGGACCCACAATCCTCAATAAGAATAAATATCCACTTTGTGTGTGTGAATGTGGATTAATTTAGACTAGATCTACAAAAAGAGGTAGTTAAGCAACTACTAATGTGAATGAGATTGGAGATCCTGTCTCATTTAATGAGAGAGATCATGGAGAGTTGATTTAGTCAACTAAGATCTTGAATATGTCAAATAAAGGGTCATTGAGCATTAATGATCAAGTGGTGGAGGATCATGTGCAAATGAAGCACACATGATGGAGGAGGTGTACATTGCACCTAGACTGTTTAGTTGATTTGGTCAAACAGCGCAGTCCCACTTGGAGGATCTTGTCCACATGAGACAGCACAGTTGAGATTAGGGCCAAGGCTTGGGATGGCTCAATCTTTATAAATAATATGAAGCAAAAGGTTAAAGGCATCTTGGATTATTTTATGTATGATCTTTTAGATATGGAATTGTCAAGTGACATTCCACTGCATTCTTGGGTTGTTTAGCAGAGATTGCGGGTGTTGTTTAGCACAGGGTGTTCCCAGACGGGAATCACTCCTCTTTGTTTTAGTGATATCTAAGGAATAGGTTTGTACTACATTATACATTAGGATTTAAGTTCCATTTCCTTTTTCTACTTTCTGCAGAACATTCA
This sequence comes from Pinus albicaulis, assembly GCA_034641835.2. Taxonomy (NCBI): domain Eukaryota; kingdom Viridiplantae; phylum Streptophyta; class Pinopsida; order Pinales; family Pinaceae; genus Pinus; species Pinus albicaulis. The sequence continues at coordinate 433,467,722 of CM076569.1, forward strand.
TATTCAGAAATCTGTAGATTTCTGAAGATTAGTTTGGAAGGTGGAAGTTGTCTTCAGTACTTTAGCTGGAGAACAAGGTGAGGGATTATTCCCATCACTTGGGTTTATAGATCAGCACTCCTAGAGCCACATTGCATATCTGGCATTAGGCCAATTTTTAATGACCTCCTAGCAGAAGTATTCTCCACAAGAATAACGTTGTCCATATTGAAAATCTGAAAGGAGGAAGGAAGTTGCTAGTACTTCAGCTAGCAATCCAGTGGAGGATCATTCCTCCACATTACCATCAGTCTTACCATCAACCTGAAGTTTATTGCAGCATATTTCAGCAGGAAGAAGCCCTCTTTTTCCCTCACAGTGCATTTTTTGGAGGCATTTGTGTAGCAAAAGCTGCAATCATCTTTTGGAGGATTGAGAAGCTAGATCTAGAGCTTCCAGCTCATAGATCTGAGGAAGGGATCAACCCTTCAAGCATAGATCTGATCTGAGCACACATTTCAACCATCTATTCTTAAAATCTAGCTTCAGATCTGTATTTCCTAGCAGATCAAGGATCAAACCCTAGGGAGGTGATTTTTCCAAAGTTACAGATCTGGAAAATCCTATTTGGGTTATCTTGGGAATCCATCACATTGGTCGGATCTTGAAACTTGGCATCATCAGAGCTCCATTTTTTAGTAGATCTGCATTTCTCTTTTCAGCCTGCAACTCCATGTTTATATTCTGCTGAAGAGATAGTGCATTATTTACTGAAGAGCCTCAACAATTACGATGTACCTGCTTCACACATGTTTTCAAGGTGATTCTAGCTCATTTTTTTTGCTAGATCTACCTATATCTTGTACTTGTGTAACTGATTCATCTCCAATATAATAAAATGGCTCAGTTCTTTTTGCATATTCTAATTTTTACTTAGATTTATTGTTTATCTTGTTGTAATTTCTTATATTGTGTGAAGTATTACTGCATTCTCCCTTTTGGGATATTACAGTGGTATCAAAGCATGATCTTTGGCTCAACTTGTGGACACTTCATCTTTTTACATTGAAAGAAGAACAGATAGATGAGAGCTATCATGGAGAATGAAAATTATATCACTCATTTCTTTATATCCATGCAAGATCTCTCCAATGAGGTCTATCAAATGAAGGAGGAAGAATAGAGAGAAGATCCAAGACGAAGATGTGATGAGGAAAGTACTTCCTATCAGCAGCAAAGAAGACCGGAGAATCCTAAATCTCCTCATAGATCCACTATGCCCACTTTCTTTAAAGAAGGTGAGAGATATAGAAGTGAAGAAAGGAATGAACCTAGGACTCATGAGACTCCTATTATATATCTTGAAGAGTACAAAGCACAGTCTAGAGCTTTCAAGGAGAAGCTAACTCTCCAACAATTCTTCCAGATTAAATAAGAAAGAGGATCCTATAGCAGCAATAGATGAAAGAGGCATAATAGATTATATTTTCCTACATTTTATGGATCTTCCTCAAGCAATGTCAAGGCTTGGAGGAGGGAGTTGGATTCATTTTTCAAGCTACATCCTGTGGCTGAAGAAGAGGTTGTTCAAATTGCAGCAATTCATCTCTTGGATGAAGCATAATATTGGTGGTTTGGGCACCTAGAGCATGCAAAGGTGACCAAGTATCCAGATTTCTTTCACAAGTTAAGGAAGAGGTTTGATGCGGAGAGGTCATTACTTTCACCATCTGCTGAAAAAGTACTTATATCTAGAGAAGAGGCACTTGCATATTTGCAAGGTAGTCTTGAGCAATTAACATATGGAGTCCCATGCATGGATCAGGATATGCATGAGGAGGAGGAGGAAGATACCAGCGCTGGTACACTTGAAGAAAGGAGGCCATCACTCTTACCAGCAGTTGGAGACACTATTGTCCCGGTTGGAGGAACTCCTGTGTTTTTTCAAGAGGTTCCCACATATCAGTTGATCCAAGGTATGCATAAAATTTCAGCACATATGGTTTCAAGATCAATGCATAACCAGGGGTTAGAATAAAATGCTGATTTGAAGCAGAGACAATTCACAGCGCAGAGGACCCTTGATCTAATAAAGGAGGATACTAAAAACTATCCCTGTTCATCATTGTTGAGCTACATTCAACCCTTTGAGTTGAGATGTGGAGTTTTAGGAAATGGGATTAGCATTATCCTATGTACAATGGCTGATTGTGAGATCAGTGTTGTAACTTGCTTTGAGACAGTGCATGTATCACCCTGCAGATCTACAACGTTGTCACTTAGTAGCTGTGATAAAGAGAGGGCTTAATAATTCTTGGATAATTCTAGAGGTATCTTCACTCATGAAGAAATGGAAGCAAAGATGAAAAATGGTATACATCTTGAAATGAGAAACCTTTTCTCCCTTTTAGATGACCCTTTCTCAATGAGCCTCTCACTGCTCAAAGAGAAACTTCTACTTGCACTAAATCCAAAACTTCTTTGGTTTTGGAGGGCCTTTGATGGAGAGAGATTCTCATTAAGAGATCTCATTAGATATGCATTTCAACACTTCATGAGATGCAAATTTCTTCAACAGTTTGGGGAGGATGGCATTCTACAAAGGGAGGATGCCATGATTATGCAGTACCCCATTCATCATCCACATGGGAGTGAATGGGTAAGGTTGATAAGAAAAGGGTTGCAAAACCACTTTCATATTTGTATGGGCCAGCATGCTAGGTTACATTGGTTGCCATTGGGATATTTATATCATTCTCCAAAGGCACCTATTTTTCTGATCTATGCCTTGAAAAACATGTATGAAATGAAGAAGGAGGCATGGTTGCGCTGGTTGCTCTTGGGTGAGTATGGATACCACCCAATAGCTCATGATTTTCTGAGTCATGCCTTATGTTTCAAAGAGGAATTGCAGCAAAGGAAGGCATGTTCATTTTGGTTTCACTTGAGAGAGTTTGGCCACCACATGACATCTCCTGTGTCTATGTGTTTTGTATTGTGTAAAATTTGGCATGATGATCTCATGATGTGCATTGATGATGTTTCTTTGTATTGGGCTGATGTGACATCTCATATGTCCATTAGTATGCTTTTTCTTCATGATGCACATGAGGAGGAGAGAAGGAAGCAATATCTCTTGTTTCTTTGGTTGCTTATGGGGGAGTTTGGCTTGACCATCTTACATGGAGGAGATAAAGGATGGCAGCAAAGGGCCTTACTCCTGTGGCTATTGTTAGGAGAATATCGTTTGACATGTTTTTCTACCCATATTACTTCTTCCCTTCTTCTCTTGCATAACCTTGAAATGATGGAGTTTGGATCCTACAAGGCCAACAGGGCTAAGTATGGGAGCATATCAATGCTCAATCTAGTTCATGAAACATGGTATGAAGGAGTGTATTGTATGATGAAGCTTTTCCTTTGTGGAAAGAGCTACTTTATTTTATGTCTCTCATGTTTTTTTGATGATGTTGGACATCATATGGTTGTCACTTGGTACTTCATGTTGGAAGGAGGACATATAACCAACCAGTTGGAGGTCATTCTTTATGTCTTTGAAATACAACATTGGAACCAAACATACATAACCTATTGCAGCAAATGGAGAAAGCCTTCCTTATGTGGATGCCATATGGAGGGGAATAGATGGCCTTGCATCTACTTTTGGAGTTGCTTGAGGACAAGCATCATTTTGCCGGGGGGGGACTGTAATATTCCCAAATTTTCACGTCATATTTGGAATATTAGAGTCCTTGATTTTCTTAATGAATTAAGTGAATAAAAGGGTGGAGGGACCCACAATCCTCAATAAGAATAAATATCCACTTTGTGTGTGTGAATGTGGATTAATTTAGACTAGACCTGCAAAAAGAGTTAGTTGAGCAACTACTAATGTGAATGAGACTGGAGATCCTGTCTCATTTAATGAGAGAGATCATGGAGGGTTGATTTAGTAAACTAAGATCTTGAAGATGTCAAAAAAAGTGTCATTGAGCATTAATGATCAAGTGGTGGAGGATCATGTGCAAATGAAGCACACATGATGGAGGAGGTGTACATTGCACCTAGACTGTTTGGTTAATTTGGTCAAATGGCGCAGTCCCACTTGGAGGATCTTGTCCACATGAGACAACGCAGTTGAGATTAGGGCCAAGGCTTAGGATGGCTCAATATTTATAAATAATATGAAGGCAAAGGTGAAAGGAATCTTGGATTATATGATGTATGATATTTTAGATCTCGAATTTTCAAGTGCCATTCCACTGCATTCTTAGGCTATTTAGCAGAGATTGTAGGTGTTGTTTAGCACAGGGTGTTCCCAGGCAGGAATCCCTCCTCTTTCTTTGAGTGATCTCTAAGGAAGATGTTTGTACTACATTATAAATCAGGCTTTAAGTGCCATTTCCTTTTTTCTAATTTCTGCAGATCATTCATATTCAGAAATCTGCAGATTTCTGAAGATCAGTTTGGAAGGTGAAAGTTGTCTTCAGTACTTCAGCTGGAGAACAAGGTGAGGAATTATTCCCATCACTTTGGCTTATAGATCAGCACTCCCAGAGCCACATTGCAGATCTGGAATCAGGCCAAATGTTATTGACCTCCTAGTAGTAGTATTCTCCACAAGAATAACGTTGTCCATATTGCAGATCTAAAAGGAGGAAGGAAGTTGCTAGTACTTCAGCTAGCAATCTAGTGGAGGATCATTCCTCCACATTTCCATCAATCTTACCATCAGCTTGGAGTTTATTGCAGCATATTTTAGCAGGTATAAGGCCTCTCTTTCCCTCACAACACAGTTTTTGGAGGCTGTTGTGTAGCAGCAGCTGCAATCATCTTTTGGAGGATTGAGAAGCTAGATCTAGAGCTTCAAATTCATAGATATGAGGAAGGGATCAGCCCTTCAAGCATAGATCTGATCTAAGCACACATTTCAGCCATCTATTATTTAGATCTAGCTTTAGATCTGTATTTCCCAACAGATCAAGGATCAAACCCTGGGGAGGTTATTTTTCCAAAGTTGCAAATCTGGAAAATCCTTTCTGGGTTATCTTGGGAATCCATCACATTGGCCGGATCTTGAATTTTGGCATCATCAGAGCTCCAGTTTTGAGTAGATCTGCATTTCTATTTTCATCTTGCAACTCCATGTTTATATTCTATTGAAGAGACAGCACAGTATTTACTGCAGAGCCTCAACAGTTACGTTGTACCTGCTTCACACATGTTTTCAGGGTGATTCTAGCTCATTTTTTTGGCTAGATCTACCTATATCGTGTACTTGTGCAACTGATTCATCTCCAATATAATAAAATGGCTCATCTCTTTTTTCATATTTTGATTTTTACTTAGATTTATTTTTTATCTTGCTATAACTTCTTATATTGTGTGAAGTATTATTACATTCTCCCTTTTGGGATATTACATCAGTCCTTGAGGGAAACTGCATTGTATTTGATGGTATTATTTGGCCTAATGCCAAATAATGAATTAAAGCCCTGAGAAATTCCTCAAAATCTTCCCGGATGAAAGGATGATCCCTACAATGGAAAACTAGCTCAGAAATGGGGTTTTACAACCCTCCACTACTACACCCCTGCAACACAACACAACTCTAAATAGAACTATGCTCTATATGAGACTGAAGCTTGGCCAAATGCCAGATAGTGGTAATGCAGCTCAAGATAACATCTCCTGAGTAGGCATTCTCAGTCCCCCAAGGATGAGGGTGGGATTTCCACTCGGAAACACCCTTGTGTTAAACAACACTGCAAACCCTGCTAAACAAAAAAAGCATGCACATAAATGTCACATGAAAAATCCAGATCTAAAAAGATCTGTTACACCATTTTTTTGGTCATCTAACCCATTATCATTAGATGGACCCAAGTACACCATGTAAGACCAATTTTATCCTAAGTAAAATTGCTTTCACTATGTGAAATAACTTAGTAAAACACCTTTATTAAGTTTTTTATGGTATAAACAGGAAACCCCAAAAGGAAATAATAAACAAATCTATATTTGTTATATTTCCTCAAGGAATAATCAGTTAAACATCAAATTTTTTTTTCCACAAAATCGGTTGCTGATTGGTATTCAAAAAAAGTGGGGGAGACGGAGCTCCAGTTTTACAAGATGGCGTTGGCAAAGGGAGGGCCAAATATAGATGTGTTTGGTGCCAATTTATTTTTTACAACTTGCTTCCTTCACTATGAGAAAGGAGGAAAAAGTATAAACTCTAACAAACTGTAGTAATAAAAAACAAACTTTACATGTCATAATTTAATTTTTGCAGATGTGATGTAAATGCCGCCCGTTGAGATAATGATATTTCCGCTCGGTTGATTCAAAAATTCTTTTGTTTGCCATACTTTGACTTGTCTTCAAGGTTGTCTGGGAAGCTGACAGAGGCGAATACATGGGCGCAAGAAGACAAAAGCTGGAGCAGAGAAAATATGACTGGGCGGACAGAGACGCAGAATTCGTGGAGCAATGTCTGGGATGAGACAGAGATCGATGGAGTAATGTTGTAAGGGGATCAGCTAGTGTTTATAAGCATTTGATTGAGCACAAGAAATTAAGTACACAAAGGGCGTAGAGCTTAATGGATTTTAATGGGACGGCCCAGAGAGAGTAAGATTTTGAAGCTGCAGAAGCTACATCTGTGGAAATCACTGCCAGTGGACAGAAGGCTGAAATGAGAGACTTTGCAAAGCTGGACATAGGATTTCGGAGACCAAGAGTAGTGATCTGCTGTGAGACGAAACTGCTGAGGAATATAAAACTGTTCATGGCAAGAAAAAGTGTTGATTCGATCCATTACATCGGAGGTTGCCAACAGTGCGAGAACATGCTCTGTTTTCCAGATCATCAGCTGTTTTGTTGAGGGAACGAAGGACATGGTAAAATCGATTGTCTTTCATCTGCTGGTCAAGAGATTAGAAATGCCCTATGATTTTTTGTAGAGTCAAATTATGGGCTTGTCTGTTGCTTACCATCAGGCTTATAACAATGGCAAAATCTCCAATTATTATAGCTGTATTTATACCAAGTCTTTGAAGCTGGAGCAGACCTTGGAAGAGGGAAAATGATTCTGCTCTATTATTGGATACAGAGCTCAATCCCCATTCATAATCTGTTAACACAACACCATTACCATTTCAAATGATACCTCCAGCCCCAGCCATTCCTGGGTTGGACTTGGAGGCACCATCGAAAAAGAGATAATGGGTATTGCAGTTCCTGAGCCATCGTGCAAATTCTTCTTCTTTCATCCTGAGTTTCCAGCTGTACCTGGAGTTGGCTCTACTTTTGGGGTTGCTTCTGATTTGTGTTATGTTGCTTCTGTCAAGTAGAAGCCCTATGTAATTCCTTTCTTCAACATGAAGATCCAGCATGTTCAATTTCCCTTGACATTTTGTGGACAGAGCTTCCAAATTGAGGTTGCAAGCTTTGTTATAGAGCTTTTTTACGCTGGTTTCTTTACCTTTGAAGATCATGCGGTTTCTTGCCAACCAGATGTTCCATAGAAGGGTACAAGGCAAGGCATTCCAAACCCTTCGAGCTATGTTGTTTGTTTTTTTTCCCCATGGGTAGTTTTTTTTCCATATGTGCAGCGCTTAAATATGCTAGTGCCAGGTGCCCAAGGGAGATTGTGGCTCCGAAAAGCTTCCATCCAGCAAGCTGAGGCAAATGGACAGTCTATGAATAGGTTTTGGCTTGTCTCTTCTTCAGATTGACTGTTTGGGAAGCGAGATGGTCCATTTATTCCTCACTTTCTGAGGTTCTCAAAGGTGAGGGCTTTCCCTCTTAGGAAAGTCCAAAGGAAGAATTTAATTTTTGGAAAATATTTTGCCTTCCAAACTAGTCTCCATTGCGCCCAGATAGCCATGGGATATTCAATGTTGCAGATCTGATAATAAGCAGCCTTAATAGTATAGGTTGTGCCTGAAGGGTCCCATCGAAAGTCATCAGCAATATAGCGTTTGGAAGGTGCTATACCATGAAGATAGTCTTGCATTTCGTTGAGGTTGATTCTTATATCTGCAGGTATGTGTGGGAAGGTCCATCCTTTCCAAGTATGAGAGCAGGCATCCCATTGAGAGATCTGATCCAGAGTTTGTATCCCAGTGTTGTTGAAAAAAGCTATAATCTGTTGTGTACCAGGCCATTGACTTATGGGCTGTTGCCCCATTATTTAATCTTCCCCAATTCTTATGTGGCTGCCGCCTTTGGGCACTTTGGAAGTGTTTTGTTCAAGAAATGGTATAGCTTTCTTACACATCCTCCAGATTTTTGAGCACGCTCTGTTAGGGAGCACAAGTTCCAAAAGCTGATGCCTCGGGAAGCCGAGATATTTTTTTTCCAGAACTGTCTTCCACCAAGCATTCCTGCCAGTTATGAGTCTCCAAACCAGTTTGCCAGCAAAGGCAAGGTTAAGGAGTTTAGAGGATCTGATTCCTAGCCCTCCTTTTTCATATGGCTGAGTGACCTGCTTCCAGCTTACCAAATTGTAATTTTTTTTTCCGTTCTCCCTCCTTTCCAAATAAAGTGACGAAGTAGAGCATCCATTTTATTATGGAAATTGGCAGGGGCTTGAATGAGAGTAAAACAATACAAGGTCAGGGAGGAGAGGCTGGTTTTAAGAAGAATTATACGCCCTGCTAGGTTAAGCCAAGAGGTGCCCCATTGCTGTATCTTCCTTTTCATCTTGTCAATGATAACTTCCCAGGCTGCTGCTTTCAGGTTTCTGGCACTCACAGGCATGCCCAAATAAGTAAAATGCTCCCAGTCTAGCTTACATGGAACTCCAAAAATATTAGCAATCCTATGGAGAGTTTGTGCCGAAGAGTTCCATCCATATATGCAGCTCTTATGGTAATTTATCAAACCTCCGGAATAGCTCAAGTATTTATCTAGGAGAGCTTTGAAACGGCTGGCTATGATATTTGAGGCTCCCCCCATTAGTAGAGTATCATCGGCAAACTAAGAATGATTGATGTTCTTGACTCCATTATCAAATTTGATCCCGGTGATGAGGCCCATATGACGGTTGAAATCCAGAGCTCTGCTAAATGATTCAGCCATCAGAATAAAGAGATAAGGTGAAAGGGGGCAGCCTTGTCTTAGTCCGCGAGTAGATTGGAAGGGTGGTCCAGGTCTACCATTAATAAGAGGGGAGATCGAAGGTCCAGTGATGCAGGCTTTAATAAGGCTGATGAAGGTTGTAGCAAATCCCATTTTTTCAAGCACAACAAATAGGAAGGAGTGCCTGACACGATCAAAATCATTGGTTGAATCTAACTTTAAGATGAAGACTTTCTCATTTCTAGCTTGACTGGAGTGAATAGCCTCTTGGACAAGAAGGATGGAGTCTGAGATTTGTCTATTGGCCAAAAAAAACCCTTGATTTTCAAAAATGAGAGAGGGGAGGAGAGGTTTTAGGTGTGTAGCCAAGATTTTTGTCAAGATTTTGTAGGATGAATTACACAACGATATGGGTCGAAATCGAGAAATGGACAAGGGTCGATTTTCTTTAGGAACAAGGGCAAGGTGGGTGGCATTAGTAAATCCTCCTATTTTTCATTTGCGTTGAATCCATCTTAGCATCTTGACAAGGTCTTTTTTTATTGTTCCCCAGTATGTTCTATAGAAACAGATTGGGAAGCCATCTGGACCTGGGGCTTTATCTGGCTGAAGAGCCCAAATGGAATTTTGAATTTCGTCTTCATTGATTTCTTTAGTCAAATCTACGTTGATATCCTCACTGATTTCTTTGGGCATGTGCTGTAGGAGATCTGAATAATCCTTTGTTTCCTTTATCTCTGTTAAAAGAGTGTTGTAATAGTCTGAGGCAGTTTGTTTGATAGCTTCTTGGGTTTTTTGAGGGCGGCCTTCCTCATCATTGATCATGGTGACATTATTTCTGATTTTCCTGATAGTTGCTTACTTATGGAAAAAAGCAGAATTTTTATCTCCTCCTTGAAGCCAAATTTGTCTTGACTTTATTCTCCACTTCTACTCTTCTTCTCTGTTGACATGGTACAGTTGATAATATAAATCACTTTCTAAAGCTTTATCCTCGTGGGAAAGCTCGTTCTCCTCTATTTTCCTGTGATTTTCTTTCAGTTTATTTTTTAGATCAGCTTTGGCGTTTTCTGGTTCTATATAATGCTGCTTCGCCCATTCCTTCAAAGCATGTTTTGTATTTTTCAGTTTACATTCCCAAATGTAACCAGGTGATCCTTCTATGTGATGCTGCCAGGCTGTTTTAACAATCTGATCCACAATTGGATTGCTGCGCCATAGAGAGCTATATTTAAAAGGTAACGGCCCCAAAGGACAGTGTGCTTCAAGGAAAATGCTGGTGGGGTAGTGGCCGAATGCTAAATAAGGAAGAATTGCAGCATGAGCAGTGGAGAACTCAGAGAGAAGAGTAGTGTTTAATAGAATTCTGTCAAGTCGCTCCATTATGTTTTCTTTGCCCAGTCTTCGGTTGTTCCAAGTGTACCTCCGGTTTTTTGGAATGATATCTACTAAATCGCACTCTTGCATGATGTCTTCCAGCTTTGCTCTATAAGGATCATATGAAAAGATGCCTCCTCTTTTCTCATTGGAGTGTAATATAAGATTGAGGTCTCCCCCAAGGATAATATTGATGTTGTCTTCAGCTTGGATGTCTTCTTGTAGAGTGGCCCAGCACTGATCTTTGTCTCTGAAATGGTTCGGTGAATAAATGTTATAGATGACTATTTGTTTATTCTCTTCTTGCCTTTATAAGGTGACTTTGATCCAGTATTGATTTATAGTATTGGATGTGCATGTCCAAACATTTTTGTTCCACATAGTGGTGATTCCACCAGATGCTCCTCTTGCTTCACATATGCATCCATCATAATGCCTTATCTGGTCTATAATTCTTTTCATCTCTTGCAGTATTTGTTTAGTTTCCTTAATCATTACTATTCCTGGCTTCTCATGATCTATAAGATCTTTCAGGGCAGCAGTTTTAGAGGGGTGCCCGAGTCCCCTACAATTCCATGATATAACTTTCATCATTGAGAATGTGGGATTCGGAGAGATGCTCATCCCCCTTGCTCCTTATTTGTTGTTTCTTTGCTGTTTTGGCCCAATATATAAGTTTCTATGGGAGTTTGAGTTCCCATGGCAATATCTTTTTGGGCGTTTTCATCCCTTTACTATTTTCTAGATTTCCTGCCAGGTCCTTTTTTTTGAGATTCTTGATTAACTCCATGAAATTTCGAGGAGCTCCTGGTTGTTCGGGGTGGAGGGGGATCAAGGGAGTGGGAGGGAGAGGATTGAGAAAGGGAAAAAAGGATGGGGGGATCATTTTCGAGGGAAATCAGGGGATCATTTTCGGGGAGAGAGAGGGCGCCAAAGGGGTTTTATGAGATCAGGGGAGAATCAGAGGTTGGTCCCGGGTTGGGAAAGATGGGAGGGCCAAGGGAAGAGGAGGAGGGAGGAGCAGCTGAGGTGGTAGCTATGGGGGGAGCTGAAGGGGGGGTTGGTTTGGGAGGGGCATATTTGGGAGGGACCGCTTCATAGTTTGCTTTCGGGCCAGTTGCAGTCTTCTTCTTTTTTACAGTTTCCCATTGTTCCTCAAACTGAGCAGGTTCATCATTAACTAGTTTAGAGCAGCGGTTGGAAAAATGGCCATATTCGTGACATACCTTTCATTTAAAGGGAATTTGTTCGTAGTCTAGTTTCTGAATGTGCGTCCAATCATCCACCTTTAATTTGATGTCTTCTGGAAGACCCTTGCCGAGATCAACTTCAACACATATACGGGCACACACCTACATATTATCCTTGGGCTCACTCTGATCAATGTATTTTCCAACAGCATTACCGATGGCTCGAACCGAGTCATCTCCCCAACAGTGGAGCGGGAGATGCGGAAGTCAAACCCAGACCGGGACTGCATTAGGGACATCCAGCTCAGGATCGAAATCTGGAGTCCATTTGTTCAGATACAAGCCACAAGAGTCCATGAAATATGGTCCATTTCTAAATATTAAGTCCTTGTTTGCTCTAGATTCAAAATGGAAAGTATAGTAGCCTTTTCCACATAAACGAATGGAGATTTTCCCATTTACTTTGTCTGCCCAATTTCTTTCGATCCATCGTTGAACTGTTTTCGGAGAAGGCCATAGGCCAGTGAATTGACTGATGAGCCCCCGTTCAGCTAGAGAGAGTGCAGCCATTCGAGGAAGAGTAGGAGGGAGGTCGACCTCTTACAACCCATCTAATTTCTTAACAAATTTTGACAACGCAGGGCAAGTTCTTTGGGGCTGTAAGGATTTGACCAATGCTGAAAATGCATCTGCAGCAGACAGTTCAGATGAGCCCTCCATAGCAGCATTCAGAGAGGCCATGACAGGCCAAAGGCCTCGCGCGAGGGAGAAAACCAGCAGTCGACTGCTAGGTTAAACGCGCGCAGGCAGCATCGCAACTTTTACCCACCTTCTATCTTAGTTAAACATCAATTTAATCATTATTCCTGGTCATATTTAACCCAAAACAAGGAGATCAATTAAATAAATCCTTATTTATTTGATTATTTCCTAGGAATAAGTTATTTAAATAATATTCCTAGTTAAATTTGACCAAATCATTTATAAATAATTAAATAAATAATTATTTATTTAATTATATTTCCACCATTTCCTTAAAAATAATAAATAAATCATTTATTTATTTATTATTTACAAATAAAGGATTTTACCCAAGACAAAATCCTTTTCCCTCCAACAAATATAATAAAATATTCCCAAAAGGTGGTTCTAGAAATTGGTTAATAATATTTTATTCATGCACCAAGTTCTAGACCACCCTAATATTTTGTTATAAATAGAAGGGTTTTCCCATTCATTTGTCACCTTTCATTGCATTAGATCACTCTGGATCTATACTCTTGGTCTAACTTTGAGCCATTATCATGGTCACATTTTTCATCATTTGCTTTGTGAGCTCCCTTTGAGTTCTATGTTTGTCTGGGTTTTCTACACCAACAAGACAGAGAAGTTTTAGATCTGAAATGCTGAGGACTTTCGAGAACCCATCCCATTGAGGAGAATTGGAAACACCTTTCTTGTTTTCCTCTTAGGTGCCCCTTTAATAAAAAAATTCTTTCAAATATATTGTTCTTGTCTTATCTATTGGATGCATGGAGCAACATTTTATTTTCACTGCTTAATGTCTTTTATGCATAGATCTGGATTTGTGCAGCTTTATTTGGATCAACTAACTGCATATTTAAAGATATTGGTAGCCATAATTGATGTTAGGGCTATTTTTTATGCGTAGCTAAAGTGGTCTTTTTCCGACGAAAGATTCATACTAACAAGATCAAAATCAATAATACAAATCCATGTCTTCTAATGCTACCATCCTCTTCCTTTTATGCTTGGTGAGCTTCCTCACCCTAGGCCCCACTCATTAAAGGAACTAATCTCATGCATACACTCCTCCTAAATGACTGTGATGTCCTCCATTAATCCTCCATGATCTCCATAACATCATTGTTGATCTGGTCAACATTGACCTAGTCCACATGCTCTAGCCCCTTTTCACACCTAAGGGTGCTTTATTAAGCTGAAATGATGATCCAATTTCACATGAGAAGTGGTTTTATTCTTCATAAAGAGATTTATGGGTCTCCCTACCCACTTATTCACATATCTAAGTGACAAAACAAAATTTTAATATTCCAATTAGCTGCAAGATAATTTTGGAATATTACATAAAGTGGGTAAATTGGAGTTAATTCAATTAAAATTTTAACTTATATTAATTCACCTGGTTGATTTAAACCCTTAAGTGGTGTTTTTTAAGTTAGAGAATAGGGATTTTACACCCCTAGTGTGCACCTCCCTTGACTTCTTAGGACTCTGTGCCCTTGCCCTGTGCTTGGGAATCCACGTCTTAGTAGAATCAAGACTTCATGCCTTGATATATTCCAAATATCCAAGACTCCACGCCTTGGTATTTCGAATATTAGGACTCTGCACCCCAATATTTCATATATATTTTCATCTATTCATATTTAAATCTACATGCTTTGCCTCAAGGTGCTCATTGTGAGCTCATATGCATTTGATGATCTATTGGCAAGGCCTTGTTTCCCCAGACCTACACATCATAACCTCATAGATCAAAAGCATTAAAAAAATCATAATTAATTTAATTCAATTACAGTTTACCAAAATGTACACATGAACTCCATAGTCATCTGATCATCCTTCTTGGTAGTAACTAAGTTCCCTGCCAAATCCTGCTAAATACAAGGTCAAGCATGTATAATCATATACATCATAAATCATCAACAAGATTATGGTATGTTAAATAATCCACATAGTAGCTTTTATTCTTGTGTCACAATCATAGACCATCATTCATGCCATGCACCAAAGTCAAAATAGGATACCAAAAGAGAAACATTGTTAATATGCGCTTAACCAGAATCGTTATTATACACACACCCACGGATGTTATAATAAGCATGCAACAACCATGTGACCCAAAACAAGTCTATAGTGTACAAGAATATACATAATTCTAGCATATATAATATTTATACACTCCATCAAAATCACCCTCCAGGTGTCACCAAAACTAACTAACCAAGAAGGGACACTACATACTCCCCCCTCTTGGGCTAAACTTGACCTGAAGTTTTCCTACAGTCATAAGATACTTGGTTCATTTTAATTATCTTATCATAAAGGTGTTAACATCATGTATAAGTATTTGGTATTTTTTTCTTCATTTCAATTCATAACTCAATGCTTTTCTAAAGTGAAATCATCTCCATGAAAACCAAAACAGACCATTCTTAATCATTTAGGAATTATATCCATACTATATTAGATATGTTTCAATATATAAAATGCCAAATGTTTCTATATCAAATCCAACCATACAATTTATAATAGCATAAAAATATACAATTTTATGTAATTGATATGACAGCTACTCAAGTTATCTATAATAACTTGACATTCCACATGTTTTTCTTCCCATAGTCCTCAACAATCCTTCATCTATAATCTTTTTGGTTCTATAGTATATTGAGCTCTCCAAGCTATAAATATATCCCACATTAGTTGTATAACAACATTGATGGTCCATCCTATCATATAATCAAATTTGCATGACAATAGGTAGTAAATCAAACATATACAATTGCATTTAAATCTAGTTACCAAACATTATGTTGTATTTATAAGTAATGACTTATGTTTTCTCACTCTAAATTTACCCTTTTCATTTCAAAAGACATAGCTGCAATCACAAATCTTAGGAACCAATTTAATCCTAAGAATAAAAAGTAGAAACACCTACTTTGTACGAATGACTTTTCCTTGAATTCCACAACCATTGATGTTATTAATTTTCATTACTTGAGAACCAATTCAGTATTGGTTTAGACTAATTTCACTCCAACATATCAATTTTCAATCTTCTAATCGAAGACAACTCAAAAAGTAGGTTGCGTATAACATTATATCAAAACACATTTATCAATTTCTCATGATTTCTATTCAATAGCTAGGTAATTCATTTGGTTTTTAGGCCTTATTTCTTAACATTAATACATATAAGAAAATCTTAAATAAAGCGATTAAAATCATACATTTCTCAAACTATGAATAATCATGTTGATTTTATGTAATATTTACACTATCACAATGGCATTTCTATCCTAAATTTAAGCTTCATTTCCCTTTTTTTCTCTCTCTTTTTTTCTTTTTTATAAAGAAGAATTACTACCCCCTCAAAATATTACAACCTTTTGTAGGGATACTAGCTTCTAATACAACTATACATCCTAGCACAAATTTCTAAATTCAAAAATTTCTTCCATTCAACATACAATAAAATAATATTATGTTTCTAAGTCATGCAACAATTCCAATTCATCAAAAATGCGATCTCAATTTTCTTCAAATTTTCCCTCAAAAATATGAAGAGCACATATTCTTGTACAATATGAACTGAAACCAAATTTTCATTAACCTCATACCTTATCCTTTAAGCTTAAATAAAACAAATTTCCAATCACATAAAAGGTTTATCTCTAAACATGTTATTCTGTTAATTAACTAAAAATAGTTTTGAGAAGTTCATGAGTTCAATCCTAAAAATTTATCTAATTAATTTAGTTAAATAAATTATATATATATATAAGATAGTTCTATTATCAAAAAAGGGAAGAGTATTTAAAACCATATAGAACTAGTGCGAGCGACATGCTTCAGCACCATAACCAAGAAATATCTAATCATGCTTGATTTTTGGAGCAGCTGGTGTATACATTTTTCATTAAATGTTGGACTGAGATTGGAACAGAGACCAAAATCCCCTAGAATAGTTCTTAATGGTGACTTTCCGGAGGGGAAAAAATATGTTACAAAACTTGAGGGACATTGTAGCCTCATACTTGATGGCCTTCCTCGCCTCGTTTGGACTAAGGGCCCTCATGGGCCAAGAAACATATACACAGTAAATAGAGATATTGATAATAGAGGGACAGAAGAAATCCATGAAAAAACCTAATAGGAGTCGGTGACAGAGATTACGACTAGGGCATGTCCTTCGTCGAGTTGACTTCGAGGCTTATCAATCGCTCCGGGGTGCTGTCGCCGTTGATGGCAACTTGGGTAGGCCAACTCATCGTGGCACTCGTGGCTTCTCCTTTGACGTTTGGTGTGGCTTCGCTACTGGCCATTCTTTTCCTCGGAAAAGCATAATGCGGGGGAGTCTTTTGTCAAAAAGTGTCGATGGTGGACCGCCCCGACATAGAGCGTGAATTTTTTTGTGAGTTTTTCTATCTTTTTCCCCAATGCGTTGTTTCCTTCCTATTGCGCTTGTATGGCCAGCCCCAGCATTGTTTTATTTTTCCAATGTAATTCAATTTCCCGACTGAAGAGATTCTCCCTTGCTCGAGTCAGGCCAGGGTCTGGGATCCATTCAAAATCCTCATCGACCTCTTCCATCACAATTTTTGGGTGTGGAACCTAATTATATTCTTTATTTATATATATCACAGTGTTGGACCCATGTTCTTAACAGGGTAGCAACGCCGCCCGTAATTGAATGCTTCCTGGGGGGTCCAGGGGGGCGGCTGCAACTTTATGGAGCCCCCCCCCCTCCCCCCCTCCCCCCCTGGCGGGGACTTTCGGGGGTAGTGACCCCGAAGCTAAAAACATATGTAAAATTTCCTTGTAAAAGTATTATAATTTCTAGTCAATCTAGGCCATTCATTAGGTGAATGATCTTATAGTAGAAGTTATGTTTTAAGGTTTTTTTCCCTAGAAGGAAACCCCTCGTTTTGTATGAGGGTATTGTATTGTGACTTTGCATTGTATGTGTATTCTTAGAGTGAGAAATAGATAGGGAGACTATGAGAGAGAACGGAGGATATTACAGCGGATCTGCTGTAGGTTGTGTCTCTTCATTTTTGCTAGATAATAGAAAGGAAGGACTGGTTGTTCGTGGTGGACGTAGCCCAAACTAGCTAAACCATGTATTTATGTGTCTCTCTTATTTTATATGTTTTATGTGTTTGTGTTTCCACATATTTTATGTGTTGCATTGCTCTGTAATATATAATTTTCTAAGTAAAACATGTTGACGGATGATCCTTGCCTAGTTCTCTAAGTTGGTGACCCACTAGCAGGTTTCTTGATTAACGACAATCTCATAATTCTTGGTTGCCTGCCTTGTGGCGGACTCCGCCCTTGTAGTGGGAAGAATAGTTGGGGATGACCAACGAGAGGAGTGAGATCATAGGCCTCTCCCCCATTGAGCAGAGGAGTTGGAGCGGCGAGTAGCCATGCTGAGAGTGGGGTTGGGGTAACAGTGAGACGGGATGAAGGGCGTCCACAGATAGGAGGGAGGATGGCAGAAAATAAAGGAGGCGAGCAAGGGCATGGAAGAGCAGTAAGAAGGTGAGAGATCATGAAGTAAACATCGACAGAGTGAGGAGTTTAGACAAAAGGATGAGTATACATAGGCATGGGTTGGGGAGTTTTGATGAGATGGCAGGGAGTGGGGAATTATGACCGAGTGAGTGAGGCTCAGAGGGTAGTTGAGATAGCAAGTATGCCTGAAGGTTGGGAGGCCTTTTGGGCGGTGTGCCGTAATTTCCATAGAGGTTTTCGTACCACCTCTAAAGATATCTTGTTTGATGGGGACAAAGTTCATGATTCATTTCTTGGGAGGATACCTAGGCCATCCAGTCATTATTTTGTGTGTCTAGGATTTCATTTCCCATAATTATGGCATAATCATCCTTGAGCGTGCATGGATCGAACTCCTCCCATGCCAGCGGGAGGAGTCTAAGGTGGCCAACCACCCCAGCATTTTCCAACCTGTCTACCAGTTGATTTCCTTTTCATTTTACAGCTTCGAAGGTCACTTTGTTAGCGTGATCTATGTGTGCTTTGATCCTGTTTAGATTTTTTATAAGCCTCTAGTTTTTGGAGACTTGCATGGCACTTTTTCCATTCTGAAGTTTCCTGTAAGCTTGGGTAGCGACCATCGAGTCTCCTCGACGATCAGTGGCTAGAAATTTTGAGCTCATACAATTGCAATACCATGCTCTAGACACTACAAGGAAAATACCCTCTAGCGGAGGTTATAAAGGAGGTTTTTAGTGTTATAAAATTGGCAAAATTTTTCAAAAAAACATTTTCTACAACATTCGTTTTTGGTAACGAAGGTTTTAGCGCAGCTTTTAACGGAATTTCAACACAACTAAAAATATTGGCTAGAGGGAGGTTATTATGGATTTTTTTTCATCGGTGGGCTATTCAAGTGTCAACGCACTGGTGTGTGTCATCCAAACGGTCAGCCTGAGGCGGTCGAAGGTGCATGCACCTGGTTGTAAAGGTATAAAACCACACCGGGCGAATTGTAGGTGATACAACGCACTGGGTCGTTCTAATTGGTATTGGGATTTGTACGGTGCCCATAGGTCATATCAACGCACCAGTTTGTAGTATTATAGAAAAGCATCGGTGTGCAAGATCACACAAATGCATCGAATGTTATAATTCGTATTGGTATTTGTGTGGTGCCCATAGGTCGTACAAATGCATCAGTGAGAAATCTCACATAAATGCACCGGTGTGCAGTATCGCACAAATGCACCAGTGTACAGTAACTGACACGCACCGGTGTTCATTTTGTATTTTTTAGAAACATCAACTTGTGATAGTGCAATTATTGTGATTTTTTTTAATTCATTATTCATCAAAAGTCGACACATATCTTATAACAATATTCATATCAATTAAATTTTTATTAGTGCATTTGGATGTGATATTTGGATTAATTTGTTATATCATATCATAATTATTGTGATTTTTTTAAATTCATTATTCATCAAAAGACGACACATATATTATAATAGTATTCATATCAATTAAATTTTTATTAATGCATTTTGATGTGATGTCTGGATTAATTTGTTATATCATATCATCAGATTTCACATCTCTTCATTATAATATTTAATCATCCATAAATTTAATCAATGGTGTTACATTTCACAGCGACAATGGAGAACGTAATAGAATAAATTAAAACATATTTTATTATATATATGAATAAGACAGACTTTGTCATACAAAATGGGACAATTATTGGTATCCCTTTGTCTTTCAATTAGGACACTGTGTCCATTACATTAAACAAAATGTCTGATTTCACAGACAAATATTTTAGAAAATACAATGCCTTGCTTTGATATCCAAACATAATGATCATCATTCTTCTCTTGAACTGTTGTCACTGCTTGAGCTACTTCCATGACTTGGATTATTTTGAGGGATGTTTTGTTCACGGTGTTGATGTTTTCTTCTTCTTCACCTTCCATCTACAAAATAAAAAAAAAATTGTAATGAGTTTATATACATTGGTGAGAATAATGAAAACTGCAATATTAAATAATATACATCAATGTAAATAAAAAAGAAACGACGTACCATAGCAACAATTGACTCATGAACTATACACATTCTTTCAAAACCAAATTTCATGCCATCTTTCAAGATTTCATCTGTTGTCGCAATTCCATACTTTGTTTCTTGCAAGTTTTATACCCCATAAAAAATCATATATTTAATATAAAATATATTTTTTTTCTATTAATTATAGACAGAGCTAAGTAAAACAAGATCGATAGATGCTTACAAATTCCACAATTAATTTATGATATGCCAGTATATACTCACAACCTATATTTAACCCAATGTCAATCAATTCGTCTGATGGTTCTTCTTTGCATGTTAGCACCTGTTTGAAGACATTCCATGATGATTGTTGTAAAAAATCTTAAAATATAGAAAAATGAAATCTAGTTAAGTTGTTATAAGGAAGTAACAATTACTCACAAATTTAGATATCAACCCTTTCTTCCTTGTCGTCATGTTCTATGTGCTGAATGGGTTCCATTTTATTTTCTTTTCTACAAGAAAATAATTGAAAATTAATATTTAATGCTAAATTGTTTATTTATTGTACCTAATGATCGAAAAATTTATGATTACATATTACATTCGAAGCATGTTGTTGTTGAGATGGCTCCTCCTGTGATGAAATTTTTCCCATTTCTTTCACCATCTCCTTGTACACCTTTTTGGACATTCCTACTGGCATATTTCTGATATCAGCTCGTTCATATTTTCATATTTTCATAATCTTCCTGAAAATGTAACATGACAATAAACTATTTAATTTTTATATTGATATATGAAAATTAAATATAATAAAAGTGATATTTATAAATAATTCTAGAAAAAAAAATTAAAGGAATATTACTTTTTCATTCCTTCTTTTTTGTGTTATACGTTTTTGCCATTAAAAGTCTGACATGTCTCACTGACCAATTCTTTGGAAACTCTTCTTGTAGTTTAGATAAAATTTGGTTCTTAGAATCATTGGATTTATTTTTGTATTGTAAGTGGAAAGAATGTCTATACATTTGTTCCACTAGATCCCTCAAACTTTTGTAAAAGTTTTTCCCCCTTTTGTTAACCTCTAGCACCACTCCAGATGAGCTAAGGAGCAATTCATTTTCATTAACATTCATTTTCTGAGTTGTTGGTCCCTGTAGAACATTAAACATATGTGAATTAATAGGTTGTTTGAAACATGTTATCTAATAATTTTAAGTATATTATTAATGAAAATTAAAAAAGAAACTCATATTGGATCGATAGTATTTTTTCATTCATCTGATTCATCCTTTTGCAATTTTTCCATCAAGATTTTAAGCTCTTATGGTCCTATATCAGAAATAATATTATCGAGATTCTTAATTTTTTGGCTCTGCATGATACACAGTAAACAATACATATTATTTAAACTTACATATACTTCAAAATTTATATTTTTTGTAAAGAATTTACAAAGAACTTGCATTTTTTTCTTTTCTTGATGTGATATCAATATTTTTGTTACTTGATCTCTTGTCAGCCATTTATTTATAAATATGAAACATGTACCATATCATTCATTAATATATTTTATAAATAAATCATCAACTTTTCAGGTAAAAAAAATATCAATAAATCGGTGCGCTTTTAAATGTTGTACGCACCTACGTCAATGGGTCGTGTTCTTATAAATGCACCGCCCAAACAGTATAAAACATCATACAGTTCTCTATTTTAACAAGGAGAATCGGTGCGTTATATGTTAACCACTACACTAATTAATACAGACAAAATAATAAAAATTGTCTAATGTTAGTTTTTGTAGCATATGGTATCATCGAGGGGGTGGTGCGGCCTATTCTTATAAATGCCCTGCTCAAACAGGGGACCAATGTATGGTGCTCTCTGTCAACAAGGAGACCCGGCGTGTTATATGTTACATGGTGCATTGATTAACATAAAATAAAACAAAAAAATGTCAAACAGTACGTGCACGGTGCACTATAATGAAATAGTGCATCGGTGCCCTATTTTACATATGGCGCACGGAGTAAAAAAATAATCTGTTTTTAAATTTTTTTATCAAACAGTACGTTCACGGTGCGCTGTGATAATAGAGCGCACTAGTGCGTTAAGTTATGCAAGGTGCACCGATTAAAAAAAAATAGTTTTTTAAAAATTCACGCAAGGGCTGACATGGATTGGGATCCGACTATGCAATTCATCCCATGGGTTAGATGTCATAGGAATATATATATATAGCAATACAAACCCTATAAATCTAAAATGAAAATCCATAATTATGAAATCACAGAAACAGGAAGAAACAAGGGCAAAAACAAAAAGAATGAAGGATTTAGGGTAAAATGGATTTTTCTTTTTTTCATTTTTCATTTTTTTTCTCTTTTTTTTCTGAAAATGAACAAAAAATTAAAAAATTTTACTTACTGCGTAAAAAATTCTGCAGAAAATGTAAAAAAAATATATAACAAGGTCTTTTTAAATTATATGCTACAGGGTTTGAATCACCAGAGGTTTGGAATTTTGATTGTCTGAATAGTTCTTTTCGAAAGTATTTTGCTGCTCTCTTACTCCAGGTATGTCTCGTGCAAAACTCTGGCTGAAATTTTTTGCAAAAATAGTGAAATAATGAAAAGTGTTTAGTATTTAAAGAATTTTTTTAAGAAATTATATTTTCAAAAATATTTTGCCGCCCATTTTTCAATTTACCACTTTTTTTTCACTTTAAAAAAATAAAGTTGCGCTTTTTTTATTTGTGGCTTTTCATCACCGATGCGTCAATTAATAACACAGCACTGGTGCATCAATTAATAACACGGCACCAGTGCGCAGTAACTAAAACACACCGGTGTGGTAATCTGTACATAAGCATTGATAACAATAAGTCCATTTTTAAGGCACCGAAATTACTTTTAGGTGTGTACACTAAAATTTATTTTTTATTTTTCTCAAATGCAGGGAGAAAATATCATAATTATATCGAACGGACAATTCTTCAAAATCCAACTCGTTCAATAATATTTCTCAATGTCCATCGTGGAGTTATCCCTATCCATCTCGAGACGTAATATTTACTTCAAATTTTATTTATATTTTCATTTTCTAATTGAATTTATTTTTTTTATCCATGTCAATTAGCTTAATATAATTGATAATGTATACAAATTTGCATGTTCATGAAGATTCATAATCGAGTTCAGATGCTCAAAATATTCAAACAGCTCCAAAACGTCGGAAGACCTTAGCAAGAGCAGCATACCGCAAGGTGTATTTGGTAGATGAAAATGGACAGTCGCTTCACCCTTCCAATTGTAACAATATTGCATCTTCTAGCCACAATCCTGAGACAATAATGGTAATAATAATTTTTTTTATATTAATTTAATTATTTCAAATTCAAACAAATTAATCATGCATTGTCAATGTTCTTACTAATTGATATCATAGATTTTATACTAATCATGTTCAAATATATTTTTTTAAATTATTAGGATTCTAGTGATGATGAGCGACATACCTACCATCTTCCGTTGCACCCCATGACAATGTCAAATCAAGATAAGGCTGAATTAAGAGGAAAAATCGGAGAGGAACGATACCAATAATGGTTGAATCAACCACCAATTCAATTCCCACTACGTCCAGATTCACCAATTAGGAATGACTACAACAATAGTAGTTCTTCACAAGCTAGAAATGGAGGAAATCAAATAGAGGTTGGTATAGATTATTAATTAAGGGATACGACTGCCATGGAGACAATTTTGTTAGATGCATTCCAAAACGATAATCAGCTAGGGGATGATGCTCATATCACTGACACTTTTTTTGAAAGCCTTAAATTTTTTTCCACCACCCCTCTCTTTGGACCTAGCGGTACATCAAAGTCTACCCAATTGGGGACAACGATGTTATTGTACAACTTGAAAGCAAATTTTGGCTTGTTGAATGCATTTTTCTCAGAAATTTTGAGGTAAGTTACCATAAATTCCTCCCTTATATACATTTGAGAAATAAAATCACACAATGAACATTTCAAATGGTCAATTTTATGAACGTTAATAATTATATCGGAATTAATTTACATTTAATATTTTTCGTGATCACCAAATACAGGTTATTCAAAGATAAGGTTAATCCGAGTGATAATGTCTTGCCCGGTAGCTGTGAAGTGACAAATAAATTGTTGAAAATGTTGGGTGTTGAGTACATATCATATCATGCATGTCCAAATGATTGTATTCTATATAGAGGAGAATATGTGAACAAAGGGATATGTTTGAAATGTGGGCATGACAGGTATGATAAATCAAAAAAGAAGGGTAAATCACGTGGTCCTCCTTTCAAGATATTAAGGCACATACATATAATCCCAAGGATTTAAAGGCTCTTTTGTTGCAAAGAATTAGACATGTTGTAAGGATGGCATGCCTCACACAGAAGTGAGTTGGGAGTTATGTGAATCCCAATTGATTCAATAGCCATGAAGCATATAGATGATATATGGCCTAAAAAATTCAAGGATGAAGTACGAAGTCTGCAACTCAGCATATCCATGGATGGCGTCAACTCATAATCCCTCCAAGACACCAACTATTATGTTTGGCCTATAGTAGTGATCAATAAAAATATCCCCCCATATTTGTCCATGAGGAATGAACATCTTATGTTGGCTCTCATAGTCCCTAGTAGAGGACAAGTGAAGAATATGGATGTCTACTTACAACCACTGGTAGATGAATTGAAGGAATTATGGGATGGGATAAATGTATAAGATGTATCAAGACCCATCGCAGCAGAGAGGAGTTTTATGTTGTATGGCATATGTGCTTACACAATACATGATTATCCAGTCTTAGGAGTTTGCTCTGGTAAATTACATGTTTATTTATTTGTTTATATACGTAACAATATTCTTTCACATATTAGCTATTTAATTCGTTGTAATTGTTCTGATCTTCATGATATTCTTTAACGTGCCATGCATATAAATTATATATGTTGTGGTCCTAGTGATTTGGTCTACTGGCATACCAAATGACTAGGCAACATCAGAACCACTTTGGGATCTCAGGATCTAGCCCTCCTGGATCCATAGAGGGATCTCTCTATAAAGGTAAAGAATAATGTATCTTTAAAGTTCAGTTTAAGGTATTAGGCTAGTTATAGAGCACAAGGGTTTTTGATTGGTTTGTTTGGTTGAGAAACATTGACAGAAGGGTTTAGTGTAAGGTAAAGGAATTGAGTAGTGAAGGATTTTCGAAAATGGGGAGATAATTCAAAGATAATACAAGTCCATTAGGCAATGGGGTCATAAAAGGGTTTACTTGCAATTCAAATATTCAAGGCTTTCAAAGGGCTAGTCATCTAAAACAGAGGATCTCTTAAGATGATTGTATGGGATGAAACACTAAGGAAATAAATGGGAATAACAAGGAAAACCTTCCAAGGTGACCGCTTTAGAGTAATTTAAGGGACAGGGCATACCTTATACCTCTATGATCAATACTCCTGATGAGGCTAACTCCGAAGACAACAATCCAACAGTCCTCCTGACTACTTTCAGACAGTAGAAAACACTTAAGTTCAAACACGGAGAGAAACTTAAGATAAAAGAAATACTTCTAACCTTCTCTGCTTTTGACATTCAACTCAAAGGGATCGTAGAAAAATTAACTGTTGGAAAGGGAACTTAGGGGACAGGGTTAATCACTAAATCTCCCTACTTTCCTATTCTTTCAGTTGAACCAGACAAGAACATCTAAGAGACAAACTTTAAATTCATACATCAATAAGCATGGACAAACCAACTCTTTAACTGGTTAAATTATATTGAGTTTGTTCTAAGATACACAAATAGCGAAAAACATAAAGATAAGAATGTGCAGGAAGCATTAGGGTACTTGCAGCAGTATATCCTAAGATAAAATTACTGTTTCTTATTTGAAAAAATGAAACATAATGTAACACAGAGGGAAAACGATAATAGAGAAGGGACACATCACCAGTGACTTAGATCAGGATCTGATGAACATGCTTTTCATATTAGTAGAGAAAAACCAGTCACATACATTCTTGTCCAATAGCTTGATACAATCCATAAATCATCTCCCAGCCTATTTACACCAACTACTCAGGGAACTCTAACTCAATAAACAGCTTACAATAAGTTAATTTCCAACAACCAACAACAACAACACTTTACAATGTATTTTCGATGAGTTCTTATAGGTGACGAGTGGTAGCAATGGTAGATAGGACTTAAATGATTCATTAAGACAGAGGGGAAGAAGTATTCGAATGCCCACTCAGCTTAATGGTTTTACATTAATTGTGTGTACCCTTTAGATGAATTAGGAGTCTTTGTCAGGTTGAAAATAACTCTTAGGGTATGTTCTTTGAAATAATTTTCTGGCTGTAGTACTCTGTTTAATCCTCTGTGACAAGTAAGGTAGACAAACTGGCTTTCAGGTCTACCATGTTGTGCAACCAATGTACTGATAGTTTAGGAAATTCTGTCAGAATAATAACTATTCTGGGGCTAGATGAAGAATAGAGTAGACTGTGGGAATTCGTCCTTCTTGGGAAATAACATTCTGCTTGACAAGTCTCCTTTGTTGCTTCAATCACTAATAATCTACATTTAATCTTCAGATTGAGTGTCCAATCCTCAATATTATGCATTAAACTTTAATCCTTTCTGATACTCTTTGTTGTTTCTTTTGCACTGCTGACTGTATAGGTGGCTTTGGTGTCAGAGGGTTTGTTCGTTCGTCCAGTGATCATGATACAGGCCGAGACGTGTAATTCATCCCCCCTCTGTCCCTTTTTCATTGATTTCAGGCTGCAGGATCATCACCCCAAACCTTCTCTGTGACTGTGGGAAACTGACAGCGATCACCATTAAACCTGCAAACATAAGATAAACCAATTAAATAAAACATGCGTGCGGGGTATAACTACAACAGAGGCTCGGGATGGTGAAGGAGCAGTGCGAAGATGGTGAATGCAGTGGCCAAAGGGTCGAAACCATAGCGGAGGGCGAAAACCAGGTTCAAATTGGTGGAATGGTGCAAAAGGAGGAAAAATGGTTTTAGAAAACCACTAGTGGTTATCGCATAGAAAAAATGCAGTAAGCGGTTTGGGGTAGATGGAGTGCAATTCCATAGAATGGTTGACATGTGGATTCCCAATACCGCTCATTTCACAAAATTTTGGAACGTTAAACCCCAGGCCTAAGAATTTTGCGATATGGAATACATGTCGTCGGATGAGGGAGAGGAGATCCAATGGTGTGGGTGGAATGCAATGAATAAGTTGCGCGATGGGAGTGATAATGGAATACAAGTGGCAGCACGTGATTGGACAGGCGCTTTTTGTGGTGGAAGGTTGGCCCTATTTGAAGTTGGTTTATCGGGTTTAATGCGGACCGTTAGATCATTTAGATCTACGACTGAGATTTCATCGGGAGATCGGGTGTCGCGGGGGGAAAGGGAGGGGACCGATGGGTTGAAATTTTCTAATGCGATGAGGATTATTAGCGCTTGGTCATAGTGCAGTTTATATGAATAAAAAGGGCTAAGGCTTCGGCCGAAAGGGGTTTAAGACCAAAAAGCCTAGAGGATTGTTTTTAGGCCAAAAATGGGTTTTTTGGCTAAAACAGGGGTCCCGATAGGTTATAAGGGAGGGGATCAAACCAAATAAAGGGGAATTATCAGGTTTTAAAGGGGATTTTGGAGAAATGAAGGGAAAGGAGGTCTT
The DNA here is from genome assembly GCA_034641835.2 of Pinus albicaulis. Lineage (NCBI taxonomy): Eukaryota > Viridiplantae > Streptophyta > Pinopsida > Pinales > Pinaceae > Pinus > Pinus albicaulis. The sequence goes on from CM076569.1 coordinate 433,495,447, forward strand.
TGAAAACAATTTTTTCTTCATAGTAGAATAGCAGGCTTTGAACACCTTTGATAGAAACAGCAGTGAAGATTTTCTGAAGGATAAAGACACATGAGACTTCAAGAATGATATATTTTCAAATAAAATATTCACTTGAAGGCTTGGTCACAAATTTAGCCACCTTTTTTCTTTGTCAAATTATTATAGGTGGCTAATAGTATACAATAATCTCGCGGGTCTTGTAACAAAAGGGTATTTTGGATGTAAATGTTGTGGACCTTCTCTAAAAGCTACATCGTCCAACGACCTATGAAAGCTAGTGTATGATTGCTCCAGGGTATTCCTCCCATAATAACACCCTTACTGAAGAGAAACATCTTCTTTCAACGGTAAATGAGAGAGAGCCCAAAGGCCTCCAATAATGACACCAGCTTAATGGCTTAGCAAATGAGAGAGAGAAGGAGAAGGAGTTCATAGAAATGTTCGATTCAAATGGAGAGCCTATGTTAGATGATCCATAATTCTTCGACGCCTATGTTGAGAAATTTCCTATTGGGATGAAAATGAATCTATATTTTATAACCTCCCATATTGGGAGCATCTTAAAATTACCCACTTATTAGATCCCATGCATATATTTAAAAATGATTCATATTCTTTATGGAGGTACATATCATCGAAACAAAGTGACACATTAGCTGCTAGGAAAGATCTTATTACTTCAAAAACTAAAAAGAAACACTGGCCAAGACAATTAGAAAGTATATGATCAGAGGTAGGCGTTGGTCCTTATAATTCATGGTATTTCAAAGAAGGTGATGTCCCATGGATTTTTAAAAAAGATGATCCTTCTTTGGCAAAGGAAGTTATAATGGGTGTCAGGGTGCCATCTTCATATGGGTATTCACTATGGCACTGCTTCACCATGGATGGCCATTTGTCTGTGTTGAAATATCATGACCATTTAAATCTTCTAAGTATGTATAATTTCAAAAGAATGATTTTATTATTTGTTATATTAGTAAATTTTATCCCATGCAGGGATCATAAAACATAACTAATTTTGTATATTATTGCACGTGTTTATAACTTTGCAATGTCATTATCCTTTATTCGTGCATGGGTGTGTGAAACATGAATTTCCTCAACACCTAGGACATGCCATATCTAAATTATCTGCATTTATACATTGTATCACGTCAAAGGAGATTCATGTGGCTAGCATTCCACGGTGGCGTCAAGAGATAGTTGATATTGTTTGTATGTTTGAGAAGGAACTGCCAATGATTTCATGGACTTGTAGGTTCATCTCCTAATCCACCTAGTAGATGAGGTTGAAATATTTTGGGTGGTTTCTTGTCATTGGATGTTCTTCTTAGAGAGGTACATGAAGAAATTGAAAGGTTTTGTTCGACAAAGGGAAAAACCCAAGGGGTCTATGGCAGAGGGGTACATATCGTATAATTCTTTCTATTGTGACAGTGATTACATCAAGCAGATCGACAACAGACCAAGTGCGGTGATTTGGGACGATGAAAGGGATGAAGACAAAAGAGAAGGGGAGCTGCTCCAAACGAATGGAAAAAAGCAATTGATAGAGAGTAAGCAATTTATAGTTTTTCAAATGTACACAAAGTAAATGTTCATGTTGAACTTAGATATAATGTATATTTTGATCTCTATGTAGTATATAATGCCGATTTGATTTCATCAGCAAATGTGGAAATTGAAGCAATCAATAAATTCATTCTTTTCAATTCCAAAGTGGCACAACCGTGGGTTGCATTGAATGAACAAAAGAGGATGAAATGGGATAGTGACAATAAATAATTCAAATGTTTGAATGGTAGAAGTGTGCCTTATCCCGATCATTTAAAAGAAAATATTCCAAAAATATGCCCCAAAAGTTGGGTTGTTAACCAAGTTAGAGAGAAATATGGTGCAAACGGTTGTTACCCGCGTGTTGAAGAGGATGCGCTAAACGTAGGGATTGGGTGCACCAACTCGGTATAATCTATTTAATTTATATGTACATTTGAAACTTAATAATGCACCTTTCAAATATAATTACATCTATATTTCATATTTTAACTATTGGGTTATTATAAGACACATGACACTATGATTTTTTAACTTTTTTATAGGTGCATTTTTTCCCATCTATGTGGGCATATGGACACCATTTTCGCACAGAAAATACCAATGATAGACACATAACACATTATTGTGGAGTGGAAGTCAAGTTCAATCAATCTATTCAATCTAGCCACCATGATCAAAACCTAGTACGAGGGATGTTAGGTTACGTCGGAAAGATACAAGAGATCATTGAAGTGGATTTCTCTTCTTTCCAATGTGTTAGTTTTAGGTGCAAGTGGTGGGACACCTTTGATCAGAATAATGTAAAGGAAGATCATGATAGTAGGCTGATATGTATCAACTCTAGAAATATGTGGGATGAAGCTAAGGACCCTATGCTTTCCCCAAACACTGCAACCAGGTATTTTTTTACCCAGATGTGTTGGATAGGGATTGGTGTTTCGTATTGAGACATGAACCTAGATCAAAACATATTTTTGATAACAATAGTGTTATCATGCCAAGCGAGGTGGAAGATAATGAGGGTGATCATGAGAACCGAGATTGATATGGTACATGTGTTATTTCATCAATATTTATACTTTTTAAGATGGGTTTTTATAAAGAAGAAGACTTAATTACCTTATAACTCATGAGACTTTTTTTTCGAAACATTATAATATGTATTTTGAATTAATTCGTAATTTGCTTTGTGTTAATATTAAAATCATTATTTCACTTGATAATTTGCAATTATGTTGATCTCAAAAACAATGGCGTATTGTATAAAGTTCTTTTTTTTGGTATGTAAGATCATAATAAAATAATGATAATTCTAAAGTACATGAATCTATTTGCATTATTTTCTAAACTTTATTATGTTAAAAAAAATCATATTATTCTAGATTTATTATTTTACAATTATTTACAAATTTACAAATTTAAAAATTTTAATAAAATCATTTCACATTAATACAATTAAAATTTTACAAATATGTTACATACAATTACAATTAAAATTAAAATTTTACAATTTCACATAGAATTACAATTACAATTTTAGAATTTTACATACAATTACAATTACAATTACGATTTTACAATTTCACGTACAATTACAATTACAATTTTAGAATTTTACATACAATTACAATTGCAATTTTAGAATTTTACATAAAATTTACAATTACAATTACAATTTTACAATTTTACATATATACCATTACAATTACAATTTTAGAATTTTACATACAATTATAATCATTTCACATTAATACAATTAAAATTTTAAAAATATTTTACGTACAATTACAATTACAATTTTACAATTTCACATAAAATTACAATTACAATCATTTCACATTAATACAATTAAAATTTTAAAAATATTTTATGTACAATTACAATTACAATTTTACAATTTCACATAAAATTACAATTACAATTACAATTTTACAATTTTACGTATATACAATTACAATTACAATCATTTCACAATAAATTAAATATTACAATTACAATTACAATTTTACAAATATTTTACATACAATTACAATTACAATTTTACATACAATTAAAATTTCAATTACAATCATGACATAAAATTTAATAAATATCATGATTTAATATTAAAGTAAATAAATATCATGATCATGATAACCATCGTACAAACATAATATTCGACTAAAAAACACATTTAAATTCGCTAACATCATCTAATCATCGTGATCATGATCATATAAGAAAACACAATTATCATTGTATAACATCATCACAACACAAACATCAAATATACATCTCATCTCAAATAACAACAATCACATACACATTTATCTGCAAGCCACACATTAAATGAACATATCTAACATGACCTAACAATATACACATCATGATGATCACCAACATGTAAATTAAGTACAACTGCAACATGAACATAAAATACATGGACCATATATATATATATATATATATATATATATATATATATATGTATGTATGTATGTATGTATGTATGTATGTATATATATGTATATATGTATATATGTATGTATCTATATGTATGTATATATGTATGTATGTATGTATGTATATATATGTATGTATCTATATGTATGTATATATGTATGTATATATGTATGTGTATATATATATATATATATATATATATATATATATATATATATATATATATATATAATGTCAAAAATATACAACTGTAATATAAATGTTAAATATCAGCTAGTGGTACATCATCACATGCCTGTTGATTTGGTGGTGCCTCATGCTGATCAGGATCAACTGTCGGCTTCTCATGATGACTCGACATGGATGGTCTAGCCTGCTCATGATCATGAGTACTGCCAGATGATGTAGGCTGCTGAGCATGATGACTCGATGAGGATCGTCCAGCTTGCTCCTGATCATGAATGCTAGATGCTGCAGGCTGAGAAGGCTAACTCGACGTGTATGGTCTAGCCTGCTCATGATCATGACTATTGGTCAATGTTGTAGGCTTCTCATTTGCGGCACGAGGTTAACGATGATCACTCCCCTGATCGTGATCATCAGATGATGCGTCGTTTCTCGACTATCGACATATTGTGTCTCGACCATGCCTACGTCGAAGGGCCCTCCTCAACTGTGTCACTAAGGTGGTAGCTCCTATGACATGCCACATTAGGGTGAACATGCCATGTGGCATGCCTCTCCACATATGTACCAACCTAGCATCAACCTGTATCTCTCTCATAGTGGCAATCCTTACTCCCCCCTCTACAAGCAATGCACAAAGTTTGTCGCCCAACTCCATCCTAAGCTAGTGTCAGGCCTACGCCCCACAATAGGTGGTACCAGTGCAACATGAGGATCAGGTTTTTCTGCACTGGGCGCCTGATCCTCGGCATCTGCCATCTCCTGATCGTCATCAGGATCTAAACCTAGATCATTTGGTGGTGGTGGGATCTCATCGTCATCAAATGACCCAATTTCTGCAAAATATATATAAGTACACAACAATAATTAGACAATTTAATTAAACAGTTTAATAAAAACAAGTTAAAGAACATGTTAAAATAAATTTAAATAAAACAGTAATATTACCTCTATCATCCAGCGGCTCATCATCTGTGAAGAGGATGTTGGCACACCCTCACCAATCCAAACCAGCATACAGACAGGGGACCAGAACGAAGGGATGCTCATCAACATTGGCTAGCAACTCCAGTGCATAATGTGATATCCTCTTGGAAAACTCTGACTCGCCCCTCTTGGGCATCATCTGTCCCCACATCTGCATCCATACATGCAGCATCAGCCTACGAGGTTGTCGAACAAAAGTAGGCATCATCTCTGAAAATCTCTCAAAAAATAAACAAAATAGCTCTGAAGCAAAATGGAAGTTCATCCTCCCTTGTTCTTGAGCATTACATCTATCTAAAGTTGTACAGAACTATCGCAAAAAAATGGAAGACCACCTCACAAGTCGTGGCACCTGTTAGAAAGAATCAACATAAAATAGAATCGGGAAACTAATTTGTTGCTCATCACTGGTATGGTGTATGGTCGAAATCAGTAGTGAGAGGCACCTCACCTCCTCTCCACCCAATGAAGTAATACGTAACTGACCTCAAGAGACCTAAAAATCTGCAGGAGACAGTATATCCACGCTAATGTATCTCTAGGAGTACACCAACTAACTCCCTATTGCATATCCAACAAGGACCTCTAGGAACGAGGGAAAATCCACTCCTCTCCTCAATAGTCTAGTAATGAAATAGATGTCCTCCTCAGTGGACACGTACCACTGGTTAGGACCAACCCGGAAAGTATGTTGGTGGGCATTCCACCTATGGATAAGTTGTCGCAAAAACCTACTATGGCCCTTTAGGGATGTAGCCTCCTCATAGAACTTGAGTAGGCCTATCTCTCTTAGGATCCCCTGGGTGGCTGTTGTGATAGGGCGAGGGTACGTATCTCTCTCCCTCTCTCATGCCTCCTAGTGAGCCCTGGTATTGCATCAAGAGTGTTGCAACTCCCAAGGGTTTCCCTACGTTACTTTATCCACCCGGGGTTCATAAGAAATTGGAGGTGATAGTTCTATATACACAATAGATGCATTATTTTCATGTCATCCTATTCTACTATACAAAAGGATGCTACTTTTAGGGGTTCTCAGTGAAGTCTGTCACACTTCAATGAAACTAAAATAAATTGCAGAAAGGAAATGACAGAAATGAAACTAATTCAATTTGCAGAAAGGAAATGGAAGAAATGAAACTAATTTAAATTGCAGAAAGGAAACTAATTTAGACCACACTTAACTTGGCCAATTGGCTAAAAACACCCTACTCTATCTATCATTCCCCTATCTATGTATTTATTCATGACCTAATTCTAATTTGAAGAAGTGTGCTTGCAGTTTGGAGGAAAAAGGGAAAAAGAGGCTAATGGAGGGCTTAACACATGAAACAAGTCTTAGAAGTGGAAAGAGTGGGGCTAAACCTTATAAAACCATATTATAGCATAGAAATGGCTTTGGAGTGGAATGTTTTGAAAAATGTGATGGCGGATAAGTGGGAGTATAGTTCGGGAGTGAGAGCGTAGTGCGATTTGTGAAAAGGTAAAATCAGTTAAGTGTGAAGTGCGATGGGGTAAACATTGCAATTTGCGATGTAGTTAATGTTGTGAAGTGTGATAGGAAATATCTCAATATCGCAATTGGTTGTTGGAAGTGGTAAGTGTTAACGAAAAAAAATAAACGGTGCAAAGTGAAAAATGCAATGGGTGATGTGGCAGTGGAGCGCGATCGCAATATCGCAATCGGCGGATCAGAGCGGTAAGTCTTAAAAGAAAAGGGCAAATGTTGCAAAGTGTGATTGCGATGTACGGTAGTGGGAGAACCGAGAAGAAAAGGGCGGAGGTCAAAATTTGATGGTTTTTCAAGTGTTTTGTGTTAAAATGGTTGTGATAGTCGTAGAACATGAAAACGAAAGAATAGAAGGCATACTTATTCGTTTTGAAGTGTTTTTGGGAATAAAAAGGGTGCGACAACTACAAATAAGTGAAAATAGATGGGGATAGAAGCGTAATAGCAGAGATGGAAAATGAAGGGGGAAGGCGAGGGTGAACTTCTCCGGAACTTTAATACTACTTCCTGCAAACAAACCTGTTGATTCATGCATGGGAAAACAGAGAAGAATGTGTGATAAAAACAGTGAACAGAAATCAAGTTTTTTGGCCTGTGGGAAAGCCTACCCCCCTTGATATCTATTGACATAGATGATAAGGGAAGTTTAGGTTCACAACTTTTAGATTTTTATCCTCCATTATATTAATCAAATGAAAACCTAAAGCAGTGATTCGAAACAGCAACTTGAAACTATCAGAAGCAAGATTAACTAAATGACAGAAACAAAAAATAACTAATGGACAGAAACAAACTAGCTAAATGATAGAAAGGAAATAATGGTAACAGGCAGAGAAGCTGAGGCACATGGATTGGGCCCTAATCCATGAGCCCAGCTCTCTGGAAACAGATCAATGAAAATTCATCTGAATACTCATTGCATTAAAATGAAATCGTATTACATCTCGAAGGTCTTAAACAAGAAAAGCCTAATAGAATGGAAAATGGATGGCATGGGAGGGAATGGAATGGACTGTATCGAATGGACCATAATTGAATGACTGGACTGGGATGGAATAGAATCGACCCTAAATAGCTCTTGATTAGCTTTATTTATCCTCAAGGGAAGCTACCAACAACTCCCTAAAAAATAGGTAATGAGTCCACTTGACTCCAAGTGAAGTATGGCTTGAGTGTACTTGGTCTTGAGTCGCTTGGCTACCTCTGGAATTTGACTTTTTGAAGGGGATATCATGAGGATCCTTTGGTTGCCTTTGAGAGTTAAGGAGGGTGGACAACCCCCTTGAATCTCTTCAATATTTCTCCCTAATTTCCTGATATTGTGCTCATTTATTCTCCAATCTTGATCTTCTAGTGGTAGAGAGCATGTCCCTAAATCATCTCCTTCTCCAAATCTGCATAATATTCAAAATATTCTCACAATATTCTACAAAAATAACCAATATTAGGCACAAATATGCAATTACCTTTAAACCTTCCTAAGAAAATATTGAAGCATAAGAAAACATTATTAAGTGCAAAAGGATATATATATATATATATATATATATATTCATGTGCATAAGGTATATGGGCTTAAGAAAGGTTAAATGGGCCTTATTTTATGTCTAATTTAGAGGCCCATCATCACCCCCCTACTGAAACTATTTCTCATCCTCTGAGAAACCTATTCATTCTCCCTACCTTATGGTTTTTCCTGCATGCTCGATTATTTCATTTACTATTTATTGGCCCATGCACTTCTCCTCCTACTAATATTCTTGTTATTATTCTTGCATTTCTTCTTGTAGGTTCTTCATGGAGGTCCTCAGATGCCGTAATCAAATCTGTTTTGCATGCCAAGAGGTGGTGGATCCACCTTTTATTTGATTTTTTTTTTGTTCTCTCTTTCTTTCTTTTTTATTGCATGCAAAATAAACTCACAGTTCTTTTTTTCTGTGAATTGATTTCACCCTTGGTTATCCCTTGGCACTCCTTGTCTTCTATTACAATGAACTGCTTACTGCCGACTTTCTCAAGTCCTTTTTACTTTTGTCTTGTTCCTTTTCTTGGTGGAAAAAGTGAGGCTGGTTGCTAGATAAGGCTAAGGTTTCTCTGCTATTGTTTTTGGATATATAAAAAAAAAAATTCCTTATCACACTTTTTAATGTTTTATTAAGCTAAAATAGATTCGAAGAAAGGGTTATATGATTGCATACCTAAGCCTTACCATTGATTTTTTTTTGCAGGTAATATTGAAGTTGTTGATATGGTTGTTGAAGATGTCTTCAGTGGTACTGAAGCTGCATGTGATAATCTACTTGAGGTCCTTTTGGAGCTTCTGAGCACAAGAGGAGGAAGTCCAAGTTTGAATACCTTTAACCAGGGTGTTGACTGAATTTTCTTTTTGTGACAACTTGTCGTTTTCCTTCTTTCAAAGGTCAGAGAGCACCTGCACTCATTAGAGAGAGATACATGGAGAAATGCATTTTTTTTTTGTATAATCAATAAGCCCTACTAGCTGCCTCAATGAGGTTTTCCACTAGTAGGTCTACCTAGGCGCCTCAAAGGAGGTTTTCACCTAGGATATTTTATTTTTCTCTTTTTTTTCCCAACCCAATGACCTCCTCATGGAGGTTTTCAATCAATGGGCCAATCTCAAACGTCTCAAAAGAGTTTTTCACCTAAGATTTTATTCTTTCCCTTTTTTTCTTTTTTTTTTCTTTTTTTTTCTTTTTCACTTTCCTACTCTACTTGAAAAAAACAAAACCTTTTTCAAGTATAGGAATACTTCCAATGGAGCCATGTAAACATAAAGATGACAGATAAAATCATGTTCACACTTGGAATACATGCTTTGACATGTACCTGAGTATGAGAGATGAATTTCTTTGACTAGGATTGTATCAAGTATTGTTGGAGAAGAGTGTGTTGATGCAACTTAATGACTGATTGGAACCATATGTCAATATAGTTGTGATGCCCCTGGTTCACTTGCTAAGTTGGATCATCTTGGATTTCCTCTTCTATTATGGCAAACCAATATTCCTCTTTTTGTTGATTGCTCTCTTGAACACATGGAGGAAATGTTGGTAAACATGAGGGAACTTTCTCAACATCTGATTCTGATTTCTGCTCTTCATCAAGTGCAGCCCTCGATCTTTTGATCTCCTCATTTGGATATTCTTCTTCTTGATTTTGTCCTTCAATGACATTTAGAAAATATCTTCTTTGCAATAACTTTCTTAAACTAAGATGCAGACCATTTATATCAAGAGGATATGTTTGGTAGTGTTGTACCTTAGCATTGTAAGTGAGCTGAGATACTTCATTGTATGGGTTTGGATCAAATGGTGGTATAGGTAGTTGAGTGGGGGTGGCCGATATATAAGATGGTTGTGGTTGAGGCTGTGGTTTTGGTGGAGGTGGATGGTAGGGATAGCATGGAGTCATGTATGGAGGATATTGAGGGAAATATTGAGGATGTTGAGGATTTTCCCAATAAGGACCTTGCCAACCATGTTGCCAAGATTATTTTTGGGGTTGAGATGGCCAAGGTTTCCAAGGAGGGAATGTGCCCCTATTAGTTTGAGATGGATGTGAATAAGCTTTAAATTGTGAAGTGGTTCCTTGCATCATATCAATTTGACTAGGCTGCCAGGGTCTCCTTGGAGCTACATAACATAGATTCTTTGGTGATTGCCTTGCTCCATTATCTTCCTGGTAAAATTATTTAAACCCGTAGAATGAAGAGCAACATTTAGTATCATATGATTCTGCATGGATAACAAAAATATCAGCATCTTCTTTTTGCTCATTTTTCATTCTTAACATTTATACTTATTCACTTAGATTGCTAAGTGTTAGTGACCTATAAATATAGGATTCATAATTTTGACTTGACTGATGGTAGTCTTGCAAATATGTACAAACTTAAAAAAATAAAAAAATCAAAATCAAAAAGAGGGTAAAAGTCCTAAAAGAAAAATCAAAGGACTTAGAAAAATAATATACCCCGAAAGAAAAAAGATGAATAAAACATGAAAGTGTGCAAGTCTAAGTGACACTACTTTTACCTTTTGTAGTTGATTATGGCAGAGTGTCAATAAATTCCATAATCTGTGATGAGTTGAACAATTTAATCTTTACTTGTCATCTTTCAATTTCAAATGTTGTAGATAGAGAATAAAGAATTGTCATATAGTTTAAGCATGAAAATTCATTAGTTAGGTAGAGAATAAAAGAATCCAACTGTTTAATCTGGATTCTTGGATGAAATAAGGTTAGAAGTAGATAGTTTTACTGCTTTCAAAAAAATAATATGTTGTAAGGTTGCTAGCTCAAATGCACCTGATTAAAATAGAAAGAAAAATGTTAGAAGATATGACTGGGTAGGTAGATGAAGGTGAGAAACATCATTGTAAATATATTTCACTAGGCTCTAAATAACTAATTTCCCCTCCCCATATCAATTTGATATTCTAAACTATCAGTAAAAGAGGCTCAAGGCATTTCCTTGACTTTTGTTGGGACCAGACCCAAGGCTCAATGACTGACTAGTTGAAAATGTTAAGTTTCTATATTAATCCCGGAAATTTTCATCATTTACCCCTCCATGCACTCATCACCATTTTACTTCACAAGTAAGAGCTCTTTCTTGCTTAAATGTTACATAAAAGCCCATTTAATTAACTTTCCCCATTTTACAAAGTATAAAACCCTCAAAAAACATGATATACTAAGTGAGAGTGAAGGAATTATGAAAATTAAGCTTTATTCTAATTTTCACTTTCCTTAATTATATTTATGAAATTTTGAGTATTCATTGTCCCTTTTCATATTAACACCTAACTTATTTTATTAACTCCCTATAGAATATCCTAGTCCTATTAATATAGCTTATTTTTATTTAATATCCCAAAAAACCCCCTTATTATATGCTTTTGTGTCAAAGATATTAATCACATGTTAAAATAACATCCCGAAATTACCCCTTTGACACAAAACTACCTATAAAAATATAACCCTTTCCCCTATGGTTTTAGACCCCTCTGCAGTCTAAAACTATATAATAAAGTTAAATAATACAAAAAGGCGCATTTTATTTACATTCTGTGTATTTAAAATAACGAACAAAAAAAACTTACATCATTGCACCCTTCCCCGATTACCCTTAACCTAAGGTTAAGAGCCTCAAGCTTTTTTTCCTTTTTTGATATGTGAAACCTCATGTTTCATAGAAATTCCAAACCTTGGTTAAAATATCCCTCTACCCGCCCCATGCATTATTACCATATATATAAATCTAGTTTATATATACGTAAACCCATTATCCATTCCATTTTTCACAGCGTCGGGTTCAACCTCAACCGTTCGATCATCCTTATCAAAATTAATGAATGATATTGAACCCAGATCCCACTTTCCCTTTGCTTCATGCCCTACCTTTCCCCGATATCGCATTTATATCACTTCATATATCTTTACCTTTCAATATCAACGGCTCACCATAAAAGCCCGGCCCCACCTTACTGTTTCCCTACAATTTTCCGAAAGATCTCGACCATTCGCATTTTTCAATCAAATCCGACAGCGCATATCCAATATCGCATGAAAAAATTGATTGGGCATAGTGTGTAAAAAATAATGTGATAAAAGTTGTTTCGTGAAACCACCGCCTGCTACATGTCTTATTTCTACTAGGTCGCATTCCAAAAGTGAAAAACCATTTACCGCCCCAGGATCAATGCGATAACCACTAATGGTTTCGCCTTCAATACGAAAACCACTCTCGCCATTGCAACTTGACCTGTAATTAATACTTCGCATATCGATAAAACCTAAGGTTTTAACCTTAGTTTTTCATTGTTTTGCATACTTTTGTGCCTTTTCCCTCTGAGAAATCACTCATAGACACCATTGCAGAGCTATTTTCGAACCATTTTGTCATTCTAAAACCATTTTTCCTTTGAAATTCACCGCGGAACACTCTCAGCGCCTTCTACCAAGAAAATGCAACCAGTTTGAAGACTGGTATAAACCTGGAAACCTTCTTCGACCGCAACCATACCTCTTCAAGGTATTTTTCAGTAATCCGACCTGCAAAATCTTAATTTCAAAGAACAAAATTAAAACACTTTGAAAATATAAACCATCTGAAAGTATTCAAACCTTGAAGAAACAGGGGGAACCCTGTCAAAATTTCCTTAGAATTTGCCACTTTGGCCTAATTCAGTTATAAAGAGTTTTTAACCATCCAAAAGCTATTTATGCGGTTAAAATATGTTTGAATTACTAAAAAATCCATTAAAAATCCCTTTCCAGTCTTCTGCTCATAGTAAGTCTGCATTTTCATCCTAAAACCCTCGCCCAGATTCTGAATTCTTCCTAAAGCAGCTCAATTAGCCTTCTATTTCCTAAAAGAAACTAATCAAACAGTCTAAACTTGCTCAGTTTTATTCAAAATGACAAAAAAGCAGGTCACTCCTAGGACTGGAGGTCCCAAACCTCAGAAGCCTGCCTCCAGCAAGCTTCCAAACCCTAAACCTTCAAACATCGATAAACCTACTCCTGCCCTAACTGTTGATTCTACTGAAGTAGTTAGACCTTTGCAGCCACCTGTCTCCTCTGAAGAGAACATTCCCTTGATTGATTTAGACTATAGAATTGTTGATGCTACCTTAGAGTTCGATCTACTTGAAGTACATAGCTGGTGTCATGAGAAATTTGAGAAGAAAGTGGAAAAAGATATACCTGTATGGGACTCCAACTTGCCTAAATACGTGGTTCCCATCACACATCCAGCTCAAGATTTCATCAAGTTGTGTCAGTTACACTATATCCCTGGCCAGAGATGCATGGTGAACAAAGATAATGAGGTCATGTTTTACATAACTGCTAAAGCCATCAATGATATGCTCCAACTGAGCCATGATCCACGAGCAGTATCATTGTCTATTGAAGATTCAACTCAGATGTATTTAGACTTGGATTTCCCTAGGAAGTTTATGATCCTCCAAAACTTCATGCCCAATCATGTTAACCTTCCTAAGGTAAATCCACCTTATGATACTTTTGATTTCCCTGAGGGCTCAAGACAAATAATTTCAATGCTTTCATTCATATTAGGATATGCTAATGATGAGTTTACAGATGCCTCCATTCTAGGTTTCCTCTTCACCTTGTCCCCAGGACAAAATCCAGAACTAGATTTCAACTTTTCCAAATTCATTGTTGATAATATGCATTATCAGTTGATTAAATTACCTGATGAAGGAGTGTTCAGATATCCATCCTATCTGTTACATCTCTTCCTATTTTCTCAGGCAGAAAATTTCCCAATTGCATTACAAAAGATGGATGTGGAAGGTAAACCTCTTTCAGTGATATTCTGGACTTCTCTACTCAGGAAAAGCAGCAGTGAATACAGCTACAAGGACTTCAACGATTTGTTTATTAAACCTTCCATGAATTTTTTGTACAAAGAAGAGCCACCAAGAATTAATGAATAAATCAATATAATTTTATAGTTGTCTAAAAACTGTAAAGTTGGAGATTGGTATTTGTATGAAAATCACACAGAAATCAGAGTGTATAGTGCACTCCTGGCTCCCTACGAATTACCCAAGTTTCTAACTACCAAGATTTTTGCTTTGGAGTACTTAAGACATATATTGAATGCAGATGCAGTGAATTTCATCAGCTCCAAAAAGAAAGCACAGTTCAAGATGAAAATTCAAATCAGCCCCTTCATATTCAATAGCAGAGATGCTTTGAGAGACATAGTCAACAAATTATCACAATTTAAATTCCAAGAAAGTTTTTACTGGAATTATGACCCTCAAGGTATTATAACTAACCTCAGGGTCAAGTGTAAGTTAACCCCATTCCTCCATGATTCAAAGCCACAAATTGAAAAATATGCTAATCAAATTGAATGGGTTGCAAACACATTAATTGATGATATTCAGGAGATGCAAACAGATAGCCTGTAGGAAAAACAAATAGACAACACACAGGTGATTACAGTTGGCCAACAAGTAGAAATTTCTAATAAAATACCTAGAAAAGAAGAAGGTTATTTAGCAGAAACCATTATAGAAATTAAATTAAATACAATTTGTAGTAAGAAGGCCAGAATGATTACTGAAAAGGCCATAGATATAGGTAACAATGAATATCAAGCAAAAGACAATGATCAACAAACAGATGATGAGGCCACAATAATTGTCAATGAAACACTTAAAGAAATTCAAAATGAGCAGGTACTATCACATGGAAAAGGCAAAGAAATGATTTAAACATAGATAAATATAGAAGCTCCCTCCTCTTCTAGAGCATCAGAAGAAACTGATTTTGATATTCAGAAAAAATTTCAAGCATATCAGAGAAAAGAATGAGGAAATTAAGAGTGAGCTCTATTCTAAACTCCTTAAATAAAAACTAGGAGACAAAGACAGACTTGTGACAGCTTTTGATTATTCAACAAATAAAATGATTATGTCTTTTCTCCAGCTAATGGTTATAGACCCAAGGTCAGCTACATATTATAGGAAAACAGAGTTTGAAGTAAATTCAGATACCATACATGAACTTGACCAGATAGAGTTTCATAGAAGTGCTTCAGAGATGTTGTATTCGAAGGTAGTTAACAAAACTATGACTGCTACCATGCTTCAAAAGACAGTATCTAATTTACAAACTCAAATGAAATTAGATAAAGCATCTCTACATGCCAAGGATTTGAGGATCAAGTCCTTAGAAGACTTGGTGATAGAAATTGGAGTGGATCCCTCCAATATTGAAGTTTCTAAAACTCTCATAAGGCAAAATAATGAAGATATTGTTGCCTTGAGAAAGCAACTCAAACTTCCACAGAGTGAGCACCCACAGGCTAAAGAAATTCTTCAGGAGAAAACTGAGAAAGATGAATTAATGCAGCTAGTTTTAAAGATGACAGCTCATATCAAAGAAATGGAGAATCAAATAGAAATTCTAATGAAAGAAAATGAAATATTGAAAAAATCCCATGAAGTCTCCATTCCTACAGTCATTCCGACTGTTAGTACTGTTGTTCCTTCCACATTGGCAGAACATTTAGCACCAAAAGGAGTATTGGCAATTGCAGTGTCAATTACATCTAAAGATATTTCTACCACTTCATAATCTACATCACAAGTAAATCAAACAGGTGAAACAGCTGACATAGTAAAGGCTATGGAAGACATGTCCCTAAAGAATAAAGAGATTATCAAATTGAAAGGCACCATCCGAAATCTTGAAACATCAAATAGAGATGCATTGTTTACATGCAAGGGACATGAGCAGAGAGCCAACAGATTGCAGGAGCAGGTAAAGATTCTACAACAACAAGTTAATCTCAGTGAACAGGTATCATATATCAAGAATTATCTTTGGAACAACATAATTCAAGGCATACATCTACAGTGGCCTTCAATCCAAATCATTTATGAACAGAAGGATTTACTCAAAGCAGCACAAATTCAAATTTAGAAGACAAAAGAAGAAATGGTTGACAAACCTTCTCAAGCTTTGAAACTAATTACATTTTTGAACAGCAAAAATAGAGAAGAGCTTGAAGAGCTGAAAATTCAGGATAGGACTGAGAGCATACTACAAATCAAGAAAGTCCTGAACAAAAGAAATGTGATGAACAATTTGGAGGAAAGATGCAAAGATATGAACTTGTCAATAACGAAATTCATGGCCAAATACACTATTTTAACACAAGCTGGACTTCCAGACATTCATTGCTTCAATGAAAAACTAATGGTTCAGACAGAGTATGACATGAAGATAAGAGCATATGCCAAAGAACAGGTAAATAAACCCTGCCACAAGGTTATCCAACTGGCAAAGTTATTTTGGAATATTTTGAGAACTTGTTCTTTCTACAAAATGAGATTAGACACATCTTCATTGTCAAGCCCAACTTTGCTAAGTATACAGAGGCAGATGAGAGTTACAAAAAATTGAAGAACATGATAATTCCCAGTGCAGAACAATGGAAATAATTCACTGATTTAATATAAAGGTTTGTAAACAAAAGAATAATATTATTGTTGCCCAAAGGGTAAGATTCGCAGTTAAAGTGTATCAGGGTAATGATCAAATTCAAAGAGTATCAGTCAAAACGCTTTTTTACTACAGGTTATTCCTCATTTTACAACAGTCAAGCAGTAACAAAAAAACGTAAAGAGCATCAGAGATAAAGCTCAAGGTTAAAGAATGTGAATTGGAAAGAGTATCTCCAAAGCTATCTTCGAACAAGAAATTGTTCCCAAGTATCAACAAGCAACTACAACAAAGAAATAAGTTAAGATAATTAGTCCTATTTTTTATTGATAAGAGAACAGCTTGCCAGTTTGTTTTGCAGTTGTCCCTATTTCTATGTAATAATCTTTATTTTTTCCTAGAGATATTCCTACATGTCTCTCAGATATTTTGTAATAATTTTTGTATAAATACTTCTCTTTTTTGAATTATTAAGTGTGGAATAAAGTTTCTGAGATTATTATAGATATTTTTGCTGGTGATCTTGGGGGCTAATGTGTTGATTGCATAGCAGCAGACTGGAATACAGCTAACTGGACTTCATAACTCAGGATTCTTGTGATAAACTAATGAGTAAAGTGATTTCTTTATGTCATTTTTTGCTTTTCTGAAGTTCCATTCAATTTCATATATGTTTTCAAATCTGAATGATTAATTAGGAGTATTATTTCAGGATAAGTGTAAAAAACTCCTTGTCTTAACTAAGTAATCATTTCAATGTTTTCTGCTGATTTCCTGACCTAGGAATTCTTAGTTGCTCTTGAGTCCCATTTGACCTCTTCCTCCTCCTCCTTATTTCTGAATCAAAGGATCCTTCATTGCCCTTTATCCTGAAAGCAAGCCATCCCATCCAATCAAACTATTCAAATCTCTGAGGGTTATCTACCTTTCCCTGAGTACATTAGCATCCTTTTGGTCTTGCCTTTCATTCTTGCTTGTTACATTTGACCCCATAGCCCAATGGACTAGTAGATCCCTCTTTAATTTTTCTCCAAGTAATCTTATTTCCCACCAAACTTTTCAAACAAACCAACTGCCCAATCATACCTAACCTAAAATTTAAATCTAAAACAAAGTTAAATCATAAGGAGAGATCCCTCTCCGAAATTCAGGAAGGCTAGATCCTGAAATCTAAAAGAGGTTCTTGGTTACCCCTGGTTTTCTTTAACTATAAACCAAAATCCCACGACCTAATAATTACTAGGGTGATAACATACCCTCAAGGGCATACTCGAGCCTCAGTTTGTAGAAGGTCATCTTACTAGTTCTGAAGAATGATTCTACAAATTCCAACTCTATCGTGATTCCAACTTCGAAATCTTCTCTTCTATTGTGATTCCAACTATAATACCATGTAGAAATTCCTTGTAGATTCAAATTGCTAATTGTAATTTACTAAAACATGAGACTTGAATATACTCTACTCATTAGAGTAAAGTAATTAATCGGTCGTGAAATCACAACATAAACATGAGACAAGATTCAATCACACATTACACAATGATTTTCTAGGGAAAGCCTCGGTTAAAAACCCCTACTATCTGTATATTGCATTAGTGAGAAAATAGAGAAGAATTACAATCCTCAGCAACCTCTCCACTAGTAAAATCTATCTCACTGCTTCCTAGACAAGCCTAGATCAATACTTAGAAAATTTGTTTCCTGCCCAAATCCATGTTTCTCAAGGAATTAACCCCCTATTAATTAGGAAAATTCCCAATTCAAAAATGCACAGTCTATGTAAGCCCTTCTATGACTGCATGCACCACCTATAGAACTTGGGTAAGTATATAGTTGATAGTACGTTTCCCTTGAACTCTAATATCAACTGGGTAACTAAAGTTATTTGCATGCATCAATTATTCTATATTATTTGATGAGTTAATTTAATGTTCACATGAAGTGACACCCCACTACTGGACCCTCCACTAGTTCTTAATCAGATAGAACTAGTTTAACTCAAATTAAATGAACCTGATTGCTAGAAATTAGAAATCAATCATAACTAAACATAACTTGAGTGTCTCCAACTTTAATAAAACTGAGTTAACTAAGTGACAAGCCCATGTCACCTTAGTTAACTACCTCCAAGTATTTTACTGAAATTACAATTCGAATTTCTTCTAAATAATTTGGGAAAAAATAAATTAGGAAATTTCTTGTTGCATTTTCAATATATATTTTTAATAGAAAATTCATTTCATTATAGTCCTTCATCGCATATGCGTAGGGCTAACTTTGACATAAAACTAGCAAATAGCAGGACTCGTCCATTATATAATGACAGTTATTCACAACATATAAAGCATTCACAGAAAAAATAAATAGAAACCTCACGGAGACCCAATGTTCCATTCATATAATTCACCATCATACATAAATAATTACATATAGAAACCATAAATATGGAAAAAAACTCTTGGATAGCTTATATTTTTATCAAACAACAAAAGGAAATTGTACATTAAATTCATATTTCTAATGGAAATGAATCAAAGTATTCATTAATGTTATGCTACTGGCCAATGCCATGCAATATAGAGTAAAAAATAGCCATAGAATGATATCATGTCAAATCCTCAATACACTTAACTCCATAGAATTTTTCAATAGAACAAATAAAGCATTAGATAATAACAATAGTACAGAATCATAATAGATATGATAGAGAAAATAAGAACCAAATTTCTATCAACCACTGAGCAAACAACTAAACCTTTGATCATTAACAAAAATCCTTTAAAAAGTGGTGTTCTCCCATATTCATCTCAGGGAATTGTACCAACTCACCTAGATGATTTTTCCTCGTATGTGGAAATTCTCAACCATCTACCACACCACACGCAGTCAAATTGCCACCTTAACCCATATATAACTAATCTTCATAGTTGGTGGATACCATGTCCACTAAGGAATATTTCAGGTACCACACAGTTATCTTCAACCTTTTTCACGCATCTGTGTGGTCTATTAAGAATCTATGCATCCTCTTGTGTGTGGTGTCAATCCCCTTCCATGTCATATCCCCATACCTAGGAAAATTTTCAAAAAATTATCCCCACTCTTCCTTACCCTAATAAGTTCATATTGGAATCAAAGCAGGTTTCCTTGGGTATATTGTCGATATTTGCATGGGATCTATAAGTTCTAAGAAAAAATTCATAAAACCCCATTCATGATCGACGAATCTGTGAATAATGCTTGTGATCATGAAGAGGAGAGGTTTTCATCATTGGAAGCATAGTTGTAGGTATAAACCGTATCATGAATCTCCTCATCGTGGCCTCGACAAATAAGCTTAATTTATTTGAAGAAGATGGGGTTTCTAAAGAAAACGTTCAATCAAAAGGAATATTAAGAGATTGGGAAGAAATTGAGAAGGAGCTGAAGAAATAACCTAAAAATGATTAACCCAGTTTGAGTGTCATGAACCATTCACAATCTCTATTTAAAATGGAAGCAAAGGCCAATATCAAGCCATATCAAGGTGATATCAACACTCTGAAGCTAAATCATTGGTTGCATCAACTATAAGTTTATTTTAGTCTTCATCATATAGAGGAAGAAAAAATATTTCAGTTGCGTGGCTTAAATTAGAGGGAAATTCCCTGGCTTGGTGGGAAATCCTCCAATGACTAAGTGGGAGGATTTTCAAACCCTCATAGAGTCACAATTTTACCCTATCAGAGATCTAAAGGACTAATGGATCTAGTGGAACTACTTCAGGAAGAAGCGGGGGGAAAGTGTACACGAGTACACCACAGAATTTAGAAAGATGGACATAATGCTAGGTATCTCCCCAAAGAATCTATATGTACTCCTCAAATACTTAGGGGGTATATAAATCCATATGAAAAATCAATTGATGTTATTCAAGCCTGTATTGGTGGATGAGGCTTGTGTACAAGCACAATATCTAGAGAAAATATGCCTAGAAAAAGGGAAATCAAGTTGATTGAAGCAGAAGGAGAAACATGACACTTCTAAGGAGGGAAAGAAGAAGTGGAGGGGGACATTGTGCCTAAATCCACCTCGAGGGCTGAAGGAAAGGCGAGTTCGAGGTAACATCAAACCACGCTCAGTCTGGTAGCTAGCCCTACCAGAACAGGAGAGGGCTCTCTCCGGGTCAATCTCAGCAAAAATATATCAATAGGGCTTGAGATGACTGAAATAGAAGCTAATTTTAGGCTAGGTATATAAGTAAAGGATTTTGAGTTTGATTTTGGGGTATTTTTTTGGATCAAAGGGAAAGGTTGTTTTGGATCCGGGGATAAGGCCTAGTTTTTGCAGAGTTCTGATTAGGGCAAGGAAGGAAATTATTTTTATGCTTTAGATTGAATGAATGGATGGATCAGACTAGTGAGGAGCTGAAGAGAACAAGAGGGTCTCAAGAGTCCTCCTCAAACGAGATGAAAACCTGAAAAACTAAACGAAACTAAAGGCGAGCAAAGCAAGCCTCTTTGGATTTCACCTTTAACAACGATTTGTTTAATTTAAGGAGAAAGTAAAATGAAAATCATACACATAAACATCGAGTGAACTTGAAAATACATGGAAAAACACACATCAAAACATTTCCTGAGCCACATAAGGTCCCAAAGAGAGTTTGCAAACCACAGTCTATTCCTTTGCCAAGAATTGCGAATGGAAATGTCTGATGAAGTGGCGAGCAATCCCAAGTGTCCAACCTCTGAAAATGGCCCGAGAAAATACATAATATAGACAAGCCTAACTCCTCACCATGCCTCCTGAGATTGGCTGTTTCAACCATATCTAAACTAGGAACTGAAAAATAGGCAATGAAAACAACTTGCCTCTATATGCTAGGAAACTGATCCATTCACTTACATTTCACCTTTTGGTGAATGAATCTTCTAGAATGAGTGAAAATGTGCCAAAATTACATCATGGTCATGAAATTATATCAAATTACATCAAGAGTTACATTAATAAGTGAAACTGGCCAAAACTAGGCGAAATTCTGAGCAGCTGAGTGAAAAATAGGCCAAATTCCTCTATGCGCCGCGCCTGGAATCTGTATGCGTAGCACAAGTTTGGAGCTGATTTTGAGGCCCTTCCCGAAGTCCAAATTGAGTGCAGGATAGCTCGTTGGAAAGCCTTGCCTGTCTAATTTTCAACCCAAGTAGAATTTTTTGATGTGGTTTCCATTTTCCCCTCCAAAAGTTCAATATCCCAACACTGCTTCCTGTGTGTGCAAAAAGTGGCAGAGAGGCCATTTTTAGGGTGTTTTTGACCCTTTAGGCAACCCAGAACTTGATGAAATCCTTAGGTAATCCATGAGAATGCATAAATTTTGATAAAAAAATCTAGAAATGCAAAGTTTTCCCCCTGAAGAGCTGCCAATTATAAGCGCGCGCAAGGTGGCGCTACGCATCGGGCAGAAAAACCTGTTTTGTGACCAAAAAAATCAAAATTGACAAATTTTTTCCCAAATTCCTTGAAATTTTGGCTGAAGGTCCCTCATCAAGTACCATGCTTAGCCAAAGAAGCTTCGGCCAAGATTTGGAGCCTATCATGTCTTTTACGACGCTTCAGTGCCCTCCTTAGCCTCGCTTTCAGGATCTTGATCTTCGCTTTGCAAACATGTGTGCATGCCCAATAATGGTTCTTCATATGTCTGAGCATATTCTTCTCCTTTTTTTCCTTCTCCAACAGCTTCTCAAGATGCATGTTGACTCTCTCAAGCCAAGTCTCTCTATCGGCCTCAATCTCCCGCTCAATAGGTGTCATCTCGGATGGGCTTCTTCGGGCAGCTTGCCGGTTCTTACAGATGTTTTGCAACTCCATGATCGTCTGCTGATCCTCCAACTGTCTGTTGCGCTGCTCCAGATAGTTTATGACCCACTAAGCTCTCTGCAGCTTGTCGTTCAATGTGTCGATCTCAGTTTTCTGCTCCTGAATGATATCTCTCAGTTTTGAGCTTGGAGAGCTCAAATCCACATCAATCAACATGAAATCAGTATCCTGGCCTCCTGAAGGGCCCTCCTCCTGCATAGGCCTCTTTCCTCTATCCTGTACCTTTACCTGTACTGATGACGATGGCAACGAGACCCCTTCCACCCCAGATGGAGATAGTACTCGTCGTGCTGCTTCAAATAATGATCTCGTGCCTCTCTGATAAGTAACAAATACTGGCACACTGATAGGCTCTGTCTCGGGACCTTCAAACTGATGTGAAGGCTCACCTGCATCATGAAAAATCTCTGGAGGAGGCTAAGGGGCTGTGAAGAAATCATGGGAAATGAAATATTCCCATGCAATGCCCTGCAATCCAAGCTGATGTACCACAATGATCTTAATAAGCGCATAATGATAAATGTTGTTGTACTGCTGCTCGGGAGTCTTCTTCTGCACAAGAGTAGTCATCCTCTCTATGTTTCGGCACATGAAATATGGAATGGTCATCATCCTCACTCTTGTGAAATGCATCAATAATATGATGTGGTATACATAGAGGCGTGAGAACCAGCCCTCACAACTGAAGTATCTGATAATGAGTCTCATCAAAAGCGCATAGGATTCCTTCAGGAACCGGAATGGGAATACCCTGCTGAGCTGCCTCACATAGCTAGGCCTGATGTATGGCTCGTAATGCACTCTATCCACCTACTGTATTTTGTTCCACTCTTCACCTACATTCGGTATTCCTGTTGCCTGAGAAATGGTTTCTGGTGTCAAGGTGAAATTTACACCAGCAACAGTTACCTGACCATCTCGCAAATGTAAAACAAACAACCGGGATAACTCCTGATGACGCTGAATCTGAGCAATCCTCTCACAATAATGATAGCATGAATACTCTTGGAAACATACCATGGCAAGTGGGCAGGCCTGCAACTGAGTCAATGAGGTGGGCTCTTCTCTCACATGTTTGCCTCCTTTACGAGGCCTTCTCGGTGCATGTAACTCAGTGGTAGAGTCACTGTCTTGTTCATATGATGAATCTGTGTCCGTATCCATGGTGTTGCAAGGTATATATCAAGTGTATGTTTGGTTTGTTGAAAATGAGAAATGAGAACTTGGTGTCTTTGTCTCCAATTGCCAAATGTGTGCCAAGTAGGAAAGGACTGTGGGAAATATGGGTAGTGGGTATAATGGAGCTTTTTCAAGTGAAATTGAGGTGTAATAACAGTCACTTAAAAATGTTTGGGAATCTGGGGTTTGGGATTTTATAAGTGAAATGAGAGAGGGAGAGTGATAGGGAATGGTAGGGTTTAGGGATAGGGAAAAATGGGAACAAGTGATATGAGTGGCTTTGGGATATAGGGGAATAGGGGATTGACAATGCTGATATGAGGGGGAAAGGAACCACGGGTGAGGAATGGGATTTGAACTAATTGGCACGAAAATCAAACTTTAACAAACAAACTCAAACCCTAGAAGCAGTTTTTCACCAAATGATATTGTTTATAATTTCACCAATCAAACCCTTATATCCTTCCCTCCAAACAACACCAAACACAAGCTAATAGCAATGGAAAGGTCAATCGAACTTACTCGGAGCAAAAGAGATTGAGTTGTTTTGATTTTTGGAAGCAGTGATGAGATTTTTTGCTTGACAGCTCTGTGCGTCGCGCTGGTCTTGTGCGTCGCCCACGTTATATTTTGAAAAGGAAGGAGCGGCTCTATGCGCCACGACTTCTATATGCGTCGTGCCTTCTCCCAACGCGCCGCGCCTGCAACTTCAATACACAGTGTCAGCTTCAAACCACCGACTTCGCCCTCCATGATTTTCCCTTGGGTCTTTGACAACTTCTTGCGTGAAAATGACATTTGAATGGTGAAAATATCTTGTATAGCCATGGATTTTGATTTTTTTTTTGCAAAAACCCACTTTCTTATGTTTTGGCTTTGGCACTTTTCACTTTCTAATACAAACTCTATTTTTGTTTCCACTTTGACTTTTTTGACTCTAATGATGAAACTTTTGTTAATTTTTTGCTGGGATGACTGGCATGAATTTTGGCAAAGGCGACCAGGGCTGCGCCTGAAGAATTTGACAACTGAAATTTTTTGAAAATTACATGGCAATTTATTACAAAAGATAAAATGGACGATTTTTCTTCAAAACAGAGTTTTGAAGAAAAGTCATGATCAATCATTATGACGATGAAATTTTGCCATGAAAACTTATTTCGAACCTCCCTCATGTGCCTGCTGGCATTATTAGTCATTTTGAAGACTAAACTTGCGAAACCCTAGACCTAATGACTGAAATGACTCTTTGTTGACTAAGAGACCAAAACAAGACTGTAAATGACTTTAAAATTGATTTTGATTAATAGACATGGACTAGCAGGTACATGACATGAGGGACATGAGTGACAAAACCCTTCCGTCAGAAGACCGATGCTCCTAATGGAATGCAAATGACTGAAGTGAATGAGACACCTAAAAATGAAATGCAACAAAAGAGATTTTGATCTCGACGGAGGGATAAAGAGACCGACTCTAATAGGGGAAAAAGAATAAAAATACGGCAGCCATAGCACATCACAATAGCACATCGATGCAAAGATAATAGTAACCATTGTAACATTGAAATCCATACAAAGGAGAAGTGTTAGAATTTTACCTCATAACTTAACCCAAAGAAAAAAACAAAATATAATAAGAATAATAACCTCATGGCCACTGATTTGATCGACTAGGTTGAAAGAAACTCAAACATATATGAGAAGATCACATGTACATCAGTGAAAAAGGAGCTAAATTTGAGTAGCCTTCGACAACAGGAAGAGAACGAAACACCAATATTTTCCATATAAAGATGCAGGTTAAAAATACAAATATTGATGTTATGATTGACTCTGGATCACAAGCTAATATCATTGCAGTGGAGCTAGTCAACAAATTTGCATTGGAAGTTTGTGATCATTCAATCCCATATCCATTGGGATGGGTAAATAAGGATGCAAAGATAAAGGTAACAAAACAATACAAAAGTATATTTTTTATCAACCATAGCTATATTCATGAAGCATAACTAGATGTAGTTCCCCTTGATGTACATGGAATGGTGTTTGGAAATCCCTACATGCACATGCACGATGCATTCTTCATGCAAAGAGCCAACCGATATCAACTCATCAAGGATGGGAAATCATTCACCATCAACACATACAAAGGCAAGTCTAAAATTTCGTTGGTAAGTTCCAACCAAGACAAGAAATTGATCAGTTCAAGTAAGAAGTATGTTTTATTGTTCTTAAGAGAAAATCAATCTATATAAGGGTTAGTAAGATAAAATGCATCCCTAGAGGGGTGTGCTAAGAAAAATAACCAACAATTTAAGAGTTTTTGTAGGCATATAGGGATTTTTTCCATAAGCCTAAAGGGATACCACCCAAGAGGGAAGTGGAGCATGAAATCCAAATATTTTCAAACTCCAAAATACCAAACACTAGGTTGTCCAAAAAATATGCTACAAAATCAAGTGAGGTGAAGAAAAAATTGTAGCAGCTATTAGATCATGGTGTCATTCTAACGAGTGCATTACCATGTGTTTCACCCATATTTATTGTGCCAAATAAGGATGTTACTTGGTGAATATGTATATATTATAGAGTGTTGAACAAAATTACTCTCAAGAACATGCACCCGCTACCTAGAATAGAAGACCCATTGGATTAGTTGCAGCAAGTGAAATACTTCACCAAGCTAGAATTAAAGTATGGATATTACTAGGTTCAAGTTAGAGAAGAAGATACTTATAATACCACCTTTAAAACCAAGCAAAGTTTGTATGATTGGTTAGTCGTGCCATTTGGCCTATGCAATGCATCAACTATTTTTAAGAGGTTAATGAATGATATTTTGTGCCCTTTTTTTAGATTTATTATTATTGTATATTTGAATGATGTACTGGTATACAATGCTACATGGAAGGATCACATCTCACATTTGACATTGGTGTTGGAGACATTTTAGAAGCACTAGTTGCTAGAAAATATCGGGAAATGGGAGCTTGCATGATAGTATTTGGTTTATTTGGGGTATGTGATATGTGTAGAAGAGTTAAAAATAGGTCCTTACAAAATGGATGTCATCATATATTTTAACATTAGAATCTTCATTGGGGTTGCACAGTACTTGAGGAAAACTGTAGCCTCATTTTCAGTAGTAGCAAAACCACTCCCCACCATAAAAACAAGTGGCAAAGTTTCTAGTGGGGAAAGGATCAAAAAAATAATTTTAAGGAGATAAATAAGAAGATAATTTAATCATCAATTCTAGCATCAGCAAAATTGCAGCATCCCTTCAAAGTGGAGAGAGATGTGAGTGGGTAGGTTATGGGAGTGGTCTTTTTAGGAAGGAAGGCCAATATTCTAACATTATGAGGTATTTTATGGGGAAGTTCTTAACTACCATCCCTATGACAAGGAGATCTATGCGATGGTGTTGCAAGCTATGAAGAAGTGGAAAAACTATATGATGGAAAAGAAAATAGTAATCCACACATATCACCAGCAAATATGGTACCTGTAGGCCCATACTAAGTACGCTTGACCAAACATTAGTGGATGGCGTTTCTACAACATTTTCATTTATTAATCATGTATAAGAAGGGAAGAACAAGAATTTTTCTGACATGCTTTCAATGCCACCTATGAAAAATGTCACAAATTTGGGGACTTTGATGTAGAGGACCCATTCACCCATGATGCATACAAAGAGAAATATTTAAAGGGTGAGGAATTCAAGGAGGTGTTTCAATAGTTACAGAGCCAGAGTATTATGCATGATGGTCACAAAACACTTGAATACCATCTCGAAGACGAGTTACTCTACAGGTTGGATAAGTTATGTGTTCCTAAAGGTGAGTGATTGTAGTCAATTAGAGAGGCTCAAACCTCTAAGGTTGTGGGGAAATTTGGTTTATGGAATACAATGTCCAACTTGTGGAGGTGTATTATCCAAAGATGAAAGAATATGTGGTTAGGTTCATAAGAGGATGAATTCTCTGTTGTACCAACAAGCCTAGTAACAATAAAAAAGGTTTATATCTTTCCTTAATTGTACCCACTCATCCTTGGGAAATAATTTCCATGAAATTTGTTCGAGGTTTACCAAAAACGAGGAAGCGACATGACTACTTGTTCATAGTAGCTAACAAGTTCAACAAGATGTGTGTTTTGATGCCTTGTAAAAGGACCATAAAAATACAAGAAGAATCAAACTTATTCTTTGGACAAGTCTGGGTGCACTTTGGGATACCAAGGAGCATCCTTTCAGATAGGGACATACTATTTATCAGTGCATTTTGGACTACATTGTGGGAGAATATGTACATGAAGTTCAAGAGGTATATAACATTCCATCCATAGATAGATGGGAAGATATAAATAGTCAATGAGACTTTGGTGCAAATTTTGAGTGGTTACAATTAGAAGCTTTTGAAGGAATTGGATGAAAATATGGTGTATATATAACATTCATATAACAAATCTGTCCACACTTCTACTAGTAAGTCCCCATTTGAAAATTGTTTTTGATATTTTCCACCTTCACCTTTGGAAATTGAATATTGGAAACAAGAAGTATCGAGGTACGATCTTATAGGCGATGCATTGAGGATTGAAAATTTTGTGGAGAAGATCAAGAAAATCCATATATAGATATAGGAGATACTAAAAAAAGTCACAGGAAAAATACAAGCCCTGGAATTATCAACATATAACAAAGAATTTGTTCAAGGTGGGAGACAAATTATGGTTACAGTTGAACAAGGAGAGGCTACAAGGACTCAGTAATAATATCAAGACTTTGTTATATGGTCCCTTTGAGATACTAGAAAAATGGAAAAAGTGAGAGATAAGGCCTACAAACTCAATCTAACCCCGTACATGCACATTTACTTAGTTGCAAATGTAGAGAATATGAAACTCTATGAGCCTTCCATGCTAGATCAAAAACAAGAACAAATTCTACCTTCTATAGAGGTTGTGGCAACAGATTTTCATGCGGATTTGAAAAAATATGTCTAGAAATACAATACAAGGACAGTATGACCTTTGGATTATTGGGTTGAATGGAAAACTTCCACACAAGGCTAAATGGTATACCCGAGAGAAGGTGGAGGAAAATTTTCCTTACCTCATTGAATAGAAGCTTTTGGAGACCAAAATCCTCCCAAAATGTAGATTTGTGATATGGATTGGGTAACTATATTATTTTTCATATATATTTATGATTTTAGAGTGGAAAAAGTGGAGGAATCATCTCACAAGACTACTTTTACTTGTAGGACTTAGTTTTGGAAAATTGGTGTCAAAAACATTCTGGGAACATTTTGAGGCATCAAACAACATTTTTTGGGGGTAAAACTTTTTCACTTTAGTTGGGCACCCTTTCTCCTCTTATACACATGTATAACTTTCTAAAGGTGCAAGAATCACCTCAATCGGAGTCCATATAAAAAATTTACGCCACTTAGAATTTGGGCTTCCTATTTTTGCCACCATAATTTGAGACGATGCCATGTGAGCCAAAATTATTCATGGAAAAGGGGAAAGCCATGTGATAATTATGGAGACTATATAATATTCAAGATTGTGACTCTAGTTAAGAGATGAAGGATTCAAACCTAAGAACTCATATGCTATCGAGTTTTGTTATAACCAAGCCATTAGGAGGAAAATGGGTTCCATTGTGTTCGAGTGCATTTTGTTTCATAGATGAGAAGAGTAGCAGAGATGGATAAGGAGAGAGGACATAGAGATGAATTGTGCATTTTATTAGCCCACGATCCTTATGCCTTACTTCATTCAAACTCACAACCATTTTCTATTCAAAGAAAGATAGCAAGGTGACCTCACCTTCCAACTAGGTTTTCTTCCAAAATGGTTTCCCATGTTACATCTTGTGTCAATCATGGTTTTTGAGTATTTGTTTTGTTATTCTCTATTTTTTTCATAATTATAATTTCCATGCATATGCAATAAAAATTAATTTATAGATCCATAAATCTAAAGAGAGATAAACATACATATTGTATATTTCATATTTTTAAGTATAATTTATGAGATCTATTATGACAAACTGTCCAGTGGAATATCCACATCAATTTATGGATCACCAAAATAAAACTATAACTATTGAAAATAGAGATTTAAATTCAAAGCATCAATTTCACCTTGACATGGCTCGATGTTATCACAAAAAATGATCACTTAGCTATTTCTATCTAAGTGGATCTAAATACACCATGTAAGGCCAATTTTACCATAGTAAAATTGCTTTCACTACAGGAAATAATTTGATAAACCATATTTTATTAAGTTATTTCTAATTAAAACGAGAAACCCCATGAGTAATAATTAAATAAATCATTATTTATTTGATTTTTCTCTAGGAATAATTAATTAAATTGTTATTTAGTTAATATTCTTTGTCAAATTTGACTAAATCACTCAATAATGATTAAACAAATCATTATTTGTTTATTATTATTTAACCACTTCGTTGAAATAATAAATAAATAATTTGTTTGTTTATTATTTCTAAACAAAGGTATTACATGTAATAAAATATTCCAAATGGTTAGATCTAGATTGTGGTTAATAATATTTTATTATTTTCCATTTTCGAGAATAGCCTAATATTTTGTTATAAATAAGATTGTTTTCCATATATTTCTCACCATGATCATTTTCATCATCGTTATTATTTTCTTTTTTCCATTGAGCTCCCATCTGATTTCAACACATACTTTTGGGTTTCACACATCAAAGAGAGAGAAATATCCAAAAAAATGAAGCACAAACGACAACCAAAGGACCCATCCCATTTGAGGGGGACCTATAGCCATCATATGAGTCTCCTTCACCAGGTGTAACACAGTAATCACAATATTATTCATTCTTTTAAATTTATTTGTCCATGGTATGGGGTTTTACATTAGTTAAATCGTTTTTGTTGTTTAATATATTTTGCTGCACAAATCTATTTTTTGCAGGTGTTGCAGATCTGAAGAATTAGACAGTCATATATATTGTTAGGGCCATTAGTCACTCATGGCTTAAGTAAAGCCTTTTTGGTACATCCTACAAAATACATTATTCTAACACTTGATTTCAACCTTCATTTCCATCTTGAACATGGACTATGATCAGTTCACAACACTTGAACTAGGATTATCCTTTTCCGATTCTTTCTTGGGATCCCTCTTTGGTTATTCCCAATCCCATGATCTCCCCTCTAATCTTAACTCTAAGTTAGAATCTTTGTCTTCTATAAATATCATTAGATTATTAATTAGGGTCACCCGTGAGGAGGCTCACCTTATGGTTTATATCTATGACTTATGCTTCTAGTAGGGAAAACCTCTCCTTTATGGGATCTTGTTGGTTATTAATAAATTATTTACTCATGGCTATATTTTTATGAATTTATATTAACTTATCTGGATCCCATGAAAATACGAACAATATACCCAAAGAAACTTGATTTGATAATAATATGATTTTTAAATTGTTGTGGATATTCCACTAGAAAATTTTTCATAACAAGTCAGCTAAAATATATTTGAAAATCCAAAATCTACATTATGAGGGCTATTTTTTCCTTGTATTTCTATATTCATTAATTAATTTGTTGTTCTTATGCATGCAATATATAAAATATGGAAAATGGAGAATAGTGAAATAAAACTCACAAACCATAATCAAGACAAGATATGATCTATAAAACCCTTATGGGGAAAAAACTCTACTTGAAGGCGAGGTTGCTCTACGCTCCCTTTCTCCAAATGGAAATGGATGAAAGTAAAAAAGAATGAGATCTAT
The DNA here is from genome assembly GCA_034641835.2 of Pinus albicaulis. NCBI lineage: Eukaryota > Viridiplantae > Streptophyta > Pinopsida > Pinales > Pinaceae > Pinus > Pinus albicaulis. The sequence continues at coordinate 433,527,010 of CM076569.1, forward strand.
GGCCTATGGGTTGCCATAGTGCACAAATCATCTCTCTCTCTCTCTCTCTCTCTCTCTCTCTCTCTCCACTCTCGTTTATTCTGGTCATATATCAAGCAAAATACACTTGAATAGAATGTAACCCATTTTCATCCTAGTTTCTTAGTTATAACACAACTCGATAGCCTACTAGTGGTTAAGTTTGACTCCAACTCTTAACTAGAGTTATATTTTTGACTCTTCTAGAGTCATCTTCATCGTGATCATGTGGATAGCCAATTTTCCTAAATAATGGGGGTTTACATGACATCATTTCAAATCATAGTGGTCAAAGTAGGAAGGTCAACTTTCAAGTGGCATAACTTTTGCATACATACTCCAATTAAGGAAATTATTGTATCATTGGAAATTTATTTATGTGTATAATAGAAATAGGGGGTGTGGGAATTAATAAGAAAAAATTTACCCCCTTAAAATTCCATTTAATTCCTCAAAATTCTTCTGGAATATTTAAGACTCTAATTTGTCAAATTAGGACCTGCCGATAAAAATGGTCCTATGAGTTTATTCCTCTAATTTTTCAACTCAAATAAAATAAATGTGGATGAAAAATAATACAATGACCCAATATAGATCATATTGGGTGAAATAATCCTCCCCATAATTATTGAAGTTGAGATGGTAGCTTAGGAAGTCCTCTTAGTAGTGAGTGAGAGGCATGGGGTAAGTTCAATGGAATAGAAATTTGTTGTTGACTTAGGACTACTTTATAACAAGAAAAAATAAATATTTTTTTAGAACACAAATGGGTGAGGAAATAATTTATTCATGCATGCAGATAAAGAGAAATATGAATGAATTACATTTTTGTTGAGTCAAACCAAGGTGAAAATTTAGTGAATTCAAGATAGAAACCCATGTGGGAAGCCTCTAGCTTGTATGAAATTTGGGACAATGAATTCAAAGGTTTGTTGGGCACACTTGAAGAACTGGAGGGGGATTTCCTTGAGATATTATAGAGTAGTGAAAGGGAGGGTAGATCTTGTGCCATGTTAAGCTAACAAGAGAAGCCTTGAGTGTTCATAGGAGTCTTGGGAGACCATGATATTTTCCCTCTTTAGAAGAGCTTATCCTTTGAACCAAATCCTACTAAGAGAAACCCAAGTTCACCTTAGTGGTATCATGGTTTGGCTAGGGGGTGGCTAGTTGTATAAATAGCTAGTATAACTAATTCTATGGTTGGATGGAGAAGTGCTCACCCTCATTGAGTTATTGGGAAGCTTACATTTAAGTTGTCTTTTCTTAATGAAATTCCACACACAATACATTTATTTTACGTATTAAAGAATAAATTTTGTATATGATATGATGTCAATTGTGGAAAAATGTATGAAACTATTATATTTCATGAAAGTATAAGAATATTTATATGCATAAGTATGCTAATTTATCCCATTCCTTGGAACTTTAAGTTAAGTTCCCCTATGTAAGTTGTTCATGGGTTTGTCTTCGAGAAAACCCCTTTTGCATTCTTTGGTTAAAGTTAATAGTTTTTGGATTGAATTTATTAAAACATGTATTAGCCCCTAGAAACTTTATGATACAACCATCAAGAAACTATGATCTGTAGGGCCTACATTGTTGGAAAAAATAATTGATACTAAGGGGGGAGAATCACTATTTAGGTTATTTTATTTTAATGCTAATTTATATTTTCATTCAATCTTAGTAATCATCATGTGAGAAACCACCATCATATCATGTAAAGCATCAAATGAAATCAACACATGAACATACACAAAAACATAATGAGCATCATATACATATGAATATAGAGGATTTAACATGGAAACCCAAAAGGGAAAAACCACCAATATTTTTTTTATGATATAAATTTTAAGCCTCTACTCATATTACATCAATATCTTTTTGAGCTTCCATTAACAGGAAGCACCAACTCCCTTATAATGTTTACTATCACTCATAATCAGGAAGCACCAACTCCCTCTTATGTAGAAACCTTATCAGCTTACCAAAAGCACCATCTTCACGGATTTGTTTCAAGGACCAACTTGTAGGAGGCACCAACCCACAATCTATCCTTCATACATCCACTAAGATTGAAGCACCAAATCCCTGTTTTACAAGCCCCAATCTACTATTCATAAGGAAATTAATACATTTTTTTATGGCACTGACGTGGCCTGATTTTATATTTTCATTCACCACTTCTTGGCCCTTTGTTATGGCACTCACTTTACTTGATTTTACTCTCTATTTTCACCAATTATTGACCCTTTATTCTCCTCCATGGCATACACTCAACACTCTTCCCTCTATTCTCATTAGTAGCCTTCACTCATACACAGCTCAGATAGTCCTCTTCCCTCTACCCACTCTTCAAAAACCAACTCCGCTCAGCACTCTGCCCACATACAGTCAACATGCTCACTCTCGGCCTTAGTTTTTCCACATGCCCTCTTATCCTTTATCAACAATGCACTCTCACACAAAGCTCTCCACACAATTTTGTTACATTCCCCCACTTTTCACATTCACAATCCTTATTTTTTTTCAATTTTTATATAGGGACTAATGTTGGAACTGTTAGCTCCTCATTTTCTAAAGTAGTACTTCCATCATGGATTAATTTCTCATTCATAGCCTGATTATGGTCTCCATTACCAACCAATATGGCACTGCAAGGTATTCTGAACACGCCATCAACATTCATAAATTCCTTGTATGGCATCCCTTGCCTCAAAACTTATCTATTGTACAAACAATGTGATCGAGGATGGCTCACCATACTATGAAAAAATTCTCCATTCCTATTCTATTTTTCATTTAAATCTTCCATTACATACCCACAATTTTTTTCAATGTAATAAGCTTGTAGTCCCAAGGTCTCATAACACAAAAAAAACTGCAAAAATACTCCCTGGGCTTGCCTTTGGTCACTTTACGAAAATGTTAAACTCCATCAAAATATTTATCCTCGACTTTGTCTTCTGGAAATTTCTTATGGTGTGTCTCCATGACTCCTTTCCAAAACATCAAGCTGGGGTGACATGTTCTGTGGGGCCTCTACTAAAAGCATAAGGTGATATATGTGTATCCTTGCCTACAAAATTCCTCTTGAACTTATTCCATGGCCCACTCACTTTTCCATCTGTGGTAGCCATCATGTCCCGCTACTTCATTGTCCTGGAACCTTTAATTTGCACTATAATGGAAACATCTATGGATAGCAGCAAAATTGATGTGTCATGTGGGGCCACCCTAATGAAGACTCGTGCCAGTACAAAATCTACCAAGATTACATGTCCTTGCCACTATGTCTTGTTGCTCCGTCACCCCAAAGCTTTGGGCTTCATTCCCTTTGGTAACTTCTGGGAAAATATTATCAGGGTGATGTGTTGACATGGGACCAGCCACTAGAGTCATGGACCAATCATAAAACCACCTTAAACATGTGTCTTCCACCATGCCACCGAGTCCCATTCTCCCTACCTATGTCAATGGGAAAATCATCAGGGTTACATGTCTTTCCACCCCTATTGACCTATCTACTATCTATACGTATCTAACATATGTCATGCTCCAATTGGTGCCATGTGTCACCTATTTTCAACCCACATGCACACATAAAAATGCCAAATTTACATGTAATATGTCATTTTCCTGGTGTACCACTTGTCTTGGGACTTTCAGATGTTGACGTCATCCAAGACCTTTGAATTATTGATTTTTTACTACCTCTATGGCCCCATGTCATATTTGTCTTCCAATCAAATTGTACCATTTGTCTTCTTTTTTATAGGTCCACATTGTCAAACATCCAAGTTATCGTATAACAATGAGGGGGTTTGAAGAATTTTATTTTTCCATGAGTTTCTTTGTAAAAATTTTAGGCCACAATCGGAAGTATGGTGGCAGTAGAAAAAAACTTTCTCGTTACCCAGAAACACGACATTTGAACCACCTTTGAAAACTTCAAGGGAGAAACCTCCAGGGTGATGTGTCATCAATTCCAATCAAACCAATGTATTAAATTGACATCAATATCAATATATTGATGCCAACACATTGATTTCATCTACCATCTTATCAATGCCAATTTTCCAACATACATAGTGGTATTAGTGCAATTGAATTCATGCATAGTGTGACTTCCATGATGTTATTCTTAAGATCTGAAAGGTCCTTGGAAACTCCAAGCCATAACACTTTAGTAACTATATTTCATTTCAATATTTACTTATAGCTTGATGTATTGGTTTATGTTGCATGCATCCCCCATTCAATATATTTTATTAGTATTGATTTTTTTTTTAATGGTATTTTTTCATGTGGAGATATTATTTGCATTGGATTGGATTACATTTTATTTGAATTCATGACTACAACCACATAGTGTCTCATCTTGAATGGAAAATGTGTAGTGACCCGAGTTGTCTATTTACAAAATCATGCAATTGAAGTTAGAATGGTTGGAAATGATAATTGTAGAGTATTGTGTGGTTATGTCGAGACTAAGAAAATATGAGTGTTATGTTTATCTACTCATGCACAAGGTCAAGCCTTATCATAGTATAGACCTATGGTCAAGTACCAAGGAAAATCCATTATTATCATTCCTAGGTGGAAACTCCCTTAATAGACTTTAATTAAGTCTTGAAATAATAAATATTGGGATTTAAATTTGAAAATATAAAGTGTATGTGTAAATTATAGAAGTAATTTACTTCCATGATAAAATTTCATAAGTTACAAGTTTTCCCCTACTATTATTTCCTATGAAAGATGTGTATATGAAATAAAAGGGAAAAAAATGGGGTTTCTAGGCCTTGGTGCTTCAAACCAAACTTCACATAACATAGTAATGACACTTATTATCCTAAACATACGAGTTTGAACACCAATTTATATCATTTATAGGTTTTCATGTTTGAAGTTCTTGGGAAAGATATCCACCTCTCTTGAAGCACAAGGACTATAGTAGAGAATGAATGTATTCTTTTAATTTAGAAAAGGATAAATTGAAGGTATGGAGCCTTGGTATAATGATAAGTTAATAGAGGCCTCTTGAAAGTTCCTTACTCTTAGAATTACTTAGCCGCAATAAACCTAGAAGGATTTCAAGGAAATACTTAGTGAGAAAAGGCATATCACACCATAATATTTTTCAATGTGACACACCGCACCCACAATAATTTTTTTTTCATTTCAATCAAGAGAAAGAGTTAAATCTTGGATAGAATGTGCAATAAATTGACAAGAAATATATTTTGTCACAAGTAGTAAAAGTTATGGGCATGAGATATCACACCGAAAAAATCTTTCCTTGCAATATGTCACAAGCCCAAAAACATTCAGTGTTATGAAAACCACCATGGAGATGACAACATGGGTTGAAATTTTAGATGGTTGCAATAGAAATTCACAGAAGAGAAAAAAAATGTGTTTGATGTGATACATATCGTACCAAAAAAATATTTCATGAGACAAATATCATAAATTGAAAATTTACGTGTGACACGTATCATGAATATCATAAAATATCATAAATATGAAACATGAAATTCATATCACGCAAATAAAATGTTGGTGTGTGATATGTGAGGGAGATCTAGACTTTGGGGAAGTGATATCCTTGTCACAAACAACAATTTTTTCCATTGCAACAAAGAAAGGGAGTAATTCCAACAAAATTTATCTTCCTTGTGACATGTAATGCGTAAAGATAACTTGGGGCATGAAAAAAACATTACAAAGAAACAATATGTGTAGAAATTATATACATTAAGCATGCATATGTCCTAGATTCCTGTGATCTCACAATATTTAACTTCTTGCAAAATACAGAATCATTCCACCGTTAATCTTTCTGCGGAAAATTAGTTGCAAAGAAATGTGAAGCATAAATAAAAACAATCGCACATAACGCAGTTGTTTAACGGGAAAGCCTGAAGACGAAAACCCCAACTATCATATATTATGTATCATGGAGATCATGTAACAATCCTCATACAAAGCTTAGTACATCAAGCTCTTAGTACAATACAATCGTCACACACTAATCAGGAGAAATCTGCAAATCCATGCATCGATCTTTGCCCTCCTACTAGCCTGCCTCCACTGCGCAATCCCTGCTGAAGAATAGCTCTGAATGAATTCGAATTACCCTTTGATTGACAGTGCAGATCTCATTGGAAACTCCAATGTGATGTCTGATGCAATCAATGCATCACTATAGTCACAACTAGAACTGACATGCACTATAGCTAACTGCTATATTTGTTCAGTTGATTAATGAGTTATTATTTGTGAATTAATTAACTAATTAATTCACTCCACTCTCACTAGTGTATCATTTAGTTAGACTAGATACAACTAGCTCAACTAAGTCTAACTCTCTTTAACTGAGTTAAACTGAATACAACTCCATGAACTACTCTTCCAACTCTGTCATAACTCTGCCACTTCAGTTCTAACTGAGTCCTCCATGCATGAACTCCAGTAAACCCTTGGGAATTGCATAATTCCCTCAGTCCACTAATTTTCCACATCTGTGCACTGAAAATAAGTGCTCCAAGAGAATAAGTTGTTATTTATTGTCGGATAATTATTAAGAGCTAATAATTTCCGACATGCCTCTATTTTTAGATCGATGATCTATAAATAGACTTTGCCCAATATTATAAAAATAGAATTTCATCTATTTTTCCAACTTGACCAACCATCCACAAATAGCATCCTGCAACTTCTGAAATATGATCACCATGTCTAAAAATAGACTTGCGCCAAAAATAGCCTGCGAGCCCACTTAGTGAAGGTGACTCTTTTCACTGAGCTCATCATCTTGTTGAATCTCAACACTCCCTCTCAACAAGATAGGGATTATCCTTCATCCCGATATTGTCTCTGTGGTATTCGAATTTTCTCCTAGTGAGCGCCTTCGTCAGAATATCTGCATCCTGATCCTTCGTAGGAATGTACTGAAGCAACATGATCTTCCGCTGCACACAATCTCTGATATGATGATACCGGATATCAATATGTTTAGATCTATCATGAAACACAGGATTAACCGAGATTTTAATGCAACTCTGATTATCACAATGTATCACTATGGGATCTAAATGTGAACCGAACAAACCGACCAGGATCTTCCTCATCCATATAGCCTCACATGCAGCTTGAATTGCTGCCATGTATTCTGCTTCCGTTGAACTGAGTGCCACTGATATTTGTTTCCTGTTGTACAAAGAAAAAGCTGTAGATTTGATACTGAAAATCCCTCCTAATGTGCTCTTTCTATCCGTTCGGTTTCCTGCCTAATCTGCATCCGTGAAGCCATGCAACTTCACCTCATCCATCTGTCTGTACCATAAACCATACTCAGATGTGCCCCTGAGATATCTCAGGACATGATTTCCTGCCTTCCAAAAGAGCTTGGTAGGCTTAACCATCGCTTGTGAAAGTTGGTTCACCGCATAGCATATGTTTGGTCTTGTATTAACTAAATACATGAGCAAACCCACCAACTATCGATAAACAATGGCATCCACTACCTCTGCCGATGTAGCATCCTCTTTCCTCCAATTTCCTGGAAGAGGGGTGTCGATAGGCTTGCAACCTTGCATGTGAAACTTCTCCAGTATCTCCCGGGCATACTTGCCTTGAGATACAAACATTTCACCTTCTTGCTGCCATATTTCTAGTCCAAGGAAATAATGAAGGAGTCCCAAATCCTTCATCTCAAACTCTTTTGCAAGATCTGCCTTGCATGATTGTATCAACTGCTCATCACCCGTTAGTATTAAATCATCAACATAAAGAACAATGATTAAAATCTTACCCTCCACCACAATTTGTTATAGGCTTGGATCCGCTTCACTCTTGGTGAAGCCAAGTCCGGTGAAATAACTATCGATCTGTGTGTACCAAGCATGTGGTGCTTGCCTCAGCCCATACAACGCTCTTTTGAGTCTGCACACATGCGACTCACTGCTGAAGATCTCAAATCCTTCAGGCTGCTCAATGTACACCTCTTCCTCAATGATGCCATTAAGGAACGCAGTCTTCACATCCATCTGATGAATGTGCCAAACCATCTGTGCTGAGAGAGCAAGGATGGTCCGTATGGAAGAATACCGTGCGACAGGTGCAAAGGTTTCTTCATAGTAAATCCCCTCGATATGTGAGAAGCGCCGAGAAACAAATATTGCCTTATAATTCTCAACGCTCCCATCAGTAGCTTGCTTTACCTTGTAGATCCATCTTGATCCTACAACTGATTTACCAACCAGCCTTGGAACAGTCTCCCAAGCACTGTTTCTGACAATGGAGTCATACTCCTCCACCATGGCATCTACCCATGCGTGCTTCTACACTACTTCTTCGAAAGAAGATGGCTCTGTCACAATACACTTGCTCATAAGAGCCTTGTATCCAGTATAACGGCCAGGTTACTGTCTCTGTCTACGCTGTGATGTAGGGACTCCTACATTCTGTGCCGCATCCACCTTCAATCTCTCAGCTTCTGTGGTATGCTTTTTGCCTTGTCTGATGTTTGGTTCTACGTGAGTGGACTCCTCCACTCCATGAATCTCCTCCTATGGCTTATCCACATCTAGAGGCTCATATTTGGGAACAAGAAGTTCCTCCTCTACATGCAAGTGTAGCTCATTCTCAAGTGACAACTTCATGGCTTTCACCTCATTGAATTTTATATCCCGTCGCACCACAGTCATTCAACTGTCTGGAAAATACACACAATAATTATGGGGTGTTTCTGTGTACCCCAAAAATATCCCAACTTCTACAGTTGGCTCCAGCTTCTTCCTGGCGTCCTTTATCCCATGAATGTAAATAGATGAGCCAAAAATATTAAAATGAGAAATATCAGGCTTCTTACCAGTAAAATCTTCTTCAGGTGTACTCATGAAAAGTACTCTATGAGGACAACGGTTTTGCACATAAACCACAGTGTTGCATGATTCCGCCCATACGTGCATCGGCAGGCCCTAGTCATGCAGCATCGCTCGTGCAACACCCATGATCATTCTGTTCTTCCTCTCTGTGACCCCATTCTATTGTGGGTTATGAGGCACTATGAGTTCTCTTCGAATTCCTTCTTTGCTATAGAATTCTTTGAATTCGCCCAAGATATATTCACCTCCATTATCGCTCCGTAGAGCTTTCACTTGCTTCCCCGACTCCTTCTCCACCAATGCTTTGAACTCACAGAACTTTTAGAACGTTTCACTCTTCTTCTGCATGAAGAAGATCCAGCATCTACGAGAATATTCATCAATAAATATAACATAATACCTGTGTTTTTTTGTTGAAGCAACTGAGAAAGGTCGACACACATCTATGTGAACTCTCTCCAGGATCACTGAAGCACGGTTCTCCTTCTCATGAAAGGTGGTCTTCACAAAATTACCCATTGTACATCCCTTGCACTAATCTAACAACGCAAGAGTACCCTTGGGAAGTCCAATAGAAATATGCTGCAAAATTTTCAAAATTCCATGGTGAAGATGGCCCAATCTCCTGTGCCATAATTCGCCCTCATCTCAACTCACCACTTCTTCTTCTTTGCCCACCATTGCAGCGTAGCCATCTACCTCCAACTTGTAGAGATTCTTAATTTGAACCCCTATCTTTTTGGTTTGACCCGTTGTTTTATGTCGAAGGAAGGATTTTCCCTCACTAAAAACAACATCAAAACCTTTGTCTTCCAACATTGCGACCGAGACCAAGTTCTTCGTCAGACCTGGAACATGCATAACATCCTTCAACAAGAATGGATTACCAGACTCCCTCTCAAAGGTAATGGTCCCTTTTCCAGTCACACTGTACCAACCATTGTCGCCCATCTCTATATGCATATGAAGGTCCTTCTCCTCCAAGTCACTAAACAACTCCTTGTCTTCCGTCATATGGAAAGACACGCCACTATCAAGATACCACACTGATCCCATTGCACTTGAAACCAAGCATGCAATCAAAGAAAAGTCAAGTTCAAATTACGAGGCTAAGGCCTCTCCAGCAGCCTTCTTGTTCTTCTTCTTCTGTGGGAAGTTAGTGGCAAAATGCCCATGTTCGTGACAGTGAAAACACTTCACTTTGGACAAATCCTGCTTCTTGCCTTTAGCTTCAGATTTTGAAGGAAATTTCTTCCCCTTCCCTTTCCTTGCTTTGTCAGCCAAAGTGAAATTTTCTTCATCTTTATTCTTCGATGAAGAACCATCCTTTGTACTTCGCCTTATCTCCTCCTGCATAAGATCCGACCAAAGTTGCTTCCATCCCGACAGTTTCTCCCGTCCATTGACAGAGTCTTCGTAGTTATACCAACTCTTCGGGAGCCCAAGGAGAGCCAGCTCACCAAGTCTTCCTCATCAATAGTAACCCCCACACTTCCCAGCTCATCCTTGCAGTGGATGAACTTCGTGAGATATTTTGGAATACTGTCGCCCTTCTCGATTTTTATTTTTCTGAGCTTGTCTTTAAGTGCCAAATTCCTCTGGTCACTTCTGCTTTGGAATAATTCTGTCAAATCATTCCACATTGCAAATGGAGTGGCTTTCCTGTGAAGGCTGGACACAATATGGTCCTTCACACCTTCCAAAAAAATTCTTCTTGTCTTTGCTACCTTCTTTTGCCATGCGTCAAGTCCTACAGCATCATCAACATCCAGCTTAGGAACATCGCTATCGATGAACTCCTTCAGGCCATTATCCTCCAACACTGCTTCCATCCTGTCCTTCCAGGCTATGTAATTCGAGCTGCCATCAAGGGCATACTCCAATCGAAACCCATTGAAAGACATTTCAATGTACACTCAACTTCTGCACCAAGAATTCTCTGCAGCAAATTCGAATTGTCCACCAGCACAAACTCATTCTTCACAATTGCAATCTTCAAGTATTAACACAGCTTCGATACCATGTAGAAATTATATACATTAAACATGCATATGTCCTAGATTCCCCTGATCTCACAATATTTAACTTCTTTCAAAATACAGAATCATTCCACTGCTAATATTTTGTGGAAAATTAATTGCAAACACATGTGAAACATAAATAAAAACAATCGCACATAACACAGTTGTTTAATGGGAAATCTTGAAGCTGAAAACCAAAACTATCATATATTATGTATCATGGAGATCATGTAACAATCCTCATACAAAGCTTAGTACATCAAGCTCTCAGTACAATACAATGGTCACACACTAATTAGGAGAAATCTGCAAATCCATGCACCGATCTTTGCCCTCCTACTAGCCTACCTCCTCTACGCAATCCCTGCTGAAGAATAGCTCTGAATGAATTCAAATTACCCTTTTATTGACATCGCAGATCTCATTGGCAACTCCAATGTGTGTGTGATGCAATCAATGCATCACTATAGTCACAACAGATAGTCCATCCTTCCCTTTCACCTATCTCTCCACTGGGTCTCCACTGGAATTGACATGCACTTTAGTTAACTGCTATATATGTTCAGTTGATTAATGAGTTATTATTTGTGAATTAATTAACTAATTAATTCACTCCACTCTCACTAGTGTATCATTCAGTTAGACTAGATACAACTATCTCAACTGAGTCTAACTCTCTTTAACTGAGTTAAACTAAATACAACTCCATGAACTACTCTTCCAACTCTATCATAACTCTGCCACTTTAGTTCTAACTGAGTCCTCCATGCATGAACTCCAGTAAAACCTTGGGAATTGTGTAATTCCCTCATTCCATTGATTTTCCACATCTGTGCACTGAAACTAAGTGCTCCAAGAGAATAAGTTGTTATTTATTGTCGGATAATTATTAAGAGCTAATAATTTCTGACATGCCTCTATTTTTAGATCGACGATTTATAAATGGACTTCGCACAATATTCTAAAAATATAATTTCATCTATTTTTCCAACTTGACCAACCATCCACAAATAGCATCCTGCAACTTCTGAAATATGATCACCATGTCTAAAAATTGACATAGTCTAAAAATAGACTTGCGCCGAAAATAGCCTGCGAGCCCACTTAGTGAAGGCGACTCTTTTCACTAAGCTCATCATCTTGTTGACTCTTAACAATATGATGCATAAGAAATCATATTTAAAGTGTGATAAGCCAAAAATAATGAGACTTTCCTTAATAAAAGTGAAATCATAGGTAAATCAATATGAGGTATGATGTGGCACCATATAAATACCACATAGGTAAGATTCCATGTCAGTAGTACAAATGATGATGTGGAAATATGGAAAGGAAATTTTTAATAAACCTTCAAAATTCCATCACTGTAAAACACCCCACCTTACCCTCGATGAAGTGTTCACTTGCTAGCCTAAATTCCTTAGTACGGTTAGATAAATGGGGTAATTCATATTTTTCTTTTACTTTCTTTTGAGTTTCTAAAGCTCAATTTGGATGTCACCATTGAACTCGTATCGGTGAGATGTTTCTTGTGATATAAAAATTATCTCAATTTGGACTCTTTTATTTAAATTAAGCTCTTTCAAAGTTTTATTAGTTTTTAATGTGACCTTATCTTTTTTATACCACGTTGAACTGATGTGGTCCCCACGTGGCACTTTACTAATTTTTCATGTGTACCTAGACATAAGGTGCACATCGGTACCACATCCTTGCATCTCTCCCCACTGTTACATGGTGGTATCGATAATGTACAATATAATTATATATCTATATGATATATGCCACAGTGGTGCAACATGTTTCATACCCACACAAACAAAATTTGTATATATTTGTCCCTCCTGCCATCAATGGCTCATATTGATCCATGTCACCATTAGTTCACACTCCATGGTGCCACTGGGCCATGGTATTTCATATTCATATGTTATGTTTGTATATATGTATTTGTAGACACTTCTTTCCAACTTCCAATGATTGACACTAGCCCATCAAATTGATGATCGTAATTCAATTGCACTACCCCCCCTACTAACGTCACATGTGGGTGGGGGCTTACGCTATATATGTCCTGATTCAAGGTTCCATGCCATATATCCAATGGTCCACCATGCTTAGCCTCATCTGACGGTATGCAGGACCTCATCCCTTCCCCTCTGATGTCACAAGGGGGGCAGGGTTCTACCGGCATCTTAGTCGTTGATTATTTGTTAGTCCTAATTGAAGCAGGGGTTCCCCTCCCCCTTAACGATGTCACAAGGGGAAGGCCCCACACTCATTTGGCTCATCGATTCTCCTATTCATTCTTTGTTTTCCAAGGGGTTTATTATATCTTTTTTGTTTAATAAATTATTCAAAGCTTCATCGTCCAATGAAATGGGCCTCCACCCTTGGCCATGGTTCATGGTTGTATGGGTTTTAATGTCAATTTGGAAGCTCAGTGGCAAATTCCAACCATGTTACTAGATTCCTATTTTCGAGAGGACTAATTTTGACTATTGAAGTGCTCAATTTGGACAAGGTAAAGTGTATTTTTGAAGAAAATCCCACATGTGCACAAAAGGACAGGTTGGCCCTAACAGGAAAATGGACACCCTTGGAAGCCTATAAATACAAGTGACTTCAAGCTCATTTTGACATCACCAAGAATCTTTTCTCTTCTTCATTTATTGGTTCACACAGGTCTGAGGCTCGGCCACAGAGATTGGTTCATGCAGGTTTGAGATTACAGGGATTGAAGCTTACACGTGTTTTTAGGGTTTTGGTTTCTAGCTGCAGTATTGACACGGGAAAATTTTGGTTACAACTGCAGGAATGCAGGCTCATCCGTGCAGTTGAAAGCTATCAACTTGTTGATGACCCAAAAATACCATTCAACATTATAAGGGAGACCACCCGATTGGGAACTTAAAGCATCTCCTTTTCCATTTGGAATGGTGGTTCCAAATTGTTAAACTAGGTCCAGTTACCTTCTCTATATCTATTTTGGCTTAAATTATGTCTTTTACTTGCAAATAGAGAAGAGACATCAGATCGTCCCTCTTGATGAGCTCAGGAAAGAAAGTGATCCTTAAGCTGATATAGGGCTCAGTCAAGCCACAACTAAAATTTGTCTATTTAATAAGAGGACTTCTAGAAATGTAATGATTAATCTAGAAGCAAACTAGTCCTAGAATGCAAGAAAAACTAATCCTATCTCAAACTGGGAAAAGGATAGTCCTCTCTCAACTCAAGAGTAGATGGAAAAACTAAATAGGGGATTCAGAGGATTGTTTATATGCTTGAATCCATTATATAATTTTAATCAATTAAAGAAGTAGTTCATTTAATTATTGAAAGAGAAACCAAAATAGGAATGTAATTGAACAATAAATAGTTATTGCCCAACATATTCCAATTTGAGTGAATTCATATTAATTTTATTTCTATTTTTCTCCTCAAAGATAGATCCTATGGAACTTCAATAGCATAAAACTAATGATAAGACCTTAGTGTTGAATATATAAAAATCCATTCACTATTTAGAACAGAAAATTAAAACCAATTTAGGAAATTCTCGCAATGGAAAATTAACTCACATCTCAAACACTAGTACATATGAAATGAAAGTTTATTAAATCATATCAAAATCTCATTACAAGTCTATAGTCATTGAGTAACTTTAGTGCCTTGGAGAAATTTCCAACAGTAGTGCCAAACAGCTTCTCTTTCAGAACCCAAAATGCTCTTTTTCTCCACAATTCAGCTCATAATACAATACAGTAGTGCAAAAGCACAACAAGCATAAATCACAAAGTTTTCCCCTAACCTCAAATCTGAAGTTGTCCTCTTACCTATAGTTATAATTTCTTATTACATTAGTGTTTTAAGAGCCTCCTATTGCAAAGAAGAGGACCCTTCTCCCTTCTACAAACCACTAATTATAATTACAAAAATGAATTCCAAATAGGAGAGATGCTGAAGAAAAAATCTACTCCAACAATTTTAATTGGACAAAAAAAAACTCTTCTCTTATTGGAGCAATCCTATTGATTCAAATCTTTTCTTCTGCATGCCCTCAATTGTTCTCATGCCAAAAACCAATCAAGATTAAATTAAAATGCAAATCAAAATAAAAAATACCCAACCTGGAAAACAAACATTTCCAAATAAAATTTAATTAGATAAATAAATAAAAAGAAATTTGTGTTTTCATTTATCCTTTTAAATATATTATTGGTCAAAGAGAACATAATTGAATGGATCTGCAATGAACACAACTTTTGAGAAAATGAAAATGCAACAAATAAACTCAAAAAATTAATTTTCATTACAAATTTGGAGCTTAATTTTATGTTAAATTTTAGGCTCATTTAATGACTGAATCTGGTCATGCAACCACTTCATAAATATTCTCCATGATTTTATCAACCTAACAGGTCGCCCTGGGCCTCATTTGGCAAAGTAAAACTCAACTTGTGAGCCTCCAAAATTGTAATGTCAAAATTACCAAAATTCTTGAAAAATTATTATCTAAACTAAAAATAGATAAAAAAAATTAATTAAAAAATTTTAATTTTAAATTAAATCAATTAATTTTTAGTAACTATTAATCAATCAAATATACAATTAATTAAATTAATTAAAAATTAATCAATTTAATTATATTAATTTAGAATTCAATTTAATTAAATTAATAATATATATCATTTTAATAATATTAAAATTATATTATAAAATTACATTATACTATCCATCTCACAAATCATTTTAATAACTTTCAAACAAAATGACCATCATGTAACGAAGGAGTAGTATATTAAAATGTGTGCCGAACCTTTACGCATTTTATTAAATCAAACCTCAACGCATCGAAATATTAGATATCATAAGTGTAACATTATCACGAGTGTTTTAAGAAGAGTCTCTTGGAAGTAAGAGCTCATAGGTCTTTTTGTATTGAGATGAGCTCATAGGTCTTTTGTATTGAGATTTTTATATCGGGACTTGATGTCGTGTGGTTCTGATATAATGTTATGTACTGAGATGTGGAAGAGTAAAGGGAGGAGGTGAGGTGAGGTGTGGTTTGGTTTACATGGAGTGAGATTTATTCATTATAATTAATTGATAATTTAAAAATATAAAAAAAATGAAGCATAATTACTTTACAATTTTGAGATTTTAGGGTTTGTAATTTTTTTAAAATTAAGAATTGGAATAAATTATTGAGATTCTGAAAACACGGAATTTTTATTTTTTCTACAATTTCACTGTGGTGATTTTGTAAGATTGTTATTGAAAAATGAATTAATTAGTAAAAATTAACCGAGAATTAATATTTACAATCAATTATTAATTTATTTACAAAAATTAAAATAATATACACTTTACATTTTTTAGCCATGTCGGTAAAAACCATCAAGTTTTGGCAAAACACCATTTGCAAACTAGGTAACCAAATGAGATAAAATGAGAACCAATGGAAAACTTGCGAAAACTTAAACTCAATGAAGCAATCAAACTAGAAATCTGATGAAAATGAAAATTTGGCAAAATCGTAGGCCACTTAACTAAAAGAAAATATTAAAAAAAATGTGATTTAGCCAAAAAATTATGGAAAGGGTCCCCATTATTTGAAATAAATACGTCAAAAATGGGGGGGTTGAGTTTTCACCTCAACACAACCACACGCATATCTCTTCCTCCATGCAGTTGGGCTCTAGGGTTACAATTTGACATTTGACCACAGTTGATCACTATTAACCACAAACAGGAGAAGTTGTCTCTGATCAGTATTAATGTTGGAAACATATTTCTGAATGTTGTGGGGCTAATTTTGTTGGATGATTTTGTAATGGCTCATTTTACTCTATGTTGAACATTTTATGACAATCTAATACGAAGAATAATTTCAAAGGGTTTTCCCATAGTGGGTCTGTTGTCTCTTGTTGATGTGTTTATTTTCTCCTTTGTCATTGCATTTACTATTCTATATTCAATTAATTTTTATGATTGCAAATATTATTTGTTGTTAAAATTGAAGAATTGAATTGGGCTAAAGTAATTGATCCAACATATAATTGTGTAACATAGTATCAGAGCTAAGGTGAAGGACAAGCCCAAAAGGAGACAAGCGCTGAAGCAATCATCTTTGGAAAGTTAAAAGATCAACTGATCAATTTAAGATGTCTTCCTCCTTCTTCAAGGAAAATGAGAAGCTGGGTTACTCATCTAACTTTGCTGCATGGAAAATCAGGTTGGAAATAATAGTTAATAACTATGATGTTTTAGAATACATTCAAAGAAAAGTACCCGAGTCTTCGGAGAATGCTTCCGCTGCTTCCAAGAACAAATACAAGAAAGGCGATTTAAAAGAAAAGCAAATTATAGTTGATGGTTTACAAGATAATTTACTTGCATATGTTGGAAATTTGAATAAGTCTAAGGATATGTATGAGAAGCTAGTTGGCATGTATGAAGTCAACAATTTGAATGAAATCCTCTCCTTGAAAGATCATCTCAAAGATATGAAGATGATATCCTCAAGGTAATCACGCCTTAAATATTAATTGCAGAGAGTTGGGTAAATTGTTCCTAACAGGGAATTGGTGATTGTAACCCTTAGAGGTATCCCTCCAATTTTGGAAACCTTCATTACTGCTATAAGAAACAACAATAACTTCTAGTCATTTGATGAGATTGTTGGAAATCTCACTCAAGAAGAATCAAGGATGATATCAAGGGGCCAGATACAAAAGCATGAAGAAGGAGATATTGTTGCATTCGTCCCTCATAATTAGAAGAAGAAAGGAAAAGGAGGTTCATCAAATTCAAGGAAGCCTCCTCGAAATTCAAAGAGAAGGAATGGTAGAGAATCATCACACATTAAATGTTACAATTGTCACAAGAAAGGTCATTATGCTCAAGATTTCCCCAATAAGAACAATGGTCCATGCTACAACACTAGAAGCAACAATAACAAGTTTAATGATCGAAGAAGATGAGATGACCGAAGAAATTATTGTAATGGAAGAGATGAAAGAAGAAGAAGAGATGCTCCAAGTAATCATGAAGAAGATCATCGTGCTCAAAAGAGGTCAAGCTATTCCAGGTATGAAAGTGATGTTGCCAATCAATCTGAATATATTCTTATTTATGCTCTCACTATTTCGTTTCCTCCAGATTTGTGGGATAGTTGATTGATTGATAGTGGGGCCAATCACCATTTCTCTGGATATAAGGAAGTTCTCTCTAATTTGGTAGAGAGGGAGTCAAATTTGAAAATTATTCTTGGAGACAACTCCACTCATCCTGTTAAAGGTTTTGGGTCTTTCAAATTTCATCTAGATTCTGGGGAATCTGTGTTACTCCATGATATGATGTATGTGTCAGGATTAAAAAAAAAATTTGCTATCAATTTTGCTTTGGAGGACAAAGGGATGAGGGTTGTCATGATCAATGAAAAAAAAATTAAATGAATAGAAATGAGACATATCATGAAACAAATCTCACTAGAAATAGTAGATTAAAATTTTGATTTCATTTTAGTGAGGGAATTTTGCCTATAAAACTTATGTCTGGAGGATTTTGATCAATTTTAAGAACACACAAATCATCTATTTTCCTAAAAAATAAATAGAACAAATAGAAATGGCACTGATAGTAAAAACAAATCTCATTAAAAATAGAACAATCTAAATGACACGTATCAAATGCCTAAACTTTAATATCTTAATTTCTTGCTCTATCAAATGCCTAAATTTTAATGTTTTAATTTTCCAAAATAAAAATAAAAAATAACATAATAATAAATAAATAAATATACTAAAACAAAAAAACAAATAAATTCACATGGAAGAGGGGCAAGCTCATTAAAGCATGTGACATGTAAAAATGAACTAAAAATAATAATTCAAAAAGAGAACAGTGGGTTTAATATATGAAACCAATGTCATAATAAATATGTGTACAAATATATATAAATAAATAAATATAAAAACTTATGCTCAAGGTTAAAAATAAATGAGTTGAGATTTATGGTAGGGCTTTAAAAGAGAAAAAAAATTTATTTGTTTATAAAAATTGTATCACAAAGTGTTAAATAGCCATGTGGGTAAGCCATATTTAATGGTTTAATTTTCCAAAATAAAAATAAAAATTAATATAATAATAAATAAATAAATAAACTTAAAAAACAAATAAATTCAAATGTAAGAGGGGGCAAGATTATTAAAGCGTGTGACATGCAAAAATGAACTTAAAAAAATAATTCAAAAAGAGAACAATAATTTAATATATGAAACCAACGTCATAATAAATATGTGTATATATATATATATATATATATATAAATA
>CM076569.1:433546384-433586336 GCA_034641835.2 Pinus albicaulis
AATGGGTACATATACAAGAATTTGAATTGAATTATAAGGAGTGTCAGCATAGCTAATCACTGATCCATTCTGTAACAGCGGTTGTCTGATGCATAGCTTAAAATGCCTGATTTTCTCTATCTCCTGCCATATTATTTTCTTTGGAAGGATCTGCTTCAGTTGGACTACTCTTGATTATTGATTTTGCGGGTCTTTTGTTTCTTTGCCCCACAACACAGAATATAGACCCCCAACGACGGCAAAGTGACCCCACCACACCACACAAAAAAGATGACAAATTACTGTCAATTATTCAGTTTTGAAAATGTTTTTTAAAATCACTATCCATGGTTTTCTCTCAAAATGGAAAAACAACCAACTATGATATGAAGAAATTGTTGTTAAAACCATGATATATAAAGGAAGTATTGTTGAAATATACTAACCTTCCAACGTGAAGACTTGCATGAAAAATAAAACATTCCAAAATTGCCACCACTATTGTATTCAATGGATTAAAAACTGCTGCAAATACTGGTCCTTTTAAGTGTACACACCACGTTTGCACAAAGAACGCGAATGCTGAACAGATCAATCCCTTCAAAAGAAAAAAAGAAAAACAGATCCATATTCAACCATCACTGTACTGCATACATATAAAGATAAAAAATAAAAAAGAGGGTATTGACATGTTGCTTTCAGATAATCACCGTATAAATGTAGCTGAGAAGCTCAAGATTCCAGCCAATGGTCCATACACTTGATGTGCTATGCTCAAAAATCAAAGCAATTACACCGGATTGCATTGCTCCAAACATACACATCATTGCAGTCAATGACAACTGAGCTGGATACCTCTTCACAACAGGAGCCTGCAATATTAAACACAAAACACAGTACAAATCTCAAAATTCAATCATTAATATTACTGCAAGGAAGTAGATAAGATCATGATGATTAAGTAGACTTAGATTAAATGGATTTATCGTGCAGTTATTTATTTAAAGTGGTTGGACAGAATGGTTGTTATCTTCCTATTTAAATTTTACTCATTTTTTAAATCTCAAAATTCAATCAATATTACTGCAAGGAAGTAAACAAGATCATGGTGATCAAGTACAGTGAACTTATCATACAATTATTTAAAATGGTTGGACAGAATAGTTGTTATCTTCCTACTTAAATTTTACTCATTTCCTTAAAAAAAAATCATAATGTTTACTTGAAATTTAGATAGAATAATTGTTATCTCCCCACTCAAGTTCCATTGATTTCTTTAAAAAAAATCAAGATGTTTACCTGAAATATAATCCAAGAAGACCAAGAAAAAACGCTGGCAAAAAGCAAAATGGAGCCCAATATGCTGTTGCTGGCTGTGGAACTGTATGCATTTAGCATTTGAATTACAGAGCCCTTGTATAAGGTCATCACCATTGCACCACCTACACAAACAATAGTACCCACAACCTTTGCTACCCCTCTCAGGCTCCTAATGTTGACGTTTTCGTATCTGAAAAAACCACAATTAAACAAGCTGCATGAGCGTGGGATTACAGATCTAATGGAAAATATTAAACCCAACTCAGTCTTTCCTGCAGGAATTCTTGTTCAGCAGAAAATTTTCCATTTTTTTTTACTATCTGTTGAGATCAGACATATACCTCAGAACAGTGGCCATCAGAAACGTGACTACTGGGATTAAATTTGTTGTTGCTGCTGCAAAAGTAGAATTGGTATAGTTCAATCCCGCGAAGTAAAAGTTCTGATTTATTGTAATTCTGCATGGTAGGAAAAAGGAAAAACAAAGTCTGACGAGTTCAGCCCCCATGCTTGATCTGTAAATCTAAAAGCAATGCACGAAAATAATAACAATACTGTTCTGTTTAAAATCTATACTTACCCGCCAAATGCGAGCAAGAAGATCTGAAAAAGGAGGGCCCATGTCATAGGTGGCCTCCGTTTTCTGCAACAACAATATCCAGCATATTAATCGTTCTGATTTCAGGAGAGGGGAGGGGATTATTCCATGAATAAGATAGGTATATTCATTACAATATCTTATAAGATAAGAGATATATATATATTAATATTAACAATAATAATAATAATTTATTTTCAAGATTCAAGTCAAGTGAGGAATGAGAATTTCAGGACCAGGGACGTAGTTCCAAGCAAAAATATTACTAGTAAGCTTACTGAAGTGTGAATACTGTGTATACTTTACTGATGTGATTACCAAAGTAAGTTGACTGAGGTGTGCATACTCTATCAAAGTTGATTGAGATGTGCAATATCATATCAAAGTTGACTAAAGTGTGCATACTCTATTAAAGTTGATTGAGATGTGCAATTTATTGAGCTGCATATATGATATATTATATTATTCTATGAATTTGAACTTATAATCTCTCAAGAAATCTAAATTATTAAATCTGCTCATAAGTATACACACTTTATCTTCTAGATTTGAATTACAAAAACACACTTCCAATTATTAAACCTAAACCATTAAATCTACTTAAGTTATTTCAAATACATCATTATATAATTATTTTCTTTCTCCCCTTACAAAGATCTAGAAAACAAAAACATTCCACTTGACAACTATCTAGCCATTTCTGTAAATTTCAGAATTGATCAAGCAACCATTTATGTAAATCACACACAAAGTGAAAATTCTAATTCTAAAATACAAAGCTGTAATATGTAAACTAGTGTTTGATTTCAATTAGAAAACAAAAACTTTCCACTTAACATCTATCTAACCATTTCTGTAAATTGCAGAAATGCTCAAGCAACCATTTATGTAAACCACACACAAAGTGAGAATTCTAATTCTGAAATACAAACTTGTAATTTATGTAAACTAGTGTTTGATTTCAATTAAAAGAGCTAGAAAACATTTCACTTAACAATTATTTAGAATTGATCAAGCAGCCATTTATGTAAATCACACACTAAGTGAAAATTCTAATTCTAAAATACAATACTTGTAATATGTAAACTAGCGTTTGATTTCCATCAAAAGAGCTAGAAAGAAAAAGGAAAATGTTTGCACAACATTACAAAATAACCAAAAAGGAGAAGGAAAAGGTAGAATCAGCAAAGAGTTGAACAAACAAACATACTCTACAACCTGAAAATTACTGTTTGCTGATTATAAATGTATAACAGCATTTAGGCTCTACAACCTGAAAATTACTGTTTGCTGATTATAAATGTATAACAGCATTTAGGCTTGAACATTTGAATGGTACATACCGTTCAAGAACATAAGCCAAAGGACCAATGGCCAATGTAGCAATAATTTGTCTGTATGTCACAAAAACAAAGTGGTTCATTCCGTCGGCGAGAGCCACTTTAGTGAGGACATTCATTCCTGCATATGCCATCTGAACTGCAACCTGTGCAAGATGGGGTTTGAACTTCCCCATTTTCTGAACACAGCCTGCCATTTTACTAGTCCTCCTGCAGCTGCTGCTTAACCTAGTTGGTTTCTTCTCAACATTTCTGCAACAAACTCAGAGACTCAAGACTATTGAGTGGGAAACGTTTATAGAAATTTCCGGAGGACATACCTGCCAGTCAAAGAGAGTGCATATCGGACCGACCGTTTAGGCATGTATATTTATAGAATGATATTCCCACAGTTTCTCCATCGATTTACGGCAGGGATTAATAGCTTCCATCTATTTCGATTACTATAGTCCCTGCCATGCCGCAGGCGGCAGGACTAATAATTAACGTGCAACAGTGGCTCTGTTTTAGCTTATAATAACTCTCATGCAAGTCTGTGAGTATTCGGTCTCAAATTCCTAATTAAATAAAATTAACGTGCAACAGTAGCTCTGTTTTGTTTCATTTTCCTATTAGAGAATTCACATGCAGACTCTGTTTTGTAACATCCCAGACAACCAAGTGGCGAGAGAGTGGCACAGATCCCTGTGTTAATTTTTATTTTCTTTTATTCTTGATTGACATTGAAATCTACCTGCCTTGTTTGAATGAAGGATTATTTGCATATAAACATCAACGTGAAGGCCAGACACATACATTATTGAGTTCATAATTAGAAGGCCAGACATATACATTATTGAGTTCATAATGAGATCGGTTAGTATTTTAGTGAGGTTTAAGTTATTGATAAAATAGTTTTTAAATAGTTTTTTTTTCATATACATGGTGTGATAGGTGATATAATTTTAAGTAAGATTGTAATTTGTAATTTTGTTATCTAAAATATATTTGTGAATGATGTATATTAGGTAATAGGTGATATAATTTTAAGTAAGATTGTAATTTTTTGTTATTTAAAATATATTTGTGAATGAATAGATAGATTTAGCATTATGAAAAACTCTTGAAACACTCAAATTTTACAGATTGAATAACTTAAACTCAAGTTTTCAAAAGTTTCTCTAAGATTTTGGTTAAAATTAACCAGAAAAAATACTCTAGAATAAAGTCATTCCATCTATAAGTTAAACTACTTCTTTCAAAAATATATACATCTAAAAATATATAATCAGAGTATAATAAAATGACAGTAACAATATTATTAGATTGTTATTATTATTAAATTATTATTATTTGAATGGCTATATAAAAACAGCAATAATATTATTAGATTGTTATTACTATTATTATTAAATTATTATTATGTAAATAGCTATATAAATTTAAAACCTTGTAATTACAAGATATAAATTTAAAACCCTGTAATTAGAAGATAATGAAATGATAGAATTGTAAATATTTATAATTTCATATATATATATATATATATATATAAATTTAAATGGAAAAGTGTTATAATTAAAAGATAATGAAATAATTGAATTGTAAATATTTATAATTTCATTTATATTTATATTTTTAATCATATATATAGAGAGAGAGTGTGTGTGTGTGTGTGTCTGGGGTACAACTACATTAGAGTTCAATTTTATAATTTTTGTTGCAGTATTGACCTTCCTAGCCTTTTAAGATGTCAAAATTATAGTGAGCTTGGGAGACTTCTCTCCAAGCTTTTTGAGCATAGGAATAAAATCTTAAATCAAACTAAATAACTCTTTTCTTTAGGTTCGATAGACCAAAAATTGGTCTCAATGGACGTTAACCATCATCATCATCATCATCATATATATATATATATATATATATGGAAGAGTGTTATTTCCAAAGTTGCGAATATAGAAATTATTTAAATAAATAAAATAAAAGGAAGTTGTAAAAATTGTAAGATTATTTTCATAGGTTCCAAATTGCTAAAAATTACCAAAAAATTGTGAAATTAAATTTTAATTTGAAAATTTGCTACTAACAAAATTGTGAATTCTAAAATATTTATTTAAAAGAAATTTAAAAAAAAAACTAAAATTACATTATTGAATCCCAAAAAATAATATCTAATATAAAAAAATTATCAACTTATAATTTTAATTTGAAAATTTATCATTCAAGATTGAGAATTCTAATTTTTTTTTTTTTAATTATAAAAAATTTGTTAATATAAACAAATTATCAACTTATAATTTTAATTTGAAAATTTATCATTCAAGGTTGAAAATTCTAAAATATACAATTTTTTTTTTTAATTATAAAAATTATGCTATTAATTTTAAAAATGATAAAAAAAAATGTAAATTATGAGAAAATGGTGATAAAGTGTATATTATTTTAAAAAATAAAAATTATAAAAATATTTTTCTATTAATTTAAATTATGAGAAAATTGCAATAAAGTGTATATTAATTTTTTTTAAAATAATTTATGTAATTTATGATATGTAATTACTTCATTCAATTTAATAAATTTAATGATTTAAAATTTTAATAATAATTGGTTTTTTTTTGTCGGTCAAAAGCATATTTATATTATCAGTTCAAAATTTACATCACACAACAACATAGTTGTATTACAACTCAGCAACCCATGTTTCAAAGAGAACCAGGCCGAAGGCCTTCCAAACAGTAGTCTTGGGTGGAAGCCAAGGCAAACAGTGCCAATGGTTATTTCCGGCACAAAACTGGAAAAAATCAGTAAAACACAAAGCATCATGGAGGCGAATTAGGAGGAGTTGTTGGCAGAACTGCAAAGAAACCTACACAATTGTGGATATGGTAGTCTATATGTTCTACTTGGAATTCCAGCGCTCGAAGGTGGTCATGGGAAGGCCTCAGCTAGTGTCGTAGACTCTCCAGAGTGTCCATAGTTTCATTCTGCATGTGTTGTATATCATTTATGTAAGAAATAAGCTCGGTGTGTTCTTCATACCTCTGTTCCCGCATGTTATCCAAATTGAGTTGAATATGTTGGAGTTGGGCTGAAATCACGTCCAGGGTGAGCGAAGTGTCGACTTGTCTCGGAGAGCGAGATGTAGAGACCACCATCGCTGCCACAGAGTGCTAACTCTCTGTGAACTCTGAGTCAGAGCTTAGTTCACCATGTCACGCCTGAGGCCACCTCTACGATATATGCCTCATTGTTGTGGCATGTTGCCACTCTGCCCATTCCACACTCCCACTGGGTGATAATACCCTTCTCCTGCACAGGATGCCCCACCTCTGTTCAAATTGTCAGTGCGAAGGCCAACCCCTTTTTCCCTACCACCGGTGGCTACTAGCTCGCACGACCACACCAAAATCTCGAATACCAGATTGCCTCCCCTTCTTTTTGCAGATGGATTTCAATACTGACGCGTACACTAGAGCCTGAGCGCCCCTTGAGCCCATGCCAACACCACTCCCCTACCTCCTCCACGATCACCACGAGCCACACCACCACCCAGAACCGTTTACCAATCGACATACCCACCCAATTGGGCTTCTTTCCCACCACCCACAAAGAAAAAGCTACCTCCACTGTAGCGACTACACACAGGAAGCCAGATTACCAGGATCCCACGGTCGCATACAACACCAAACCCAACTCTTAACCTCCTTATTCTTCCAACTCGCACCTTGCGTATGAGGCTCAAGCCATGGCTTGAGAGCAGACGTCGCAGCACAGGGTGGTCTCTCCAGCCTCAAACTCACCATCACCCAAACGTTGCGGAATGCACTCTGCATACGCATTTCTTCAACACACCGTGGTAGCACGTTGATCGATAGACATTACCCCGTTCGTGCGAGCTATGAATGTGCATAACTGGCCTGTGGTTGCAACCAAAACCCTCCCACTTTCTCTGCCTCCATTTGGCAATGTAACATGACACCCCATCGGAGAATTATATATATATATATATATATATATATATATATATATATTATATTTTTTTGTAATTATAGTGTATAAATAATATATTTTTTAATATATACATTATAATATCTATATAAATTTTTAAATAAAATATTATTTATAATTATATATATATATATATATATATATATGAAAGAGTAAAACCTTTTAGTAAACATAAATAATATGTTATGATATTTGTTTTTAATTTTTAAATAAAATTTAATTCAAAATCCATATCATTAAATTGTTATAATAATCATAAAATGACCAAAGCTGTGACATAGAAAGGAAAAGGGACTCCAATTAACAAGTGGAAAGTAAGATGGGAAGTGAAGGGTGTGTTCACATTATAAGTTTATTAAGTAATACGGTGGTATATGTATCTTATAAATGTCATGTTAGGAATTAATGTGTAAACATAATAATATTGATAAATGGTCATTGAATAAATTTTGAAAATGTCAAAGATGTCCTTTGCAGTCTTCCCCTATTTCAGTTCTCTGTTCTTTTGGCCCCAATTGGCATCCTTCAGAAAATGGAACAGCTTATTCGAAACTTCTTTTGGAAGGGCGGCAAACAAAATGAGAGGAAATTCCATCTGGTTAACTGGGAGACCGTCTCCAAACCGCTGAGGGAGGGGGGGCTAAACTTCAAGAATCTCACTCTTCAGAACATAGCCATGGGTGCCAAGCTGCTATGGAGAATCATTGCGCCCAAGCCTTGCTGGGCCCAATTAGCACTCTAGAAGAAATATTTTAAAGGAAAGAGACTCAGATGCCTAGATGGTCCTCTCCCCCAAGGCTCCTCTCCCTTTGCTAGACTCTGCTCCAAAGCTGCCCCCCTGATCAGCTCCAACGCCTATTGGATTCCAGGAAATGGTAAGAAGATAAATATCTGGACAGATCGTATTCTGGATCGCGATCCAATTGGTGACTGTTCCTCTTTGAATGCGATTCGTTGCTGGTTGACTTCTGCTGGGAAAACTACGTTGTGGGACATCTCCTTGTGGGATGGGACGCATTGGGCAGGCTGGAATTTCTTTGACGTGCCTCCAGAGCTCCTTCAGGATTGCAATTGTCTTCGCTCCATGCTGAATGGTATTGCCCCCATTCATCTGCGCAGAAGAGATTTGCGTGGCTGGGGTTTGCTGGCTGCAGGTTACACGGTAGCCCAAGGCTACGCAAAGCTCACCTTGAGGCCTCACGTCCCCCCGGACCCTGCCCCTTGGACTGCGATTTGGCGTCTGCACTCTGCCTAAAATCGACATGTTCTGTTGGCTTCTTTGCCACAAGAAAATTCTTACAGATGACAAACTGCAGAAACGGGGTTTCCATGGTCCGTCCAGGTGCTCATTGTGCAGAGAAAATGTGGAATGTGCCACACACTTGATCTTGGATTGTAAATTCACTGTGCAGGTTTGGAGCGAGCTGATGGATTACTGGAACCCCAATTTTGTCCTTCCCTCCTCTATTCCTAATCTTTTTGCAAATTGGCAGAACAGTTACCCCGGTCCTCCACCCAAAAACAAAGTGATAAAAAAGGCGTGGTCTTCCCTCCCCAAAATTTGCTGCTGGCAGATCTGGCTTGAGCGAAACAGCAGAATCTTTAGAGATACTAAGCATGATGTCAAGGTGGTGGCGGCCAAGATAAAATTCCAGTTAAAGCAGAGCTTGGATAATCAAAAAGATGCCTCAAATCTTACTCAATTAGATTCAGTCTGGGGTACCTCCCTAAACCTGCAATTTCTTCAAGCCGCCAGCAACATTTCCCTCATTGAAGATTGGCAAATAAGGGGGAAGAACAATGCTGAGTTTCAAGAATGGATCTCCAAGCAGCAGGTGCACTCCTTCTTCTTTGATGGGGCTTCAAAGGGCAACCCAGGAAGGGCTGGAGCAGGAGGTATTGTAAAAAATTCTGAAGGTGTTTTGATCCACAACTTTGCATGGGGTCTGGGGATCAACTCTAGCATTCAAGCAGAGGCACTGGCCCTCCTTCAAGGCCTTAAATCGCTCTTGAATCTAGAAATCAAGGAGGTTAATGTTTTTGGGGATTCCCAAGTGATAATCAAAATTATGGCGACAAACTCCTCCCCCCGGGATCTTAGATTGGCAAGGCTGATATCCAGAATCAGAATTTTGGGGAAATTGTTTAAAAAGTTGAGCTACTATCATGTGTTGAGAGACAACAACAAAGAAGCAGACCTTGAAGCAAATAAAGTTGTCCTCATCTCTGCTGGAGCAATAATTCGAGACGAGGATGAAACATGGGATCCAATTCCATAATCTGCCAGCTTAAATGTTTTACTGCTTTCTATTGAATCAGTTTGTTTGTATTTTTAAGCTAGGGGAAATCACAAAAATCGAGTGCATAATTGTAGTAAAAAAGAGCTGGAAGCTGTCCACAAGTCTCATAGCACTTTTGGCTATAGATACTTCCTGGGCCCTCCTCCCTCTCATTGTAACCCGAAATCTGGCATTTAGACCCAGCAGTTAATATATCTCATAACCGTTTCTGTAAAAAAAAAAAAATCCCAAGACTTATTTATATTTATTTATATATATATATATATATATAAATAAATATTTTAATAAGTTTCATTTCTTTTTTATTTAATTTTTCTAAATATTATTTAGTTAAATATTTTTTTCCTCTGTGGATGTCAATATCCACTATAAAAATAAGAACTTATGAAAATGAAAAGAGAATATTTTTAGGAATAATTGGTTGTGTGGAGATATTATAATTTTAATCAAATATATGGATCATAATCTTAATTTGTTTTATCAGTGAATATGAGAGAATGGACCGACTACGGATCTGAGTAAATGGAATCCCAAAAACCGATTTGGACAAGTGAGTTCCTTCCTCTTTCATTTTTCAACAATTTCATGAATAAGCACACCATAGAGACTCTACAAAACTCATTATTTTCTTGTATGCATAGGCATAAATGCAGAGCTCCTCATATGTCGTACCAATAATGAATACAACCTTTCCCTTGATCTCCTAATATAGATTATATTGTTCGGATAAAGACTGATCTATAACGTATAATATATATGGTTACCAACGCATTTGTTGCCACCTTTGTCTGCCACCTCTGTCTTTGTATCTATTTCTCCTTCCTTTTTATGACTAGCAGTTTCAGAAACCGGAATAAGATAAGTATAATCCAACCCTAACAAAGCTATACGATAAGTATAATCCAAGCCAAACAAAGCTATACAACCAGAAGAAAGTTGGCCATCTAAATTATAATATTAATTTTCTTTAGCTAGCAAGATATATTGTTATTCATTTTTCATATCAGTTAAAGACAAGAAGGAAGATTTCATACTAATAAATTAACAAGCTCCTCATGAATAACTTGTGAAATGTGTGACTTCGGCTTTGGAGGAAGCCAAAACATTCTTTTCCAAATCATAACTTTGATTAGAGAGTGACAATCATACTAGGGATTTATTTTATAAATGTTAGGAAAATAAAATTCTATTAGAAGTTTTGTGTATGTTATTGTTTATATAATAAAAATTTGTATTTAATGTCTTAAAATTGATTTTGTGATTAAAATATTTAGAAAGTTTAATAATACATTATGTTTGTAATTGTATAGAAAATGTAATATAAATATTTTGATAAGTTAATATACAAATATTAAGGATAGAATGAATTTTCTATTATGGATTAATTTTATGTGGTATATATTGGGGAAGTGTTTGCCCCCCATCTTTTTAATAGGAAAATCACAAGTAGGTATACCACAGTCTAGTATCATAGAAATAATAAAAAGATGTTCCCCTACGGCATGAATTACCTTTTAGCTATAGGTTTCACAATTATAATTGCAAATCTCACTAGTAAAATAATCTATTTATGATATCAATGTTTCATAAATGATAGTGTATGATCTTAATGGTTCATACAAATGTAAAGAGGGACATCCCTATGACTACCTAACCAACTTTTCAATGGATAAACAACTTTGATACTTCAATTCTTATTTATTTTTTGTCAATCCAAGAGGTAACTCCACAAATTGAATTTTTCTTTGCATTAAGATGGAACATGGATATACACATGGAGAGGGAGACTATTGTGTTTCATCTCCCAATGTCTCTTCTTATTCTAATTCTATTTATTTTCTATTTAGAATATTTACATGGATTTACATAATCCCAAAGATTAGGTGTCAACATTCCCCCCCTTAATCTGAAGGGATGTTTGTGAGTCCAAGCATCATTTTGAATCTTTCAAACTTTTCTCTTACAAACACTTTGGTGAAGATGTATGTAATCTACTCATTTGTGGAGTAATGGCGTAGGTGGATTTCCTTGGCCTCAACATGATGTCGAATCAGATGGTATTTTGTATTGATGTGCTTCGTTCAACCATGGAAATTTGCGTTCTCGGCCAACTTTATTGCAGAAGTGTTTTCAATCAAAAGAGGAGTTGAATACACTTGTTTCTCCTAAAAATCTTATAGAAATTTCCTAAGCCACACAATTTCCTTTGTTGCTTCAACTGTTGCCACATATTCTACCTCAGTTGTGGAATATGTTGGAATTGATTGTTTGTGTGACCTCTAGGAGACAACTCTTGATCCAAGACTCATAACGTAACCTGAAGTAGATACCCCAGTTTCTTTATCTCTATCGAATTCTGAATCAGAGTATCTAATCAAGTTGAATTCGCCCACCTGTGTATACTTAAGTCCAAAGTCTTGAGTTGAAAAATGATGACCCTCTTGCCTTAGCATCAAAAGTTTCAAGAAAGATTGATTATGCATGAAATAAAATCCACAAGCGTTGAAATAGATATTCCTCTCATACCTTATGTCAAGGCACTATATCCCACCTACTCACATTATCTTGAGTCATTTCAAGTAAGTGGAAACCTTAAAGAGATTAATTTTGACTCCGTTGAGAAAAATTTTGTTGAAAGAGAAAAGGATTTTTGGAAGAAGACAACTCCTAATTGTACTGAAGAAGTTGTGTGCCTTGCATAGAAGGATAATAATCATGCACAATATTCTTCTAGAGGAAGAGGTGGCCGAAGAAGAAGAGGAAGGAGGAATTTTAGAGGCAGGGGGACTCACAGTTCCAAGGTGAAAATTTTGATCTTCATTGCATTCGATGCAATAGAGATGGACATGATGCTTCAACTTGTAAGTTTCCTTGGGACCGAATTGAGCAGGAAAGAAATGAAGGAAAAGGTAAAACACCTGACAAGGGGAAAGGTAAAGCACCTGAATCCGCTCATTATGTTATCGCACATTGCAAAATTGAATTAACTGAAGACTTATTCAATGCTTCACTCACTTCATGGAAAGATGATTTGTTTCTTGATTAAGGAGAAACTTGCCACATGTCTTTTAGGTGAGATTTCTCTGAAGAATTCACAGATAAATTGATGGAGAAATATACTTTGCAGACAAATCCAAACTCAATCCATCAGGGCTTGGAACCATCTAGCTCAAACTGCCTTGACTTACGAACTTTCTTCTACATGATTTTATATACCTCCCAAAGCTTAGAAGAAACTTTTTGGCTTTGGTCCACATCCACCATCAAGGACACTCCATTCACATATTTGATGGCAAGGTCGAGGTCAGAAAAGCATCAGATCACTCACTTGTCATGACAGGTATAGAAGAAGAGATACTTTTAAAGCTGCAAGGAACCTCTACTCGTGCACACAACTTTTCACAAAGCTATCACTATGTTGAAGGTACATTTCCATCAAGTATTTTATGACATGCTAGATTTGGAAACTTGAACTATGATAGCCTTCGCCTGCTGAAGAAAAATGGTGTTACCGTTTTTCCTACAATTCCTAGGAAACATAATCAATGTGATGCTTGTAAGTGTTAGCTCCACCTCACCTAATAATCGACAAGATTGGTTCGTCAATCTCGGGGGCTGTCCTTCCAACCAACTTTGGGATTCTAGGATCTAGCCCTCCTGAATCCAGAGAGGGATCTCTCCAATAAGTGCAAAGATGGATTTGTCTTTGAAGTTTGGGGTAATAATATTAGGCTAGTTATGAAGGCCAAGGGTTTGTTTTGTTTTTGGATGATTGAGCATGAATACTATTTGAGGTGGAAAGTCCTGAATGCAAAGAGTTTAAAAGGTGAGAAGTTGCAAGCAATCAGAGTAAACTTTGGCCAAAAAGATAGATAATTGCAGGTTTTAGTCCATTGGGCTATGGAGTCATAATAGGGTTTAATTGGAACAGCAAGAGGCAAGAGTGGTCCATGGGGCAAGTCATCTATGTCTAAAGATCTCTTTGAAGTTTGATTTATGGAATGAAATGATACAACAAGAAAGGAAATTAAACAGATGCAGAACAAAGAGTAGCCCAGGATCTGATAAGTACTTTTAAACTAGTCAGCCTTTGACAAACACTTAAGAAGAACATAAAAGAAAACTAGGATCTGGTAAGTACTTTTAAACTAGCCAGCCTTTGATACACTTTCAATAGAAAACATCTTAAAACAAAGGGAAACTTGAAGGCAACTGTTGGAGTAGAAACTAGCGGGCCAGGCTCACCACAAATCCTCTCCTAGATCTGCTTTACTTGGTTACTTTCAAGACCAACACAAAGATAACACAGAATGGCCTAAGATCTGGTAAGTACTTCTAAACTAGCCAGCTTTTAACACATTCCAAGAGAAACATTCAGACAGTCTTTGGGGATAATACTAGGACCAGGGCACACCATATCTTCCATAGTTCATCTCTACTTAACTAATACTGAACATAACATTCAAGAATAATATTCAGCTAAGGCAATAAGACGAGGGAACGCCAGCATTCCTATGCTTAAACTAAATTAAATCATTCCTAAATAACACAGATTGGAAGAAAACATATATATAAACATTTTCAGTCAGAGAAGGTTACTGCTGTACGATAGATCCTAACTCTATGCATGCTGTTCTTTGTAAGAGAATATGAAAACAGAAACAAAATAACAAGTTACAATTAGAGAAACATCACCGTCAACATAGACCAGGATCCCATAAATCAGCTTGTATTGATGCTCCAAACCAGTTACAACTTTAAGTCCAATGCTTTAGATCAGCAATCATCTACTCATTTCAGCCTAATTTATCTATTACAAGCAGAGCTCCAAGAGCCAGTGAACACTATTTACAGTCAGGAGTTTAAGCTCAAATGTATTTCAAATTTCTGCAACCAACAGATTCTCATCTTCTACAGAAGTATTTATAGAAGGACGATGAGGTGAGATCTGATAAAATATCTCTCAATGCAATTAATAAATATTCAAGAATTCTTGGCCTTTTGAGGGGCTCGATGGAGAAGTTTACAGGTGGATTGTTGTATTAAATGTTTTACAATTATGAATAAAACTCGGTGGGAGATTTTGTTTGACTTCGAGGCTCTACGTAATGTTTGGAGTAACTCTGCAGATATTTCTGCATTTATTTCCTTGCAGAAGTAACTCTCTGGCTGCGCTGGAAGTGAATATTTGATTTTCTTCAATAAGTTCAACCTCTGTTTGAATGCTTTGAGGCAACAGGTGGCTCCGTGGTAGCTGGGAGGAATCAATTTTCCTCAGATGTGGCGGTGGAGGCCTTTCTGTCTGTTAAACACTTATGATTTTATTTTAACTGTGTTTTCCAATTTGGGGGATTAGGCTTTTGATGCTCAATCTTAGCCGTAATCCCCGCAAATCTGTCTTCAATCTTCATTCTGTTGTGCTCTGTCTTCAAAAACTGATACTCTTTTTAAATGTGATTTAAATCACAGTGTCTTGTTGATATGCAGGCCGCGTAGGATTTCACGGCGTCAATGCTCATAGAGCATCGACGAAACATAGATCTTGAACCCTGCAAACGACTTCTTTTGATGAATCGAAGGCACAGGAAACGTATTTCCCGGCCTATGACCTTTCCTTTGTTATAACGAAAAACGATTTATCCTTGCAAATATACACAAAATATTAGAAAATCCTGCGTTTTTAGGTTTAACTGCTTCAGAAGGCGGGGAAGGAGCGTAGCCATTGGATGAAAGCATCCAACGGTGGAGATTTATTTTGGAGGAGGTCAAAGAAAAGCGGGGGAATGAACGAGACGAGGTGATTTTGGACCATCCGATATGGACACGTGGATGGTCTAGATCTAATCGGAGGATCGCAATCGGGGGTGGCAAGAAAATACACCGATCGAAAGTTGCGATGCGATGTGGCACAGACCGTCGATCTTAAGATTAGATCAACGGTGGAGAATGAATCGGAAGGATGTCAATCGGAGGAAGAAATGTAACGCATCGATTGAGAAGAGCGATGCGATTGAGTGCTGGTCGTTTGATCGGCTCATGATCAATGGTGGGGATTAGTTTTTGAAATGCACCGGCGGAAAAACCCTTATAATATATAAAACCCAAAGTTTAACTAAAACAAAGGTTTTTTTATGGATCGGGGCGAGAGAGATATATATATATATATAAAGTGGATAGGCGCCCGACTGCGGGGCCTTTAGTTATATGGAACGTAATTGGCCCAGGGCATATATATTCAAATGAGCCAATCGCAGTCGGAGCCTCGGGCTTGGTCTTTCAAACAACCCATTGAAATATTGCAATGCGATTGAGCGCTTCGGGACTTCGACACTTGGTCCCGGGGGAAAGTCATGTAAACAGCGGGGGGTTGCGCATATATAGACTCAATTGCATCGGAACTTTTGATGTGGGTATTTTTGTTGAAAATGGCAACAAGAAACAGTGAAGGAGGCCTCCTGAAACATCTTTCCTGATCCTAGTTGGAAAGTGATCACCTAAACTAGGTGGGGACCACACATGTGATTTTTGTCGAAAAGTCTATTTTTAGACATATGGATCATGGACCGGGAGCTGTAGTATGCTATTCTTGGAGGATTGGTCATGTTGGTAAAAATAGATGGATCTCTATTTTTAGCATTTAGGTTGAAGTCTATTTTTAGACTGGCGGGCTAAAAATAGAACAGTCAAATATTATTTACCCTTAATAATATTTGGACTCTAAACTTTAGTTTACTCTCTTGGAGCACTTCAGTTTGACCCCCGGATGTGGGGCATGCAGCTGCCAGAAGGATTTACGCTTTTCCTATGGGTTAGGTGAGCTAATGCATGGTTGACTTCAGTTAGAGCTCAAGTGGCAGAGTTTGGTGGAGTTGATGCGACAGTTAATGGAGATGGTGTTCTGGTTAACTAGTTGAACTAGTTGTATTTAGTTTAACTAGCTAATACACTAGAGATGAGTTGTGTGAATTAAATATTATTTAATTCACTAATTATTAACTCATTATTCAACTAAAGAACACATCAATTTAACTCAGTGCATGGACAGTTCAGTGGCGACAAGTGAAAGAGGTAGATGAAAGGGTTGAGTTAGCTATCAGTTGTGACATCAGTTGTGCATGAGATTTGCACTACACTTGGAGGAAATTACCAATGACAATTGCGCAGTTGGAGCCAGTGAGATTCGAACCTGGATCTCTATTTAGACCAGCCTTGATTGCGCAATAGAGGCAGAGAAGTAGTGGGTGTGTTTTGAACCTGTGACTTGTTCAAAACCAAGCTAGTTTTGTGTAGCTTTGGGAGATAGTATTGAGTACTTGTGAGGAGTTTGTACTATGTATTTGCTGCATGTTCTCTCCATTTATAATATACTATAGCTGGGGGTTTTCAGCTATAAGCTTTCCCCATACATACTGTGTTAATGTGTGTGGTGATTTGATGTGCTATCGCTTCTATTCTTTCCGCATGTGACAATTAATTGTAGAAGAGATTATGTGTTATGCATGCAATTCGAAATTGATGTGTGATCGGGTTAATCTCCATTGAATAAGTGATTTATTCGGTGATTTCTACACTTTAACTCCAACCCATTTGTGAATTCATCCGATGTGATTGCGCGATCGGTCTTTCAATCTAACCATTTTTATATTAAAGACGTGACTTTGGTTTTTTAGATCAAACTTTGGATAAATTTGTTTTTGTATTTTACAAAGGAAAAATGGATCGGGATGGTTTATTCAATGGTTTTTAGGCGCCGAAGGCGGGCCCATGGTTTATATGAAACGATAATGCGATCGGGGGTTTTTACAATACAAGGCTTAATCACATCGGAATTTTTTGGAACATGGCAACGACTTGCGCACTTGAAAACTTCCGATGCGATAAGCGCTCGGGACTATAACTCTTGGTCCTGGGCACAGGGTATATGAAACGAAAAGTGGTGGGGCGGAAACATAATACAGGGAATCAATCGCATTGGAAGTTTTTGATGTGATCCTTCAATCAACCCATTGAAATATCCCGATGCGATTGCGCGATCGGTCTTTTTAATCTACCCATTGTATTTCCCCGATGCGATTGCGCGCTCGGGTCTTTTTAATCTACCCATTTATATTAACATGTGACTCTAACTTATTGGAACAAAACTTTGGATAAATGGGTTTTTGGGTTTTACAAAGGAAAATACCACCGGGGAAAAAATATTACAAATTTTTAAGCGCCGGAGGTGGGCCCACAGGATATTTATATAAAGGCTAATCGCATCGGAGTTTATATGATGCAAAAGCTTAATTGCATTGGAACTTTCGGAACGTGGCAAAGACTTGTGTGCTTAGATTTTTTGCGATGCGATAAGCACCGAGAAGGTTTTAGCGCTTGGTTCCGGGGTGTGGGCATGTGGGGGAAGTGGTTTTGAAACTTAGCCCAAGGGGGCTCAAGCCCTTTATGCAAAAACATGTATTTTTCATGAAAATTTTCAAGGTTTTCAATGGATTTGGGGGTTTCGGAAAGGTTAAAGAGTGAGTCTTTAACTTTGTGAAAGTGATTTTAATGAAGGGAAGAAGAGAAATAATGAAAACAAAGGAGTTTTATGGAGAAAAAGGGGAGAAAATGAAGGTTAGTTTTGAGTGGGAGAAATGGGAAAATGATGGTTTTTTAGTAGTCTTTTCTCATGAAATTAGCAGAATTTCGGAGTATAAAATGGGAACAGCAATGAAGATTTTGGACAGAGGCATGAGGCCTTCAAGAGTCTTCAAGAGCCAACACTTTTTAGTAATAAAATTTGTTCTTTGAAGGCTCAAAAAGTCTTAGCCACCTTTTGGTATAACAAATATTATAGGTGGCTAACAGTGGCTCCACTTGGAGATGAAGCCTTCTTGAAGGCATCAAGAACTTTAGACTTGCATTCTCTGGGAGGATGATCTGTGCCTGATCCATTGGGTTGCCCTTCCTTTGCTGGGATGATCTTCTCTGAAAACATATTAGCAGCTATGAAAACAATGGACCTTCATCAATACAAAATTTCTACCTACCCAATCCTACTGATCTAACATTTTTTCTTCATTAGAGTGCACTCGGATTGGCAAACTCTTTTCACAACATTTTATTCTTTTGAAAGCAGGAAGTCTAATCTATTTCTACTCCTTATTTCTCCATGGATTCATATTGAATAGTTGAGCCCATATGATTCTCTACCTATTCTATCAATCTGTTAGGATTAAACAATCTAACGGATTTTATTCTCTAATTTCTACAACAGAAATTTAAAAGCATTCAAGTCAGTATTAAATAGTCTAACTTGAAGCCGGTCTATGGCACAAACACATGTTGCACACAGAAATTTATTTTACAGAAAATTAAATAAAAAATGGAAGGCTTAAGATCTGAAATTTTCTCATCATGGCTTTCTCTTTTTACAGCTCTGTTTTGGCTCTTGTTTGAGCTGTTTCTTCCTTTTTATCTGGTACAAATGTTAAGCTAATTAGAACCAGATTTTCTTCTTTTTGACTCAGAAAAAATAAAACAGATTTGAGTCATCTCTTTTTGGAAACCTAGGTTCAAATTTTGAGCATGTTTGAACCTTTAATTTCTATCCTAAACTATCTACTGATAAGCCAAGATTAAACAATTTGGCAAATCGAATTCACTATCTATCAGCTGGAAAATTTAAAGCTAATTAGTCGAGTTTAAGTTTGAGGCCTAGTTTAGGTTGTTTGACTAACTAGAAGTGTGTTTTTTAGGAGTGACATTTAAGCTTGCACACTTTCAGAATTTGTTTTTCTTTGTTTTTGGTACAGGGCTATACCTTTCTTGTTTTTCACAATCTGCCCTCTTTTCTCTTTTCTATTGTTTTTGTAATTTTGACTTTTCTAAATTTGAATGCAATGGTGGATGAGATATTTATAATGAAAAAGATAAAAAGGCTTCAAAACATAGCATTGATCAAGAGAAGTAATGCTTAAGCATCCTACCATCAACAGGACCCCCAAACAATTCTGTTCCATTCAACTCCTGCAAGAAAAATGCATTGTTACCCGCAGCTGAATGAATAGAGTAAGGGCCAAGCCATAAGTTGTCAAATTTTCCATGCTTGCCCTTTTCTTCCCTTCTTGAATCCCATTTTAAAACTTTGTCCCCAATCTTGAAATTGTTGGCCTTTGTTCTTCTGTCAAAAAGCCTTGTAATGTTGTCATGTTTCTGCAATGCTTTGTTATAAACCTCCTCTCTGGTTTGCTAAAGATGAATGGTCTGATTTATTCTTCTGATCATGTCATTTTCTTCAGTTTGTAACTCTTGAATCAACTTCATTACTGGTACACCAAGGTTGTTTGGAAAAATTGCATCAGTACCATACACAAGCTGGAAAGGTGACATACCAATAGATTTCTTCAAAGTCAATCTGTCAGCCCAAAGTGCATGAACCAACTTTGTGTGCCAAGACTTCTTATTGTCCTCCAACAGTTTCTTGATTATGTTCACTAAGATTTTGTTTGAGGATTCTGCAAGTCCATTACCTTGAGGGTAATAGGCCATGGAATGCCCCAATGTTATCTGATATCTATGACAGAACTCAACCATCTTCTTTGATCCAAATGCTGTTGCATTATCAGTGATGATCTTGGTAGGACAGCCAAATCTGGAGAGAATATTAGTCTCCATAAATTTTATGATAACTGAATCATTGGCCTGCCTACAAGGTATGGCTTCTATCCACTTAGTGAAATAGTCTATGGCAGTGAGAATCCATCTGTGCTGGGTAGAAGATGGGGGATGGATTTCTCCTATGAAGTCAAGTCCCCACTGTTGAAAAGGGGCTTCAATAGTGATTGGATGCAGAGGTAGGGGCAACAGTTTTCTTTTGCCTTCAAAAAGTTGACATTTATGGCAGGATATGATCATCTTATGCACATCATGGAAAAGAGTAGGCCAATAGAAACCAACCCTCAAAATTTTGTTAGCTGTTGTCTTCCAGTACAAATGACCTCCACACTCTCCTTCATGGAACTGGTGCTTAACCTTCTCTGCATCAAACTCAGGAAAACATTTAAGCAATACACCACTTGCATTTTTCCAATAAAGACATCTATCTATAATGCAATAGTTTATAGCTTTTAACTTTAGGAACCTTGCCTTTGTTTTTGTCAAACTAGGAGGTGTATTTAAATTAAGCAAAACATAAATAATATCAGCATACCAAGGAGAATTCATAAAATGATCTTCAACTATAGGAGTTGAGAATTCTTCTTGGTCATCCAAAGCATCAATCATATTAATATCAAGAACTTCAAAATTGGATTCAACCATCAATCTAGCTAGACCTTGGCCTTTGATGAGTTTAGTGGGTTTTATCTCTAAATCATATTCAAGAATAATAGCAATCCACTTACCTCTCTTACCATCTAGGTCTTGTGTTAGAATGTCTTTAACAATTGAGTTTGGGACAAAGGAAATGATGTGTGAGTGAAGGATGTATACCTTGAAGTCTTTCAATGCTTTGACCAAAGCAAAAGCTTGCTTCTCCATAATTTTATACTTCAAAGGAGCATCCCTCAATGCCTTGCTAAAGAATGCAACAGGCTGCTCTTGTCCTTGTGGATTTTTCTATAAAAGAACAGCAGCTATGGTATGTTCTGATGCAAATGAAAAAATATAAAAATATTTTGAAAAATCAGGACTTATAAGAACCGGTGTTTTGGTTAACACTTGTTTCACCAGTTCAAAGGACTTCTTTGCTTCCAAGGTCCATTTTACCCCTTGCTCCTTCTTTAACATGTTTGTGATATTCCTAAGGGAGCTCACCAAGTTGGGGATGATGTTAGTATGAATTCTTTGTCACCACCAAAAGAACCACTTTAGCTACGCATAACTAATAGCCCTAACAACAATAGAGCTGCCAAACATCTTCAAACATCCGCGACAGGTAGTTAAAATGCCGCAACAAAACGTATCTATAAATGGAAAGACATTAGGCGTTAGGGGCAGTATTTGCTCCATGCATCCAACAAAATGTGACAAGACAAGAACACGATTTTTTGAATGAATTTTTATATTACAAAAGGCACCCGGGAGGAAACAAGAAGGTGTATCCAGATCTCCCCCTCAATGGGATGGGTTCTTTCAGAGTCCTCAAGACTTAGATCTGCTTTCTCTCTTGTAGATGTAGAAAACCCAATGCAAACAAAGCAGAGCTCAATGGGAGAAAAATGGTAGTAAAATGAGACTAAGTGTATAGATCCGTGAGTGATCGAATAGGTAACAAAAGGTGAAGAATGATGGGAAAACCCTCTCCTATTTATAACAAAATATTGGGTCATTCTAGATCTTGGTGCATGATTAAAATAATGTTAATCAAATCTTTATCCACCTCTATGGAATATTTTATTATTATTTGTTTGGAGGGAAAGGGTGTTTGACTTGGGTCAAACTCGATTAGTGAAGAATAAATAAATAAATGATTTATTTATCTTTTTAAGGAAGTGGTTGGGATATAATCAAATAAATAATGATTTATTTAATTAATGGTGGTTGATTTGGTCATTTAACAAGGAATATTATTTAATAATTATTCTAGAAAATAATAAGATAACTATGGGTTTATCTCATTAATTTCTTTAAGTGAAGAATGATGACTAGGAATAATAATTAAATTATGGTTTAATTAATTATTCCTTTTGGGGTTTCCTAATTAACATAGTGAAAGTGCTTTACTTGGGGTAAACCGGTCTTACATGGTGTACTTGGGTCCATCTAATGATGCTGTTTCGATGACCAAAAAATGGTGTAACGTATGAACCTTCTCAAAAGTTGACCTTCCAATGAAAGATCGCAACTCTTTCGATGTTTCGAGGATGAGATATTTGCAATATGGCTCAATCCTCTTGGGATCTATCTTTATATCTTCTTCCGAAATAATTTGCCCAAGAAGTTTACCTTTATGTTCATATAGTGTCTTCTTAGGGTTTAAATATATCCTAAACTTTCGCACTTCGAAACCTTTCTTAAATTTTCTAAGTGCTCTTCATCTCGTTTTGAAAAACACAAGAACATCATGAAGATGATAATGATGAAGAAGCCTGGGCTCCTCCGAGAATTCTATGTCCATGGCTCTTTGAAAATTTTCTCCAAAGATTCATTACACTAAAAGGCATCTTCACATACATGAAAGTGCCCCATGGTGTAGTAAAGGTTGTTTTTAATTGATCAACAGGTGAACTAAAATCCGATTGTACCCTAAATAACCACTCGCTGCAGAAATCTTTAGACCTACCACCCTTTGTAAAATATGATCCATCTGTGAAGGGTATTTTTCTTCTAATGAAGCTTTGTTTAGTTCTAAAGTATATACAAAGCCCGACATTTCTCCAGCTTTCTTATTCCTGAATTAAAAGAAAATAGATTAGATACTCCATTCAAATAATATCTAACAGTGGACAATAATACCAAGATCATACATTTTCATGATCTCCTTCGAAATCCAATGGTAACTCGGACAATGGTTTATTCTCAGCTTTCGTTTGAATGGTTTTTGGTTTTCAGGGGAATTTTGAAATGGGTTTTATTTAGTGTCATAGGATTTAAGATCTTCGTAACTCCATGCAAAAACATCAAATAACTCTTTAAACAAATTTCGATGTATTTAAGTTTAATGTGAGCCGTAAAGTCTTGGACAACATCATTTTTGGCTTAAGTTCAATGCCAATATTACACTTTCCACTTTAGTCTCTACAGGTTCCAACTTTGGTTTATTCGCCACATCGTTAAAATCGAACAACTCTTCTAAAGGGGCCAAACCCCTTAGGAAAAATTTCAGCTTTAGAGTGCAGAGTTTCTAACTCCTCTCGTTTCAAACTCTACATTCATTCCCGTTTCGCTTTTAAAGTTTGCTAGATAACAGTTTATGTAAGCCAGTCAGAGACGGCTTCTTCTTCATCAAGAAAATTTCTTTCAAGTACTGCTTTCATAGTCCGAGTCCGAATCCGTTTAGTTCCACTCATTTCAATTGCATGAAGTCTTCTATTTGTTTATCTCCATCAACACTCCGCCAATATTTTTCATTATCAGAAATCCGCCGGTCTGCATTTATCCGAATATGTACTAGCCTCCTTGGTTTCATATGGCGTTAAGCATGTTCGCTACATAGGTTGTTGTAGTCAATATTTCTTTTTCTTGGCATGTACAATTTAATTCTCAAAGTTTTTAAAAGGTCCACGAGCATCGTTTCGATAGGCCCTAAGTCCGGGATGATGAGCATTATACTCCCCATTGACTCGCCTTATGATTAATCGTAATCTCCGTGAACTTCAATTCTGGCTTCCTACCCCAATAGATGTAAGCCTAAGAGAAGGGATTCGTACTCCGCTATGTTATTGAACATCGAAATTTTAATGTACAAGAAATACATTATGTGGTTGCGTTTAGTAATTCAGACACCTCGCACTGCCATTAGTTATAGTGCAT
This sequence comes from Pinus albicaulis, assembly GCA_034641835.2. Taxonomy (NCBI): domain Eukaryota; kingdom Viridiplantae; phylum Streptophyta; class Pinopsida; order Pinales; family Pinaceae; genus Pinus; species Pinus albicaulis. Next base: position 433,570,360 of record CM076569.1, read on the forward strand.
GTGACCCGTCAAAGTACATACTCCATAGAGGACTATTTTCTAGTTTCATCTCGTTTGGTGAATGTCTTGTTCAACTACATCGTGCTCGATTTTTCATGATTAGCGGCACTCAATTGAATTTGTTTTGACTCTTGAAGTCTTTGTTACATAGATCAAGTTTTTGAGAGTCAAGGTTTAAAAGCAAAGGATGCATGACTCAGAATTCAAGACCTTTATTTAGTTTTCTAATGTCATCAAATGCAGCAAATTGTTTTAACCTTTCGCGTTGTGTTCCTCTTCCTCCTTGTCGTTAATCCCCCGTTAAATGACTTGTTCACCAAGTGTTTCATCATTAAAGGATAAATGAGCTAACGCCTATGTTTACAGAGCATAAAGGAGATTTTTGTGGTCCGTTCCTTGACTTGTAATTGTATTTAAGGAGACCTCTCGTAAAGTCTTCGTCCAGATTGAAAATAGGGATAGTCACGTAGGTCATGTCCATTTGCATAGTCCCTTGTAACTGAGCCCCCATGATCTTGATAACAACATTCCATATTTTGGGGGAAACATTAGCCACAAAAATATCCATGACTAAACATTTCATTTCAATTGGGCTAGTTAACACAAAGGTCTTCGATTAACTCTAAACATTTTACTGAATCAAAGGAGTACGTATCTTTATAAGGTCCGTGATTTCTAAACCAAGGCTCTCCATTACAAATTTTTGGCATTAAATTATGAGAAGCCCCGAATCATGCATAGCGTTGTGAAAAAATTTCAGAACATTGAATCACATAAAGGGAGGAATAGGTCCCTCTTGATATCCACCACATTTGGATCAAAATAAGCTTCCGTCGTCATCATTAAGATTGAATGTATCATTGTTTTCTTCTATTTTTAAAGCCTTCAAAATTTGGGTCCTATATACATTTTGGGCAGCTAACCTGGCCAAGGGAACAGATTTTATCTTTGAGATTTCGTCTCAAGGTCAAGAGAAATTGAAGTCTTTTGAAGTGCCGGTTTCAACCTTTATTAGTCAGTCACTTTATCGCAACATCGCATTGCCGATTTGTTTTATTTACACTTGACAAATTTGTTTTCACTGAGTACTAGACATGTGTTAGTACTACTAAGGCAGTGCACTCGATTTTCATTGTTTTGAGTGCCTTTCTCTCGTTTTCCTTTATCATAATTTACACACGTTTTCTTTATCCTTTTGTTTCGACAATTTTAGGCTTGGTTGTAGTGCTTGGTGTAGAATATTTGTCGAGGTTTTGTTGTTGGGGGTCGGTTGACTAGTTTTTCTTCTAAGGTCATATTCTTGAGACTCTATGATGACATTTTCCATGTCTTGATAACAATTTTCATCATCATCTCTTTTGTATCATCATAAGGTGTGTATAGACCCCGTTTTCTATCATAATGAATCTCAAATTCAACATTATCTACCCCCAAGATGTTGATATCATCCTCCTCCGTTGTCCCACTCTCCATTTCCTCAACTCACTTACATAGTTTTGATGAAAGGAGGAGTGATCTGCCGATCATCTTCCTAGGTCCGTTTGGAGGGTTGGTTCCTTCTAAAATTCCATTCGGCTCGATTTCTATTGGGAGCAAATAATTTTGGCTTGCTTCGTGCTCTTTAATTATGCTCATCTCTTTCATCATTTATTCCATCATTCTCTCCATCTTTGAGTTGAAAGTAGAATGTGCGGACTCCTCTCTAAAAGAAACTCTCTTTCTTTCAAGCTTTTCATTCTTGGTTTTCCATTAAGTCGACTTCCGCCGTAAAGAGCACCCTTTTCTCATATCTTCAAGAGTTGCAAAATCTCTCTCTTAGCCGATAGGTCATGTCGAGTCAAACCCTTTAGGGAACTTACTAAGCCGAGCCCCGTGGAGGTTTTAGTTTTAAGAAAGTGCATTATACACACTATTGAATCTAGTGCAAAGAAGTCGCACACTTTCCGAGCCATGGAGGTTCTTGTAATCGTAAAGGACTTGAAGAGGGTTTTTCTTTATCTTTAATACTTCTTAGGGTTTTTAAGAATGTTGATGAAGGCTTGAAGATCATTAATACTAGTGGGGAAGGCTTCAGAACCATTTCTTTGGCTTCTCCCCTAAGCTTCCGAGCAAATAACCTAAGCTTCATTTAATCATCATCAATTTCGTTTGCCAAAGTAGTCATTCATCTTATCCACATGTTGTGATGCAACAGGTATCAGCTAGCATCATAATGGAATTTGACCGATAGTCCCGTGGAAGATTGACTAATGGCAGAAGGACTAAGGGAGCATACCATGCCGTCATGATATGTGGTGGGGGTGACACAAGGAGTGGATTTGACAAATGAACATTGGAATAGATAGGTGTAGTGGTTTGAAATAAAGGGATGTAGGGTGAGTAGAAGTGGATGGGCCAGAATAGACCGTCGAGCTAATTCAGTGAGAGACACCTAAGTTGAGAAGGAAATGTAAATGTGGAGGTGTTGTTTCTCTACTACCAAGAGGTTCACTTGTTTCAGAGATGATAGTGAAGACTTGGAATCTATAATCCATCTAAATCACCAAAGAGACCCAGCTATAAATGGATTTACTAAGTCAACTTGAGATTTTGCAGAGCCGAAAGATTTCTAGAACTGAATTAGCTCTCAAGGGTGATTTGAAAACAAGCTTGATAATTTAATATTAGGAGACTTCCTAAGGATACCTTCGATTATCAACTACTTCAGTGTATTAGGGTCGATAGGCTCTAGTGTGAATCTTTCTAGGAGCCACTATGCTATGTTTTTCGACCCAAATAAACAAGACAATTTGAACCAAGTATGACAATATTTTAAGAGGTTAACTAGTCTCTGTTTTGCAAAAATTTTAACTCGGGGCAGTTTTCCGACCGGGCTCAAAGAGATATTATAATGATAAGGGTCTTCCGTATTCTATGTATGTTCAAGATTGTGGAGTCACCAAGTGGAATTTTTAGCCCCCTAAGGAGGTAAAAGGTTTTATGTTCCACCACCATGTTTATTTGATACCAATCTGAAATATTTTAGGTATTTCAAGTTATTCTTCACTGTATCATTTTTCGAATATTCTAACTCGTTTCAAAACTTAGCTACTGCTATGAGACAAAGACATGGCCTGTATTAAGCCACTGATCTTTCAAGGTTAGATAAAGTTTTATGAGAGTCCTAGGGTCTACCTATTTTGTCACTCGATTCAACAAGTTTTACCATGATTACCCTTCTTAGGTAGTGCTTGAAAAGGCTGCTTTTTACTCTTAAGTTTTTATAAAAATGAAAATGATTTTTGTTTTGAGTCCCTGCCGAGTCACCAAAATGTTAGGATCCTCAGAATTAGCAATATTGGCAAAGTCTGATCAAGCGTAAACAACATCATTTCAATCCAAGTTTGGGATTCTAGGATCTAGCTCCTCTCTAATCCTAGAGAGGGATCTCTCCAATATGTACAAAGATGTATTTGTCTTTGAAGTTTTGGGTAATGATATATTAAGCAGGAATATCTAAGGGTTTTGTTTTCTTTTGGATGGTTGAGCATGACACGTTTGAGGTGGAGTCCTGCTAATGCAAAGAGTTTCAAAGGTGAGAAGCTATAAGGAAATCAGAGGTAAATCTATCAAAAAGATAGATAATTGCAAGTTTTCGTCCATTGGGCTATGGAGTCATAATAGGGTTTAATTGGAACTAAGAGACAAGAGTGGTCCATGGGGCAAGTCATCTATGTCTAAAGATCTCTTTGAAGTTTGATTTATGGAATGAAATGATACAACAAGAAAGGAAAAATGCACAAACATGCAACAATGTGGAGTAGCCCAGGATCCGATAAGTACTTTTAAACTAGTCAAATTTCGACAAACATTTAAGAAGAACGTAAAAAGCAAACTAGGATCCGGTAAGTACTTTTAAACTAGCCAACCTTTGATACACTTTCAATAGAAAACATCTTTAAAACAAAGGAAACTTAAAGGCAACTCCGTTTCTGGAGTAGAAACTAGCAGCTCAAGTGCTCACAAATCCTCTCCTAGCTCTGCTTTACTGGGTTACTTTCAAGAACAACACAAAGGTAACACAAAATGGCCTAAGATCCGGTAAGTACTTCTAAACTAGCCAGCCTTTAACACATTCCAAGGGAAAATTCGACAGCCTTTGGAAATAAAACTAGGACAAGGGAAAATCATATCTTCCATAGTTCATCTCTACTTAACTAATACCGAACATAACATTCAAGAATAATATTAACCAAGGCAATAAGATGAGGGTTGCTAGCATTCCTATGCTTAAACTCGAATGAAATCATTCCTAAATAACACAGATTTGGAAGAAAACATATATATAAAGATTTTCAAATAGATAAGGTTACTCATTGCATGGGTGAGGATCCTAACTCTATGCATGTTGTTCTTTATAAGAGAAATATGAAACATAGTGAAAATGTAAAAAAAAATAACAAGTTACAATTAGAGAAACATCACCGTCAACATAGACCAGGATCCAATAAATCACTTGTATTGATGCTCCAAACTAGTTACAACTTTAAGTCCAATGCTTTAGATCAACAATCATCTACTCATCTCAGCCTAACTATCTATTACAAGCAGAAAGGCCCAAGAGCCATCAACACTATTTATATTACCATAATTTTAAGCTTAAATGTATTTCAAAGTTCCCGCAACCAAATGTATTCTCATCTTCTATTTAAGTATTTATGTATGGATGAGAGGTGAGATCTCGATAAAAGATCTCTCAAGGCAATTAATGACCAAGACTTCTCGGCCTTCGAGGGCCCGATGAAGAAGTTTACAGGTGTGTCACGTATTAATCGTTTTACATTTATGAATTAAAATGCAGAACTTTGTTGACTTTGAGGCTCGTCCAGACAAATAACTCCGCCGATATTTGTTTGCATTAGTTTCTTAGCATAATTAATTGTTTATTAGCCGAGGAAAATATTTGATTTTCTTCACAAGTTCAAAATTCTCCGTTTGAATGCATCGGGAGAGGCAACAGTGGCCCCGTGTGCTCGGGAGGAATCAATTTGCCTCAAAAGTGGCGTGGAGGCCTTTCTCATTCGTTAAACATTTGTGAATTCCATTTAACTCGTGTTTAATTTGGAGGGATTAGGATTTTATAATCATTCTTATCGCGATCCCCACAATTCGTCTTCAATCTTCATTCTAATGTGCTCGTCTTCAAGAACCGGAGATTTTTTAAATGTGATTTGAATCACGTTGTCTCTCGATAAAAGTGTGCCGTGCAGTCCTTCACGCATCAATGCTCATAGAGCATTTACGAAACATAAATCTTGAACCCGCGAACGACTTTCGATGAATCAAAGGCACAAGAAACGTCTTTCCGGCCTCTAACCTTTCCTTTGTTATAACAAGACCGTTTAGTACTCGTAAAAAACACAAACAATTAATCAAGAAATCCTACATTTTTTGGGTTTTTTACTGCCGTGGCTGGGCGGGGAAGGAGTGATAGCCATCGGATGAAGCATCCAACAAATGGAGATTTATTTAAGAGGAGGTTAAAGAAGAGCGGGGAAAATGAACAAGTCGGAGGATTTTTGATCGTCTGATTCGGGACACGTGATCTACCCGTATCCTTATCTGAGATCGCAATCGGCATGGGAGGAGAAAAGGGGTTTTGATGAAAATCTCCGATGCGATTGCGGCGATTGGGAGGGTAGAGGTGATTAACAATGGCTACTTCGATCCGAGGATTAGATCAACTACGGGGAGCGAATTGGAGGGATGACCAATCTGTGGGACAAATCAAATACATGCGGACAAAACTGCGATGCGATGTAAAAGCCGCGATGCGATTCAAAACTCCGATGCGATAGAGTGCTAGCCACTTGACGGGGCTTTAGATCAACTATGGGGATTAGTCCCGATAAATGAACCGATGGAAAAAACCCTTATAATATATAAAACCCAAAGTTTAAAATAAAACAAAGGTTTTTATGGATCTAGGCGCGTAATATTTATTAAGGTGGATAAAAGGCACCGAATGCCGGGCCATTAGATATATGAAATACAATGGGCCTGGGGACTTTATATATCACAAAATTCCACCCAACGTAAGCCATCGGCCCGGTCTTCAACCCATTGGAATTTCCCAATGCGATAAGCGCCTTGGGACTTCAACTTTCGGTCCGGCACAAGCTATATGAAGTAAAAGGCAGGGGGGCGAAGTTTATATATATAAGTCCCCCAACGTATCTTAGTGCCTGATGCGGGTCTTTTTAATCAACCGATGGATCTCTCTCGATGCGATTGGTACATAAAACAAAGGCCAATCGCACCGAGCTTCGGCCCGGCCCTTTAATCTACCCATTTGATTTCCTCTGATGCGATTGCGCAATCGACTCTTTCAATCTAACCATTTTTCATTTAACACGTGACTTTAGCTTTTAAGCCAAACTTTGGATGTTTGTTTTATGTCTTTACAAAAGAAAAAGGAGATCGTAAAGGATTATTTACAAGGTTTTAAGCATGGAAGGCGTGTCCATAGGTTATATGAAAATAATATAAGAATATGATCGAGGTCATGAACGATGGCTAACGTACCGAATATTTGAAAGATGTCAAAAACGTGCGCTAGGATTTTGTGGATGCGATTAGCGCTAAAAGGGGTTAGCGCTTGGTTCTAACGATGAGGCACATGGAGGGAAGTGGTTAGGACTTAGCCTGGGTGGGGCTTAAGTTTCCTTAGCAATAAAACTTGTTTTTTATGAAAATTTTCAAGTTTTTCAATGGATTTGGGGGTTTCAGAAGGTTAAAGAGTGAGTCTTTAACTTTGTAAAAGTGATTTTCATGAAGGGAAGAAGAGAAATCATGAATGAAAAGGATTTTTATGGAGAAAAAAGGGGAGCAAAATGAAGGTTAGTTTTGAGTGTGAGAAGGGGGAAATCATGGTTTTTCAACAAGATTTTCTCATGAAATTAGCAGATTTTTTTTGAGCATAAAATGGCAACAACAATGAAGATTTTGAACAGAGGCATGAGGTCTCCAGAGTCTTCAAGAGCCAACAATTTTTAGCAATGAAATTTGTTCTCTAGCGTCAAAAGTCTTAGCCACCTTTTGCTATAACAAATATTATAGGCTACGTACATGACCTATGCGACCATCCATGTTTTCACTAGACAATAAGACTTTACAGTATCACATATGCGCACATGGTGACTAGTCAAGACATACCACAAAACTCTCCTCCGTATTCGCAACAGCTGTGCCTCGATTCTTTTATCCCGTTTAATATGAATCTTTCACCGAACAAGTGACTTTAACTCGAACCGATGGCCGATAGAGAGGAAAAAGAGCACAAAGATAAGTGTCAATAAATGTACGGCCGAACCTTTAAACTTTAGCAAACTAAACATTGTGTCTTGAGCTACAAGTCATGCATCCATCGCTTTTAAACCTTGTCAGTCAACAAAACATTCCTCAAATAAAAGAAACTTGAGGAATCAAAACAAATTCAACTAAGGCTTCGGTATTCAACAACAATCAAAAAGCACATTAGTTGAAGAGGACAAGAGGCCAAGATGAACTCAATCTAGTCCTCTATGGAGTATGAACTCTACCTGCCGTGCACTAGAACCAATGCTGGTGTAGGTGTCCGGATTTGTAACACCGAGAACAACCACACAGAGAGCATTTCGTAGATTAAACTTCCAGTTGTTCAACAACATATTTAATGATTTAATCCTCTTTAGGCTTACATTTTTTGAAAACGCAGGGAGCCAAAAGAATCAAAGTATATGGGGATTCTGAATTAATCATTAGGCAAGTCAACAAGGGAATACAACACAAATCAACCCGTGACTTAGGGCCTATCGAAATGATGTTGTGTACCTTTTAAATTTTTCGAGGAGTATCAGCGTATAATTTTTTTCCCAAGAAAAGAAATATCGTGGGTCTACGGCCCAGCTTATGTAGCTAGAACATGCTTAACGCCTACATGAAACCAAATACCGCAATAAATTAGATAAAATTCAGACCAACCGTTCGATAAAGAAAAAATATTGGCAAGTGTTCGACAGAGACAAACAAATAAGAATTCATGCAATTCGAAATGAATTTGAACCGTACAAATTGATTCAAACATTATGAAACGATTGCAATAGTGAAGAAAAATTTTTGGTGAAAAAGAACTATCTCTTGAGGTTGCCGTATAAGTCTATTGTCTAGCAAACCTGGAAACAAAACGAATTGACTCAGAGTTAGAAAAGAGGAGTTGGGAACCCCGTGTGCTCAAAGATCGAGTTCGCCCAAGGGTCGGCCCTTTAGAAGAGTTGTTTGATTTTAATGATGTGGCCAAGAAGCCAAAACCGGAGACTGTGAGAGATCAAGGTTGAGGAGTGCAATATAGGCAGTGAACTAAAACCTATGATGATTAAAATTTCTGGGCTATCACCACATTAAACTCAAATACATAGAGCCGTTCAAAGAATTGATGTTTTTGCTGATACAAAGATCTTAAATCCTATGACACCGAAATAACATGATAAAATCCCTCCAAGGGAAACCAAACCATTCAAACAAAAAGCCGCATAGAATAAACCCGTTCGCATTCCATTGGTTGAGAAGGAAATCAAGAAAATGTATGAAGCTAGTATTATTGTCTCTATTAGATATTTTGAGTGGTTGTCTAACTGTACTAGGAAGAAAACAAGAGATCAGGCTTTATATAGACTTGAGACTTAAAACAAAAGCTCATTGAAACACAACTACCTCTTACCTAAGATGGATCATATTTTACAAAGGGTGGTAGGGTCTAGAAGAATTTCTTGTCGATGGCTACTCAGTGGTATAATCGTATCTTAGTCCACCCCGGTGATCAATTAAAGATAACATTTACTACACCATGGGGCACTTTCATGTATGTGAAAATTCCCTTTGGTCTAATGAATGCTAGAGAAACATTTCAGAGAGCCATGGACATAGCATTTTCAAGAATCAAGCTACTTCACTGACATATACCTCGATGATGTTAATGTGTTTTCAAAATAGATGAAGAGCACTTAGCGCATTTAAGAATAGTTTTCAAGAAATGCAGAAGTTTGGGATATCTTTAAACCCCAAGAAAACCTATTCAACAAGAAGGTAAACTTTGGGCGCATCATTTCGAGGAGGGTATAAAGATAGATCCAAAGAGGATTGAGGCCATACTACAAAATCTCTCATCCTCGAAACATTATGAGTTGCAATCTTCATTGGAAAGATTAACTTTTGAGAAGTGTCTACCCAACTTGGTCGTAGCTCCTTAGAACATAACAACAAACATGTTGAAATAGAGCAAGGGGTAAAATGGACCTTGAAGCAAAGAAGTCCCAGCCGGTGAAACAAGCGTTAACCAAAACACCGGTGCTAATAAGTCCTGGATTTTTCAAAAGATTTTTATATTTTTTCATTTGCACGTAACACACCATGTCTGGCTGCTCTTTTACAAAAAAATCCACAAGGACAAGAGAAACCTATTGCATTCTTTAGCAAGGCATTGAGGGATGATCCTTTCAGTGCTAACATTATGGAAAAGCAAGCCTGCTTTGGTCAAGGCTTTAAAAGACTTCAGAGTAGCTACATCTTGCATTCACACATCATCATTTCTGTCCCAAATTCAAGCCAGAAAAGACATTCAACATTGTGGACTCAGATGGTAAGAGAGGTAAGTGGATAGCTATTATTCTTGAATATGATTTAGATATAAAACCCACTAAACTCATCAAAGGCTGTGTATAGCTAGATTGATGGCCGAATCCACTTTAGTTCTTGATATTAATATGATAAATGTTTTGATGACTAAGAAGAATTCTCAACTCCCATTGTTAAAGATCATTTTATGAATTCCCTCTCTGGTATGATGATATTCTTCATGTTTTTATTAATTGAATGCACCTCCCGGTTTGATTACAAAACAAAGTATGGTTTCTAAAGTTGAAAGTTGTAAACTATTGCATTATAGATAAATATCTTTGTTGGAAAATGCAAGTGGTATATCATGAATGTTTTCCCGAGTATGATGTAGAGAAAGTAAAGCACGAGTTCCATGAAGGGAGTGTGGAGGCCACCTATACTAGAAGACAACAACCAAAAAAATCTTGAGGGTCGGTTACTATTTGGTCATCTCTTTTCTTGATGTTCATAAGATGATAATTTCTGCCTATCATAAATAACTTTTGAAGGAAAAAGGAAGTCGCTACCCTTACCTCGCATCCAATCACCGTTGAAGCTCCTTTCAACAAGGTTGGGACTCACCATGAGGAAATCCATCAACCATCCTTCCATTTCAAAGATATATGGATTCTCACCGCCAAAGACTACTTCACTAAATGGATAGAAGCCATCCTCGTAGGCAAGCCAATGATTTTGTTATTATAAAATTCAGCAGAGACTAATATTTCTAGATTCGTCGTCCTACCAAGATCATCACTAATAATGCAACAAAGATTTGGATCAAAAAAGATGGTTGAATTCCCGTCACAAGTATCGATATCATTGTGGAATTCCACGGCCTATTACCCTAAAAAGTAATGGACTTGTGTAATCCTTAGACAAGAGTTTAGTGAACATAATCAAGAAGTCAGTTGAGGACAACAAAAATTCTGGTACAAAAAAGTTTGGCATGCACTTAATTACTGTGACATTGAAAAAATATATTTGGCATGTCACCCTACCAAATACCAGGTATGGCACCGATGCAATTTTTCCAACCATCCTTGGTGTGCCGCTATGAAGTTGATTCAATAATTTCAAATATCTCCGAAGATAATGACATGATCAAAAAGGATAAATCGAATTATTCACCTTCAAGTAAAACCTCGCAGAAGAGGTTTATAACAATGCATTGCGTAAGCAAGACAACATTAAAAAGACTTTTGAAAGAAGAACAAAGGCTAGCAATTTTAATTTGGGGACAAATTTTTGAAGTGGACTCAAGGAGGGAAGACAAGGCAAGCATGGGAAATTTGGATAACTTATGGCTCGTCCTTATCTCATTCATTTAGTCACGGGTAATAATGCCTTTTTCGCAAGAGTTGAATGGAGCACAATTTTTCGGGGGTCTTGTCACGAAGTGTATCAAGCCTAACATTACTTCTCTTGATCCTATTATGTTCGAAAGCCTTTTATCTTTTTTCCATTATTAATATTTCATCCACCATTGCATTCAAAGTTAGAAAAATAAAAAAATACAAAAACAATAGAAGAAATAAAAGAGGGCAGCATTGTAAAAACAATAAAGGTAATAAACATACCAACAAAAGAGAAACAAATCCAAAAGTGTGCAAGCTTAAATGCTACCCAAAACATTAATTTCTAGTTAGTCAAAATGTTTAATCTTGAATAATTAGTTTTAAATTTACTGCCGATAGATTAAGAATTCGATTTTCCAAACAGTTTAATATTGGCTTATTAGTGCAGGTAGATTAGGCCATAAATTAAAGGTTCAAACATGCTCAAAATCTGAACCCACGTTTTCAAAGAATGAATCAAATATGTTTCAATTTTTGAGTCAAAACAGAGGTAAAAATGGTTCTAATCAAATTTCAAAAACTCGAACTAGATTTTAAGGAAAGAATGCTCTCGTACAAAAGCAAAAACAGAAATAAAGATGAAGGAAGTGCTTTGAAACTTTCAGATCTTAAGCCTTCCATTTTGTTTTATTTTTTTTGCAAAATAAATATCTATGTGCAAACTTTGTTTTTTATGCCATATATCGCATCAAGTTATACTATTTAATCCCGACTTGTATGCTTTTAGCCTTCGTTTTAATTAAAGAATAAAAATCGTTAGGATCAGCTTAATCCTAAATGATTGGTGGATTGTGTGAGAAACATATGGACTCAACTGCTTAACTGAGTTCATGGAGAAATAAGGAGTAGAATTAGATGTATTTATGCTTTCAAAAGAATAAAATGTTTTAAAAAAAGAGTTTTCCAATCCAAGTGCACTCTAAAGAAGAAAATGTTAGATCAAGAGGGATCGCAGGCAGAAACTTGTATTAATGAAGTTCCATTTTTTTCCACATCGGCGAACATTTTTCGAACAAAGAAGATCATCCCAAGAAAGGAAAGCGCGCCCCAATGGATAAGGCATTGATCGCCTCCCGCAGAATGCAAGTCCGAAGTTCTGATGCCTTCAAGAAGGCACCATCCCCAAGTGGAGCCACTGTTTGGGCCACCAATAAAATTTTTCATATCAAATGGTGGCTAAAACATTTGGGAGCCTTCAAGGAACAAGTTTTATTGCAAAAAGTGTTATCTCTTGTTTCCAGTCTGTCATCAAGCTTTCCATTTTAAACTCGGAATTCTTCGAATCACAAAAGAAAAAGACTGCCGCAAAATCCATTTTTCCCTTCCTCCACCACAAAACTAACCTTCATTTTTCCTCCTCTTTCTTCTCATAAATTTCCTCTTTTTCCACTTTTTCCATTCTCTCATAAAAAATCCACCTTACGCAGTTTAAAATTCCTTTTAACTCCGTCGAAACCCCGACCATTTAAAACTTAAAATTTTCAAAATACACTTTTTTGTATTACGTACTTAAGCCCCTTCAAACCTAACTCTGAACCACTTCCATACACCTTGGTGCCGGAACCAAGCAATAGCCATTTAGGTGCTTATCGTGACGGAAATAAAAATTAGAGTGCACAAGTCAAATTCTTATGTGAAAGCCTCCGATGCGATTAAGCCCTTTGTCCATAAACCCCGATCATATTAATCGCTTATATATATATATATATATATATATATATATATATATATATATATATATATATATATATATATATATATAAACCCGCCCCGAAGCCAAAACCTTTGTATTTCATTAATTTTTGGGTTGCATATATTATAAAGGGTTTTCTCGTCAAAGACATGTCTCAAACAATATCCACCGTTGATTTTAAGCCGATCGGGACGGGCCCGCGCACATCGCACCGCAAGTTTGACGTGCTCGTGTCACTCGATCCGATCACCCCTCCGATTCACTCCCCACCGTCGATCCGAGCCCGCGTATCGACGACCAACACTCAATCGTGACGGCACCCGCCGAATTTCTTCCCGCCAATCGCAGATGCGTCCGATTACATCTGATCGTCCACATGTCCAGATCTGACCTGGGCCCGCATTAATCCTCCCGACTTTGATTTAAAAACATGCAAACTCTCCTAATGTTTTTCGATCAATCCCAATATCAGATCTATGCATCAACGGTCCTTATTAACCCCTTCTCTCGACTTTGTATATTTTTCATTTGATCCCGGATGCAATCTCTCGCCATTTATTTTTGGATCCAACAAAATTTCATATTTAACCCGATAGGCCTACCTCTCGCAGTCCCGCCTTTCTCAAGTTTTGATCTCCGCCGTCCAAATTTTTCATCCTACGACTCGATTGAAACCACCCTCCCCACTTCTATCTGCTCATCTATCTCATATCACCATTCTCCATCAGTCCATGGTCCACGTTCATACTTCCCAAAAATTTCGCCGTGAAGGATAATTTCCTAAGGGCCGCGTGATATTGGTCGTTTTGAAAGCCAATGTGACAGTAGACAAGATATCGCGTTCAAAAAGGCAAACCGCCTCCCCGGCTTTTCTCCGCGTCAAAAAAACAACTCGTTTGGCTCCCCGAAACCACTTTCCTCTTTTCCATTATGTTTTATCACATGCGCCTTCCACCGTTGATCTTCGCATCAATGGCTCGATCTAATCTAGACTTACACTATCGCCATCCACCTCGCCAAGGGTTTCTAACACATATCTCCACCATTGATTTCAGGCCGATCTCATCCGATGGCCCACGATCATCCCGAACCCCCAACTCTAATTTTTACTATATCTCGAAGCAAAGGTTTTAACCCCATTTCTTCGCATTTCTTCTATTTTCCAAACAATGTGACTCCTTCACACCGTTAAATCACAACCAATCCCGACCGTTGATCTATGCGCAATCAATGGCTTTGAATTAATTAACACCATTTTTCTTTCCGATCGCCTCCATTCGATCTTCACGTCGTGATTCCATCGTCAGATGATGCCATCCAATGGCCACGCTCCTCCTCTCAACCTCCTAAGTGTTTACCACCTAAACGCAGGATTTATTTATGTTTATTGTTTTATGTAGGTTTCTATGAAGGTTTTTTTTTCCATTATTAAAGGAAACTAAAGGCCGGGATGATGATCCCTCAGCTCAGGTATTACAAAAATATCATTCCGCGCGAGTTTCAAACTCCACGGTCTCGTCAATGCTTTCATGGGCGTTGATGCCATATGAGCCCCGCGCCCGTACATCAACAAGACATGATAATTAAATCAGCAAAAAGAGTATCAAGAAAGAAGAAAAACACAACAACAAAGGATTGAATACACTCTGGGGGATTACGCTAAGATCGAAAATCAAAGCTCGAATCAAATTAAAATAGAATTAAAGACAAATAAAAAGATTTATCTGGCCATGAAGAGCCCGCAATAACACATAAGAGGCAAATTGATTCCTCTCGCCCTTACCCATTTCCACCTATAGCCACAAGCATTCAAAAAAGGTAGAGTTATAATCGAAAAATAAGATGTTTGCCTCATAGCCTTCGAATAGTTAATTATGCTAAAGGAACTTCATGCAAGAATATCAAATTGCAGTTATTACAACATGAAACAGAGCCTTAAAAGTCAACAAAAGCTCCCACCGAGCTTAATCCTTTAATGTAAATCAATTAATATAGTGAAGTATCTCGTATTTCTCTCCACAAGCCCTCAAAGGTCGAGAAGCATTAATCAGACATTCCTTACCTAGAGATCTTTTATCGTATCCCACTCGCATTCTTCTGTAATACTCCCGTAGAAGATGAGAAAATGTTGGCTGCGTAACTTTGAAATATACTTGTGCTTGAAAATTTGATTATAAATAGTGTTCAAAGGCTCTTTAAGCTCAGCTGTGATAGAATAGTTAGCCGAGAAGTGAAGATGATTGCTAACTGAAACACCGGACTTAAAGTTGTAACTAGTTTGAAGCATCAATACAAGTTGATTTATGGGATCCCGGTCTATGTCGACTCGTAATTTTTTTCTTATTGTAAATCATTATTTTATTTTTGTTTTCACTTTTTTCATATTCTCCTATAAAGAAAAATAAGCATAGAGTTAGGATTTACCGTATATCATTACCCTTTCCGATTTATAATCTTTATCTACATTTTTTCTTCCAAATTGTGTTATTTAGGAATGATTTAACTCAAGCATAAAGGAATGCCGCATTCTCGTCCCACCTGCCTTAGCTAAATATTGTTCTTAAATGTTATTTTTAGTTTATGTTAAGTAGAGATGAACTAAGGAAGTTATGGTGAGCCATGTCCTAGTTTTATCCCCAAAGAACGTCTGAAAATTTCCCTCGTAATGTGTTGAAAGATGGCTAGTTTCAGTACTTACCAGATCTTGTAATTCATTCTTCGTTATCATTTGTGTTTCCCTTTGTTTAAATGTTTTCTATTGAAAGTGCATCAAAGGCCGGCTAGTTTCTAAGTACTTACCAGATCTAGGCTACTTTTATGTTTTTCTTAAGTGTAGTGTCAAAGTCAAGTTAGTTTCAAAGTACTTACTAGATCTTGGGTTCCTCTTTGTTCTTCATTTTTTTATTTCCCCTTCTTGTTGTATCACTTCATTCATAAAATCAACTTTAAAGAGATCCTACATATGATGACTCTGCCCCATGGACCACTCTTGCCCCTTGTTGTTTCAATTAAACCCTATTATGACTCCATAGCCCAATGGACTAAAAAAACCAACAATTATCTATCTTTTTGGCCGAAGCTTACTCGATCGCTCAGTAAATTCTCACCTTTGAAACTCTTTTCATTTAGAACTCTCCACTCAAGGACAATCATGCTCAACCATCCAATACAAGACAAAAAGCCTCTTACTTCACAACTATCCTAATATCATTACCCAAAACCTTAAAGATAAATCTATCTTTGCACTTATTGGA